>JAJMHM010000025.1:0-186624 GCA_030566045.1 Geotrichum geniculatum | reverse complement strand
AAATAAAATAAAATAAAATAAAATAAAATAAAATAAAATAAAATAAAATAAAATAAAATAAAATAAAATAAAATAAAATAAAATAAAATAAAATAAAATAAAATAAAATAAAATAAAATAAAATAAAATAAAATAAAATAAAATAAAATAAAATAAAATAAAATAAAATAAAATAAAATAAAATAAAATAAAAATAAAAACCATCAAGTACAAATTTCTTTGTGAACTTCCTTGTGTATCCTTTTTGTCAAAACAACGGCGTGTTCCGTGATCCTTCTGGTTCATCTTTAGTGGTCGAATCCCTTATTCTCTGGTCAACGGGCGTCTCCCTGAATCCAGTGCATCTTTGAACTATTGGTGTAGCAAGTGGCAATCCACAGTTTAACTAAGGTTCACCAAACTGTTTCTATTGGATCCACCAACGAAATCTGCTATGGCTTCTGGTCAAAGTTCCGTTCCAGCTCAAGCTCCTGCTAAGGCCTCTGGCCTGAATCCTGTTCCAGATCTAGGTCAAGCTCCAGCTAATGCTCCAGCTAATGTCCCTGGTGAAGCTCCAACTCCAGCTCCAGCTCCAGCTCCAACTAATACCCCAACTCCTACTAATTCCTCCAAAACTTCGTCTCCAAAGAAAAGAGCTGCAAACCTCCGGGTTTTGAATCAATCACCGCAACTCCGAACACGAATGGCAACCCTTTCGCTATCCGCTAAAAACCAGTCAAAGAAGAACGTCACCGCTGACAACATCGTCATTCTCGAAATCGGCAACCGTAACGTGAAAGCAGGCGTCGCTGAACGACAGTCTCCTGTCTGCTCTATCCCCATCGACTTTGCCTGGTCTAAAGTATCCAAGCTCAAAAAATACTTAAACACTGACATCTATCATACCCTCTGGTCGCTCAGAGAACTCAACTGCTCCTCGCACGAAGAAACCGCTCCCTGGTACGTCAATGACCCCATCAAAAGAATGGAAACTGTCCTCGAAACTATCATCAGACACATCTTCAGAGAAGAGCTCCTCGTAGACCCAAGACTGCAGCGTATCGCCGTTGTCGAAAACCCGTTCTGGCCAAACCAAATCAGAGAATCAATCACCAAAGTCCTCTTCAAAACGTTCCATGTCGCCTCGGTAATCTTCCTTCCCTCGCCTGTCCTCGACTTGGTCTCTGCTGGCTTGCGATCCGGCATCGTCGTCGACATTGGCTGGGAAGAAACTTCTATATATCCAGTCTACGATCTGAGACTTTTGGCCCCCGAGTTCAAAACTACCATCCGCGCTGCTAAACTCCTTCATCAAAACATCACCGCTTCTCTCCAGAGCCGTCTCAGCTCCTCCTACAAAATCTCCTTCCAAGATTCCTTCAATGTCATCTCCAGCTCCTTGTACGCTGGCGCCGATAACCCCATTGGCGCCATAAGAATGGCGGTTCCTGGCACTGCTTCCACGCCCACAAAGAAGTCTCGCTCCCTTGAACTGGGTAACGGCGAAACTATCGACATTGCAAACTCTGAACTGCAGTCCATTGTAACTTCCACCTTTCTTCAGAGCGACGCGCACCCTGACGACGATGAGCTTCCTATATCGCTGCTTATTTCAAACGTTATTCAGTCTCTGTCCTACGACGTCCGAGGCTCTACGCAGTCGACCATTGTCTTTGTCGGCAGCGCATCTCGCATTCCTGGCCTCAAGAGTAAAATCCTCTCAGAACTACGGCGGCTGCTTAGAAAGAGCGATATAGCGTCTGCTTCAAGTGTCATGGCTGCCAAATCAATGGGTGCTTGGGCTGGTGCCAGTCTCTACATGGCGTCTCTTGCTTGGTACTTTGTTCAGGACGAAAAGATACGACTGCCTGGCGAAATGGTCAGAGAACGATACAATGCTCTTGGTTATGAAAAATTGACTTCTCCATTTGGGCTTGTATGGTGATTTCATCACCATTCTCTCCAGCTTCTTGTACCTGAACTACTTGTAACGCCCGCTAACCCTTTTGCCACCGCCTACCCCAACATCATGTGATTTGGGCATTGGAAGGGTCAGACTCAATCCACCTTCTTACTCTTCTTCAAGACTCATCATGCCCAGTCATAATAACAATCCAGACAATGGGCTCACGGAAAACCCGCCTAATGACCCTCCTCCTCCATATACACCTGTAGCCGACCCCAATACTGAACAAACAACGGAAGGAAACTATGCTGCACCGTACGTAGCCCAGGGCCAAGGAGGAAGACCTCCTACTCAACCTTCGGCACCTGCCTCCAGCAGCACTCGGCCGGCGCCTGCCCCAAGCAGTCAACAAAATATGTACAAAGGCGGCCACCAGCCTTCTCAAATGAATTCGTCCCGTCCGCCAGGTCCTCCGTCAGGTTCAAACTTCCGTCCGCCAGGGCCAAACTTCCGTCCGCCAGGTCCTCCTCCAGGTCCCCCAGCTCCGAATCTTCCATGGGTATACCCTTCGGGATACTATTGCTATAAATGCAACAACACTGGAATCAAGCTCAAAAACGGCCTTCAATGTCAAGACTGCTGGGGCAGGTTTACCAGGCAGCATGCCCAAATTATCAATACCCCAGCTCCTCCTTCTTCATGGTTTGGAAATAGGTTTTTTGGCAGTTCTGGTTTCAACGCTCCAAATGGTGGAGTAGTCGTTCGACCTGGAGACCCCAGAATCGGTGGAATTCAATGTGGTAGATGTAGAGGACAGGGAATGATTAACGACTTTCTAGGAAGCTACAATTGTACAACTTGTGGAGGAATAGGTCGAATATTTACATGAATTGTCTAAGGTCATATATATACATAATGACATATCGTCTATACCCTTTTTTCAATATTAATACTTGTTTATGAAAGAAATGTAATTCTGTTCAAAGACTAAATCAATTGAAAAAATTCAACCCTTGGTATATCTTCTTCGACATTGAAATCTTTTCATTCAAAACACCTAACGAAAACCCTTCTTTTAGCTCTTCCCATTTAACTGTCTTGATACAGTTCTTAAAACACTTTTCGACCTTAAACAAGCACACCAGTTTGTAAGGAGTGATATTATTGGAAACAATGTCGTAAATAATGCGATCTAGCTCAGGATGGTCATAGAGATCCATTTCAAATTTGTTATAAAGTTTGAGATCACGCTCGGAGATTCCATCAAAGTAATATTCAGCTCGGCCAGAGGGACTGGTCTTCAACAGAGACTGGAAGCTGGGAAAAGATGTATAAGAAGCAGGTTTTGTCATAATGTTGGAAGCATTCGACTCCCGCAGAAAATTACTCGGCTTAGTATCTTCATAGTATGATGTTTCCAGCTCTTCATAGTCATCATACACGCCCGCGCTTTCTACAGAATTTGCGTATTTGGTGTTATAATTGTCGAGATCGTCGTTATCTTTGATGAGAGCACTGGGGAGCTCTAGCACCGTAAGTAAATCACCGTCTGTGAAAAGGCTGGTTGGAATCGTAACATCGTTAACAAGTGCGCTATTGTCGCTGTAGGAGGGTATCTCATGGTCCATGCGTTTTTTACAAAAGGACATTGAAACGTCCATATCTTCATCCCTAGATCTTTTGAGAGTGGAATGAGTTGCAGACATTATTTTCAAGTTAAAGCAAAGGTAGATGATGGCAAGCAGAAGGAGGATTTTGAAACATTTTGTTCTAAACAAGATTTATATATTTACCTACTGAGAAACTGTGACTTTGATATATAGTCATGTTAGATCACGAAAGCTGTGGCTATATACTAATGGTAACGCAGACTCTAGAAATAGGAGCTGAAACTTTTATGAAAATGCAGAGCTTATAATTACGAGAACCCTATCAAACTGTCTTTTTACGTCCTTTCTACCTTTTTTACGTCCTTTCTACCTTTTCTACGTCCTTTCTACTGTCCACTGTCCTTTCTTTGGTGAACCGTTAAATTGTCTTCACCATATCACCAATACCTATTTAGGAACCCCATAGTTTTAAGCTTTGGCTTATATAATCATGTTTCATTTAGTACTGCATTCTATATAGTACTATTACTCATTTATTCAGCTGTTTTTTTTTTTTAATTTTGAAATTTCGGATTAATTCTTCCTTCTATATTCGCAGTTCAATATGAGTGAAACTAAACGCTGGGTGGTCCAAAAGTTTGGCGGTACAAGCGTCGGCAAGTTCCCGCTAGACATCTCCAACAATATTGTCAAGGTCTACTCAAAGACCCATCGTGTAGCAGTTGTCTGCTCTGCCCGATCGACCGATACCAAGTCAGAGGGCACGACTACTCGTCTTCTCAATGCTGCAGAAACTGCTTTGAACGCTTCGGCCAGCTACACTGAGAAGATTGAAGAGATCAGGAAAGACCATTTGTTGGCTGCAAAGACCAATATCAAATCAAAGGACCTGCTTAAAGACTTGGAAGTTAACATAAACCAGGAATGCGATCTCGTCATAAACATTATGGGAGCAGCTAAGATTATCGGAGAAGTCAGCTCAAGAACCTTAGATGCCATTTTAGCAACTGGTGAGAAGCTGTCCTGTCTGTATATGGCGGCTCTTTTTTCAGACAGTGGTGTTCCTGCGGTCTATGTCGACCTATCTCACGTTCTCACTGCCGGTGGAATAG
Organism: Geotrichum geniculatum; assembly: GCA_030566045.1. Lineage (NCBI taxonomy): Eukaryota > Fungi > Ascomycota > Dipodascomycetes > Dipodascales > Dipodascaceae > Geotrichum > Geotrichum geniculatum. Next base: position 182,017 of record JAJMHM010000025.1, on the reverse strand, counting down.
CTTCGCCAGATTCCGGTGCAGACTTGGACCAGCAGTTTTACGAAAGCCTTGGCCGTGATATTGGTTTGAAGGTTGAAGAAACGTTAGCCCAATGCTCCGACCCAGAAAATACTGTGCCGGTTATCACTGGATTCTTCGGAGCAGTGCCTGGAGGCATTATCGAGAGCGTCGGCCGTGGCTACACTGACTTTTGTGCTGCACTTGTTTCTGTAGCATTCAAAGCCGAAGAGCTTCAGATATGGAAAGAAGTTGACGGCATTTTCACTGCAGACCCTAGAAAAGTGCCCACGGCCAGACAGATCTCTATAATTACCCCAGAAGAAGCTGCGGAACTGACATACTATGGTTCAGAAGTCATTCACCCATTCACAATGGAGCAAGTCATCAGAGCCAGAATCCCTATTCGTATCAAGAATGTCATGAACCCGCAAGCAGATGGAACTGTAGTGTTTCCTGGCCACCCCGACAGCGCTCCTAACTCGCCCCGACAGTCTTTCAAAGATCTAGCGAGCTCATACTTTGCGCACGTAAACGCGGGAGGTCCAACGGCCGTCACTGTCAAAAAGGACATCACCGTGCTCAATATCCATTCCAACAGACGAAACCTCTCGTATGGCTTCCTGGCCAAGGTCTTTTCCACGCTGCATAAGTGGAAGATTGTTGTTGATTTGATTTCTACTTCAGAAGTCCATGTGTCGATGGCACTTCAGCAATCGTCGTTTTCTCCTGGACATTTCCAGTTGGCACTTGCGGATTTGCGCCATTATGGTACGGTTGATGTTGTTGCTAGACAGCTATGTATTGTATCATTAGTGGGAACTCAGATGAAGCAGAGTGTCGGAACTGCTGGCACCATGTTTCAAGCTTTGGCGGATGCTGAGATCAATATTGAGATGATTTCGCAAGGTGCCAGTGAGATCAATATCAGTGCTGTTATTGCTGAGAAAGACGCTGTGAAAGCGCTTAACGTTCTACATCAGAAGCTTTTGAGTGGTCTTAAGAAGCCTTCGTTGTTGAATCTTGCTGATCTGAATAAGAATATGGGTTCGTTATCTAGTGGTTTGACGAAGGGCAATGGAGTCAGTGGCCCTAGAGACGTTATGTTTTCTACGGGTCCTGGCTCAAGTCCGGGGAAGCGAGTTTTATAAGTAGTTAAATACAATTGACATTTAAGAATTTTTTATGAGAGCTAAATGAGTTACATTTACTGAAGCTTTATTCAAGTTGACTGAAGCTTTGTCCAAGTTGACTGAAGCTGAAGCTTTATTTACGTTAAAGCACATTAAAGCTCCATGCTCCAGCTCCATGCTCCATGCTCCATGCTCCATGCTCCAGCTCCAGCTCCAGCTTCAGCTCCAGCTCCAGCTTCAGCTCCAGCTCCATGCCAATACCAAGGTAAACTCAATTTCAAAGGCTGGTTGGGTCGAATCCAAAACCTCCCAGCCAGATCACAATAAAAAAAAATTACCACCGCCTTACCATTCTTTTACCATCCACTTCACCTCCTACTACAAATCACCAACAGTCACAATGGTCTTTGAACAATCGGAATTCGCAAGTGCTTTGTACAGAGCGGGAACGCGAAACAGAGAAATGGCCCAGGAAAACGCTTGCGATATCACCACCCTTTTTTCAGGCTCAACTCCATCAAAGAGAAAACCAACTAATTCTAGCTCTTTCAAAACTACACCCTACTCAGATGCTTCGATATCAACCAGCTTCAGAGAGGAAAATATCACGTATGGTAGCCCGTTAGCTGGAAAAGACGCGCAATTTAAAAGCAGCTTGTATTCGCCACTGCCAGTCAAAAAAAATTCAGGTCAGGACAATAGCACAAACAGCCTTGGTTTCAATTCCTACTTCAACGACCCTTCCAGAAACCCATTCAGATCTTCTCCTACCAACCGCGCCAGCTCATGGCTTAAAGCTGACCATTCTCCTACACCTTCAGTCTTTAAAAAACCACTACCAAATGCCTCTAGACCTGAGAAGCCTTCCGTGATTCCAACTGGAACGTGGGAACATCCTACTCTAGATATCATAAGAAGCCGTACAATTGACAAACGTCAAGCCTTCGCCGCGACTTTCCTCAATCTACTCTTTTTAATTTCATTTCGCGTTCTCATCAGCACAATCAAAACTTGGGCTGCAACATACGGAGGTAATTTATCTCATCTTCCAGTCCTGCTATCATACTGTCTCAGCGCGTTTCAATACTACTTGTTGATCAACATCCTGTGGAATGGATACAAATTGTTCAAGCCAAAGGATACCTTTGAAGATTTGGCTTTGAGTGCCTCCCAAAGAAAGTTGCTAGGCTTACCAGAGTCTTCTGTCCCTGTTGATCCCTCCAAAATCGTGACTGCTCCTAAATACTTGAAGAGAACTACTTCATTGCATGATTACTTGAAGCCTTCCGTCTCTCCTAGACCGTCGCCTCCTTCATATAGAGATATCAAGGTTGCTGGAAATGTCAGCTATTTTGGAGAGTCGCCTTTCAAAACCAAATCCTCAGAAATCTCAGTCTTGAACGATAGAAAAGATTCAAGAACATTAAAAGATTCCAGCCTCCCCACTCCTCCATCAAGTGCCAGTAAGTCAGTTAGATACTCTTCCAGCGCTACAAAAAGTGACAGAAGATTGCCAACTCCACCTCCCGAGACACCTAAAAAGTCTCTATTCAGTCATGAATCTAATCCTATTGACAAGAGTTGGACTGGATTGGGCACTCCTCCTAGACAAAAGAACTTTGGTACTCCGTCCCCCGATACTTTCGAATTGAGTGGCCGATACAAGTACATGGAATCACTTCAAAATTCGTTTAAAAATATTTAAAATCTCTATCATAGTTATTCATAGAAGCCAAATATCAAAACTGGCCGTTTATGACGAAAATTATCAAAACTGTATAACGAAAATTATTATGTATAACAAAAATCATCAAAACTGGCCGATTAAAGCCAATTACCAGTAACCAGGGTGAAGGAACTCAAGCTTCTTCTTCAATTCTGGGTCTCTGGCAGCTGCGTTTGTAGAAACAGCGTATTTCATTGATCCCTTGAGATCTTGACCAAGGTTTCCGCTCTTGATTTCTGGTTCAATCTTTTCAATAATAGCTTCAATGAGACGATGAGCATTGTCAGAGTTGGCCTTCAAGTTGCCGACGACAGTCTCAACAGTAACAGCTTCTTCTCCCTCACGCCAGGCATCGTAGTCAGTGGACATACAAATCATTTGGTAAGAAATCTCAGCTTCCTTAGCAAGCTTGGACTCAGGAATGGCAGACATGTTAATAACTGACCCGTTCCAAGATCTGTACAACCAAGATTCAGCACGAGTAGAGAAAGCAGGGCCCTCCATACAAACAAGAACCAAATCCTTATTATCATTGTTTTCCCTAGTATGAAGCTTCACATCAGGAGTCTCACTGTCCTTCTCACCTTCCAAGACATTAGTGAATTGAGAAACGAATTTACCGAGCTTGACATCGAAAGGTTCGCCAAACCCAACGTGACCAACAAAACCCTTTCCAAAGAAAGAAGAAGGTCTGATTCCCTTCGTACGGTCAATAATCTGTGTAGGAACAACGAAATCTCTAGGTCTAATCTTCTCTTGCAAAGAGCCTACAGCAGAAAAGGCAACAATAGTAGTAACACCGATCGACTTCAAAGCAGAGATGTTTGCTCTAGCAGGAACATCAGAAGGAGAAAACTCATGGTCAACACCGTGACGGGCCAAGAAGGCAACAGGAAATCCAGATGCAGTACGGGAAATGGTGATAGGAGAAGAAGGCTTTCCCCAAGGAGTATCTACAACTACACGAGCAACAGGAGTCAAATTACCAAGTTGATAGAGGCCAGTACCCCCAATGATACCGAGAAGGACGGGCTCTTTTGGAAGAATGTTAGGGAGTCGTTTCAAGAATGGCATTTGGAAGTCAGACAAGTAGACGAAAAGCAGAGCTCTTACCGTCAAAAGTAGTTGGAAGTTCACCAGACATTGTAGAGTCGAGAGCTGAAAACTGTTGGTGAGAAAGCAAGGAAAGATTCAGGATTTATATTGGTTTTAGGGGTGGTTAGGGCTAAGAAATTTTCAGTGACCAGTTCTATAGGCTGGAGCTCTTGATAAAATACAATATATTCCAAAGATACAAATAAATAATCTAAGCGACAGGTCCTCCAGTAGGCTCTAACTTTTTATACTCATGAATCAGTCCTTCAACGATCTCGCGAGCATCCTCGAATTCAGCCTGCAATCCCTCATTTTCAAACATGCTCTGTTTCTTATAGGGCTCCAAGAAGGCTTGTCGCTTCCAGAGTCGTTCAAATTGGTCTAAAGTGCGCTGGAATAGAGAGGTGATGGAGGTATGATTAGCGAGCATCAGGCCGGAAATTCGTGACGGAGACGTTAGATATGGGGATCTTCGAGAGAGCGAGATTTGGAGAGAAGTTGGTGCAGAGGGCACAAAGTTTGCCAAACTTCGTTCTCTGATTCTGAGCAGAGACTTGTGAATATCCGTAGGATCAACGTCTCCTTGAATAATGTTGAGAATTGACAGGTAGCAACTCGTTTTGGACTGTCCAGTACTGACCATTCTGTTCTTTGGCTGAAGTAAACGTCTCATGACATCCAAAACCGTAGTCTTTCTCACTAGTTTTGCCTGGTCAACTGTATCATTTGTGAACGGAGTGTAGCTTGTCATTAAAAAGTGGCATTTGGGAATAGGTATTAACGAAGCCATGATACTGGCAAGATCATTATGGAGATATCCAGGATAGCGCAGCGTGGACGTAGAAGCAGACATGACAGTGGAAACCAATTGATTCGTCTGCTCGACAGACGGAGAAGTGACATTTAGAGTATCAGTAGCAATCCGCGCCAGGGCTCCGTTGTCCAGGACAATCACGGAATCCGCGTATAAAGCCAATCTCTTGAGAGTCAAGACACTGTTGTATGGCTGAACAACCACGTCTGACATTTGCTGCGATTCTGGAAAGACTGAATATGTTTGAATCAGTTTTTTCGGGAATCTATCGTTGACATTTTCGAGGAGAAAAGAGCCAATGCCAGAGCCAGTACCGCCAGCAATAGAGTGCAAAAGCATGAAGCCCTCTAAAGAGTCCGAGCCATCAGCTTCTCTATCGAGCATATCCATCAGATCGTCCACAATTGATTCACCAGCCTGGTAGCCAGCTGCCCAGTTGTTACCGGCACCTCCACCCTGGGGAGAAACATAAATGTTCTCTTGGTTGAACATTTTACTGTGCGAGCCAGACATTATGGAGCCAATGACTCTGGGTTCCAAATCAATCAAGATGGCCCTTGGAATGTAGCGAGTGTCGTCGGATTGGTAGAAAAACACGTCTTTCCTATCACCACTGGTGTTTGTAGCGTATGGTTCCAGTGTTCCATCTGGAGAAATGCCATGTTCTAAGCAGAGCTGCTGCCAAAACTGGGAGCCAATCTGATTACCACATTGGCCAGTTTGAATTGAAATGAGTTCTCTAGAATCTCGTTAGTCTTTGCTTGCTCGTCGAGATCTTTGTCTACATACCTGGGCATAGTTACTGGGCTGGAATAAGAGTGAAGTCGCGTCGCTACAAAAGTTGATAATATATGATGACAAATATCTTAGCTAATTTTATATTCAATTTTTCACAATTTTTTCAGCTCGTTAACTCTCAATTCGAAATTTGATAGCTTGTCTTAGATGAAATTCTCTAATAGATTATTCTATTCAGTTAAATAGATTTATCGTATCAATATCATTACACAAAATGCAAAAGATTAATATATTGCTGCACATAAATTTAAAATATAATATTGGGTGATCAGAGGAGTTTTGCGAATAAAAAGGTCGAAGAATTGTTTAGTAGCGGTCACGTCTACGGTCATCTCTGTAGCCACCGCTACGTCCACCGTCGCGTCCACCGTTTCTGTAGCCATCACGGCCACCATCACGGCCACCGCTTCTGTAGTTGTCGCGTCCTCCACGTCCACCGCTTCTGAAGTTGTCACGACGGTCTCTGCCGTTGTTTCTGGAGTCATCGCGAGGAACAGAGAAATCAAGACGCAGCTTGCGGTCACCAAGCTCGGAGTCCTTCAACTCATCGAAAGCCTTCTCAGCGTCAGCAATGTTTTCAAACTGAACGTAGCCAAAGCCCTTGGGCCTTCCAGTGTTTCTGTCAGTGGGCAATCTGAGCGAGACAATAGTCAAGCCGACCTTTTCAACAAAGTCGCGGAGAGTTTGTTCTTCGACGTCGAAGGGCAGGTTACCTACAAACAAAGTATCAGACTTGCGAGGCTCCTTGGGGAGAGAGATGTCGACATTAAGAGATCTGCCCTCGAGTTCAAAGCGGTTCATCTTGTCAACGGCCTTTTGAGCGAGCTCCTTGGTAGGGAAATCGACGTAGCCAAAGCCTTTGCTGCGACCAGAGGCTCTGTCGGTGACGATGCGGGCACCGAGAATCTCGCCAATATGGCTAAACTCCTCTCTAAGTCTCACATCGTCAACGCTCCAGGGCAAACCGCCGACAAAGACGGAGAACTTTTCTTCGACCTTGGAGCGCTTGGGGGATTCTTCATCTTCTTCGTTTTTACGCTTCAATGAGTTTTCTTCAGTAGACTCAGTTTGAGCCTTAGACTCGGCCACTTCCTCAGCGACGGTTTCCTCCACGGGGGTTTCCTCGACGGGCTTTTCTTCAGGGACTGGGCTGCTCATGATGGTATCGGTGAGTATGGTAGAGAGAGAAAGGTGGTTGGGAGGTAAAAGGAGAATTTTTTTTTGTCACTGAACGCGCTGTCTCCTTGTGTCGTTCGCGTGCGTCTGTTTTAGGCTGGGATCAATTGCTCTGCATGAAGGCTGCTAATGTAATCATTCCTATCTTGTTATATAATCTTTATGACATAAGCAGCTGACATAATAACTTCCGTTTTGGGGATATGAAACTTAAATCTTAGCACTTGTTTAGTGCAGGCAGCCTTGTTTGCCAGGCAGTCAGTCGGCACATGAAAAGGAATTAAAGTGACGAGGAAATTCAGCAGTAGGACAGACTGCCAATACAAGTACCTCCCTTTCATTTCCTTTCACCAACAACAATTTTTTCTTTTCCAGTTCTTTATTGCTGGTATAGCGATGAGTGGTGAGTTAAAGGGTAGAGGGTAGGGGGGTGGTGGAGCTGGGTAGGAGCTGTAGCAGGAGCTGTAGCAGGAGCTGTAGCAGGAGCTGTAGCAGAGCTGGGCAGGAGCTGTAGCAGAGCTGTAGCAGAGCTGTAGCAGAGCTGGAACAGAGCGGTGGTGGAGTAGTTCTGGAGTAGTGCAGAGCAGTAATAGAGCAGTAATAGAGCAGAGCAGAAGTTGGAGTAGAGCTAAACCTTCATCTACTTCAGCTCTGTTCAGCTGTTCAGCTCTGTTACTGCACTACTACAGAACTACTCCAGCTCTACTCTGTTCCAGCTCTGCTACAGCTCCTGCTACAGCTCCTGCTACAGCTCCTGCTACAGCTCCTGCTACAGCTCCTGCTACAGCTCCTACCCAGCTCTGCTCCAACTCCAGCTCCACCTACCCCCTCCACCACCCCAAACTATTCATGATCTAACATCTTCTAGCTCCAATCTCCAATGCCAAACAAAGGTCAAAAAAAGGTTTCTTACGACTTTTTTCGTGCTTCACGGTCAATAGAAGCAGTAGAAACAGTAGTAATAAACCATCTACAGCTACTTTCAGACGAAGCCAGGAATTAACTTCGCAGAGTAGAAACCAGGTCCTACAGAAACGGGCTTCGAGCCAAAAGTCCTTAGAAGCCAGCCAACCCGCAGAGAAAGAAGAGGTCAAATCAGAGTCGGTTCAAGCCTTGGATGACCCCCAAACAGACCCAGCAGACCCAGCAGACCCTCCAGCTCCGCCAGCTCCGCCAGCTCCTCCAGTCGCTGCCGCAGATATCGAAGTCGTCCCTGACGAACCAAACTCCCATAAAACTCTCGTCATCCAAGAGACCGACCAACACGACTACGAAAACCCGACCCCAATACCGACGCTGCCTGAACCCGACGACCATGTATTCACAGAGACCGGCCAACAGCTCTCGTTGCTAGGCCCGAACGCCGGCCTGCTGTCTGCTATGAGCCCTGAACTGAAAGGCAGAAAGTGCTTGGTCCTGGACCTCGACGAAACGCTAATCCACAGTGCGTTCAGACACGTCCCAGACGCTGACTTCATCATCCCCGTTGAAATCGACACCCAAATTCATAACATCTTTGTGATAAAACGTCCGGGCGTCAAACAGTTCTTGCAAAGAATGGGCGAACTCTTTGAAATCGTGGTCTTCACCGCTTCCGTCAGCAAGTACGCTGACCCTTTGCTAGACATGCTGGATACTGATCAGGTCGTGCACCATAGACTGTTCAGAGAAAGCTGCTTCAACTACAATGGAAACTTCGTCAAGAACCTGGCGGCTCTAGGAAGACCTTTGAAAGAGACCATCATTATAGATAACTCTCCTCCTTCCTACATTTTTCATCCACAGCATGCCGTTCCTGTTTCTTCGTGGTTTTCTGATAATCTTGATAATGAGCTTCTCGACATGATTCCGTTTCTAGAAGATCTCTCCAGTCCTAATGTCGATGATGTTAGTTTAGTATTAGACGTAAATTTAGAGTAATAACCCGTAATATATAATAATTGTCTAGCATATTTGAGTCTCAAACAATTACATGGAAAAAATCTCTGCCCTTTGCGATACCTTTCTTGACAATGGCTGCTACTTCATCTGGATCACTGGTGATCTTGGTCAAGTTCTCAAAGCCTGTTTCAGTCACAAGAACGTCATCTTCAATTCTAACTCCTCCTACCGTCATATACTTGTCAAGAACGTCTTGGTTAATGTACTTGGAGTGCTTCTCGTCCTTGAGGTAAGGCTCAAGAAGGAACTTGTTGAAGTAAATGCCTGGCTCAACGGTAACAACGTTTCCCTGCACCAAGTCACGTCTTAAACGAAGATATTTGAACATGGAATCGGGGTCCTCGTAGTCAGGGAACCCAGCTACATCGTGAGTATCCATACCCAACATATGGCCGAGTCCATGAGGAAGGAACGCTACACTGGTTCGAGCCTCCAGTATCTCGTCGACTGATCCGTTATGGAAAATACCAAACTCAATGAACTTTTCAATAAGGATTTTGTGAGCAAGCAGGTGCAAAGAGTCCCAAGATACTCCTGGAGCAACTTTGTTCATTGTTTGAGTTTGCATATCGAGAACAGCATTATAGATTTGTCGAGCTTCCACTGACCACTCTCCGTTGATGGGGAAGACTCTAGTAACATCAGCAGCATAGCATTGCCATTCAGCGCCAGCGTCAATAAGCACAAGCTGCTTACCGTCCAGCTCTTGATCGTTTCGCACGTAGTGCAATGTTCCGCAGTCTGTTCCTGAGCAGCAGATTGGATCATAAGCTTGGAACTTGGAGCCCTGTCTCATTGAATGGTAAACGAACTCAGCGTGGATATGGCCTTCGCTGGATTCAATAGGCAGCGCTGACATGACGGCCATGTGCGAGTTGTCCGTGATCTCTGCTGCCTTCTTCATCAGCTTGATTTCATACTCGTCTTTGACGGATCTGGCGAGATCCAGAGCGTCCTGAACCTTTTTATCGACCTTTACTGAGCCAAAGATATCGCTCGAGTGCTTGGGTTCCTCGATAGCTACAATCTGCTTTCCGTCAAAGGCTTTGAAAGCTCCCTTCTCAAGATACTTGACTTCGTCGACATCGTATTTCTCTTTCGCTTGCTCGAGACTGATGGGCATACCGCTCCACATAACGTCGTCGGCATCAATTGGAGGAAGCCATAGAGTAAGCCAGTCTTTCTCGATATTGTAGGTAACGCCGGCTGCGCTCAAGTCATGAGCTCCAGTCAAATAGTTGAAGTATCTGTCTTGTCTGAAGGGCCTCGTTTGATCGCAGTAGGGATACAGTTCAAGCTGGGGAGCGGTATGTACAATGACTGAATATTTGTACTCGTCTCCCAAAATTTCGACTACGCGTCGAGCATGCGATTTAGAGGGATATTTGGCTGGCATTGTAGGTTTAATCTTTGGAAGGGAAGTAAGAGAAAGAGAGTAAATTTTCAGAGCTCTTAATGAACGGCACCTAGCAAGTCATATGATTTAGGTTGGACAACCAGAAAACGGATAATCTCGGTAATCCGGTTTGGCATAAGTATAAAAATGTTTTGTGCTTTGTCAAACGCGTAACTTTTAGAGAGTAAAGTGGAACGCGTAACCTTTAAAGAGTAAAGTTGCCGTTTTAAAAAGTAAAGTCGCCCTTGCCAATCGCGAAAACCCATTTGGGCAGCCAAACGCGTAAACTTTGGACAACTCGTAGAGCCAAACGCGTAAACCATTTGAAGTAGATTCACGTGAAATAAGCCCTTTAAAAAAACGCGAAACACGCGTTTATATTTTCATATTTTATTCTGTCCTTCTTGTTCCTTGAACCCACAGAACCATTCTAACAACATGTTTCGACAGTCCTCTAAACGTCGAAGAACTAACGAAAAGTCTACTGGCGATAGCCACACTTATGATGGAAACAGTAGATATCCCTATCGTCTCAACTTTTACACAGTCCCTCCTACCTTTGAAGTAACTATTGAACAGTTCGAACAATGGGCTATCGACCGTATGAGAGTCCTAGGAGAAGTGGAATCTAGATTAGCCAGAAACCAAACTTTGAGTGACATTGAAACCTCTATCAAGCCTCTTCTTTCAGAGCTTCTTCCACTGAACTCGAACCGATCTCTGAACAGAAATCTTGTGGAAATCAAAGGAGGAAAAGGGTTCATTTATGATCCTACGAGTGAAGAAAGTAAAAGACTGAAGGATCACTATAGTCATTTTGTTTTACGGTTGGCATTTGCGAGAAGTGAAGAACTGAGAGAAAGATTCATCAGAGCAGAAACATCTTTGTTCAAAATTCGATATAATACCGATGACGTTAAAGACAGACAGGCCTTCATTCAATCACTGAATTTGAATTGGGAATACGCTTCTGCTGAGGAAATGGCCGAGTTGAAACCCAAACTGATAGCAGCTTCTGGCGGTAAACCTCTTGAAAGCTCATACTTCAAGGTCGATTTTGAAAAAGCTACTGATCTTATTGAGAACAGGAGGGTGTTCATAAGTCGAGGAAAAGCTTATGTGCCTATTTCATACCAGCAGTCGATGATTGTAACAGACTTTGTTGATAATCTGCGCAAATCAATGATCCAAACAGCTCGAGCTTTGCCTAGGCTAGATGAGGACGATCGTTTGATTCCTCTGTTGAATCATTTGTCTCAAGGATTTGCTGTTACTTCAAGCTACCTTCAAGATGAATCAGCTTCTCGAAAAGAAGGTCAAATTACTGCTGGTATGATTGATAAAATGGTAGATCAGCATTTCCCACTCTGTATGAAGACGATGCACAATTCACTTCTTGACAATCATCATTTACGATATGAAGCCAGAAGACAGTACGGATTGTTTTTAAAATGGATTGGATTGGATGTTGAAGAGGCTGTTAAATTTTGGAGAAGTCATTTTTCCGGCATGACTGATGATAAATTTGATAAAGAATACAAATACAACGTTCGACATCAATATGGCCTTGAAGGAGGACGAATTAACTACAAGCCCATGTCTTGTCTCGATATTGGAAAAGGACCTCGTCCAGCGAAAGGGGAAGCTCATGGATGCCCATACAGAACATTTTCTCATGATAACTTAGTGACAGCACTTCAGCAGATGGGCATTTCAGATAAACAAGAGCTTGCAAAGATCAAGAACAATGTCGATTCACATCATTATCACGTTGCTTGCACTAGAGTTTATGAGCTAACACATAAACAAGACAAGAATGTCGAGTCCATCACTCATCCTAATCAATATTTTGACAGAAGTTATGCTTTGCTAAATACTCAATCTTCATAGTTATTTTAATTTTTATTGTTTTTTTTTAATCTATTTTCTTTTTTATTTCAGTTTTTTTCTTTCATTTCAGTCTTTTCTTGTATTTCAGTCTTTTCTTGTATTTCAGTCTTCTCTTGTATTTCAGTCTTCTCTTGTATTTCAGTCTTTTTTTTTCTTTTTTTCAGTCTTCTCTTAAACAATCGCAATCACAAATTCAATTCTTGGTGTATCTTATAACCTAACCCTGTTTTTCTCCAGTTCAATATAGAGTCCGGAATTTTCTGAGTTGTTAACTTGCACTCTTGTTCCCAGACAACCATTTCAGTCAGATATATAAGATGTCATATGAAGCCGCCAATAAGCCCTGGGAGTCTACTAAAACAGATCCTGATGACTTTCTGATTGACTCTGACGAAGAAGGAGAGAATCGTCAATCAATCGAGCCCGACCAGCCAAACAGCTCAGCGGCTGCTGGGTCCTCAAGCCGAAACGTCCCTGATGGACCACCTCCCAGCTACTCACTCGATAACCAATTTGCTGCTGCTACTGGTGCCCGAATTGAGCAGCGAAGATTCATGGGTGGAGATACTCTTGATGAGCCAGTGACCACTACTCTGATGCGAGATGTGAGAAGTGTAGGATTTCGACTTCGTCAAGTTGTTTGGTACACTCCAGCAAGCAGTTTACAAGAAGATCACCCAGAGTTCATTCCTGCTTCACTGGCACAGTATACCAATGGCAGCGAGGTTGGTGTTTCGCACAGTCAAGAATGGGATATGTGGGGCCCCTTAGTCTTTTGCTTGATGATTGCGTTAACAATGGCCATGATTGCTCCAGACCGTCAATCTTCAAAGGTCTTTTCAGGAATATTTGTATTGACTTGGGTTGGTCAAGCTCTGGTGACGCTCAATATCAAATTGCTTGGGGGAAGCATTTCGTTCTTTTATGCATTGAGTGTCACTGGCTACTGTCTGTTTCCTCTAGTGATATCGGCCATAGTTTCAGCATTTGTTAAGCTGTTTTTGGTCAGAATCATTGTTGATATTCTAATGATTGGCTGGGCCATTTATTCTGCTACCAGAGGACTTAGAGACAATGGTGTTCTGCCTTCCAGAGTCGTTTTGGCCATGTTCCCAGTAGGCCTCTTCTACTTGGGTTTAGGATGGCTTTGTGTGATTACTTAGCTATATACAAGAGTTTTCTTCTGTTACTACATAGGTCTGAAGCTCAATAACAGATTTAGGTCTCACTCAATTGAGATTTAGGTCTCACTGAAGTTCAACTGAAGCTCAATTGAATTAGGCCTCACTGAAGCTCAATTGAATAACTGAAAATACATTTACTTCCATATACCGTCGTCTACTATCTTTCAACGTTGGAAACCAGTGTTGTTGTTCAGCATGAATTCCATGATATTACCTAAACAAAGATTGGGTCTTATATATTGGACTTGGAAATTATAGTTTTTATTTCTTTACTCAAACACTCTTCTTAATGATTGCTCAAGCGCGTACTATTCTTTCACCATGAACCACCAGCAACTTCCGCCAAATAACAAGCGCTCTAGTCCGGAAGACTCCACGTATCCAGCAGCGAAAAAACCATGGCTGTCTTTCTCTTCGCGGATGAGTGACTCGCCACCACAAGATCAGCCGTTATATTCGAGTGGAAAGACTCTAAAAGGTCGAATAAGAGTTGCAAAGGCTTGCGATCGATGCAAACAGAAGAAAACCAAGTGCGATGGAATGAATCCATGCGTCGCTTGTGTTAAACATCATTTGCAGTGCATTTATACTCCCTCGACTTTCATTAAAAAGCCTGTCGCCGAAAATACTCCTCCTCATGCCTCAACCTCGCAAGACTCTGGAGTCATTAGTGCAAAGTCTTTGAGCGCAGCGGTTGAGACAGCTAACGAGGCAGAGACTATGCCTGAGAAACGGACTGCGATAATTGACGCGAACAAAACTGCAATAATGGCTCGACTACGAGACCGAGTGACGGTTCTTGAAAGTGACTTTGCCAGACTCATTGCAAAGATGAGAGGTGACGGCAAGCCAATACCTGAGATGAAGGCTGAATTGTCTGAAGACTATGAGCGAAAGGCTCCAATTACTGCTTCTTTGCTAATGCATCCTCTCTATGGAAAGCCAAAGCTGCTACTGTCAAGTCAGCCTTCAGATTACGTTGAATCAGGTAACCCAGGCGAGAATATTGATTATACTGACTTCAAAACTGGTCCTTTCAAGCACCAAAAGCAAAAGCTAAGATATACAAAAAGATACGCAAACTTTCTACCATATCGTATGGGTATGGCCTTCACAAGCGGGTTTCCAAAGAAGCTGAGGGACCAACTGAACGTTCCTCGAGTTCAGTGCTATGGATGGAATATGTCTGGCGTTCACTACTTGAAACCACGCACAATACCTGCTCCAGCTCTGCTACTTACTGACGAAACAACGAGACATCTTTTGATTTACTTTTTCAACAATATCAATCCCTTATTTGCAATTCTGCACCAGCCAATGTTCATGGAACAGTATGATTCGTTCTTACTGTCTCCTGACAAAAGAGAATGCAGACTATTCATGGCACTTTTGCACATTGTATGTGCAATTTCAATGCGCTTTACAGAAGTCATTGAACATGAAGAATACGAACCTGGATTGGAGGAAAAGTTGTTTGAAGACGCTTATGATACACTTGAATCCTTCTCTTTTGAATGGGAAAGTTTGGAAATCATCCAAGGCCACTTGTTGATGTGTTTGTACTTGCGCGCTTGTCACAGACAGCCGGCTGCTTGGGGCGTGTTAGGAACTGCCATCAGAATGGTAACAGGAATGGGATTGATGCACAAACTACAGTTTAATTCATTTAAAAGTGATTATGATTCTTTGAAGCATGATCGGGTGTTTTGGGCATGCTTTGTGATGGATAGGACATTATGTATAGAGTGTGGTAGACATTTTTCTTTTAGAGAAGACAGTATGACAATTCCAATACCGCATTATTTCGTTGATGATGGATGGCAAACTCCAGCTTCAAATGCCCTCCTACGACTGTGCATTTCACTTGGGGATCTTGTTTTCGACGCAAGGCTCAGTCTGAATACAGTTCATCTGATATCGGTAACTACTCGACTAAAAACTTGGAATGAAGGAATGGCGGATTTCCAGCTTAATAGCAATACAAACCTGAATAAGGACTTCTTACCTCCTGCTCTGGTAGCTCATCTTCGGTTGTCTTACTATAATGCACTGCTGTTTGTTCACATGAGATCGATATTTGGGCTTCTCGGGCCAGCTTGGGATTCACCGTTTATTGACAGAAAGCTTTATGTCGAGTGCGTCAAAGGAATATTGGATGTTGCTACCACTTTAGAGGCTTGCAATCAGCTGAAGACACCATGGTGGCTATTATTGTCTACCCTCTATCTTGCGGGATGTATAGCACTTCTGTTTGTTTACAACCAGATAGAAACCCGTGAAATGGGCCAGGCTTTAAAATCCATCTTGGAGTTGATTCAGATTCTTGAATCTGATTCCCGGTTTAAAATGGCCAAAGAATGTGTTTGGTCCTTGAAAACACTTAGTTATATGGTTCGAATGAAAATGATGCAGTCTCAGAAGATATTGGCCAGTTTAGCGAATGAAGCACCTGGGCCATCTTCAATAAATAAGGGCAATTTCTCATCTATGGGAGTACTGGATAATCTTGGTAACGAGGTAATGAGAATCAACGTTGCTAAATCTAATAAGGAACCGCCAGTTGATAAAGCAACAATGGCCCAAGAAGAGCCAAATATGAATGGTTTTTCAGAAATTGATATCTTTCAAAACTATTTTCCATTTCTGTTTAATGACAATGAGTTGCCAGCGGCTGTTCCTAATGAACCAAGTGACACCCAGATGAGCCTAGATTGGTTCAAAAACTGGGGAGATTCAGATGTCACCCTTGATAATGATTTATGAATACATTAAATATATATAAAATATATATTTATATGCTATATACAATTAGGTATGAGCTAGATTGGATAGTCTATATTATCGGTATTGTTGGCCCAAAGCATTTTGATATATTCATGTTTGTGATTCACTGAAATAAGAAATTCACTAAAATAGACATGAAATTCACTGAAATGGACATTGAGAACAATGTTGAGTATATCGGGTTCATAAAAGAGAGAAGGGATGAGAAACAAAATAAGCCAAAAAAAAAATAACACAGTCAAACGGAGAACCAAAAAAAAAAAAAAAAAAAAAAAAAAAAAAAAAAAAAAAAAAAAAAAAAAAAAAAAAAAAAAAAAAAAAAAAAAAAAAAAAAAAAAAAAAAAAAAAAATACAAACGGAAAAGCAAAAAAAAACAATATACAGTCAAACGAAAAAGCATAAAAGGTTGAGTAAAAGTTATCGTCATCATATCAATGGAGTCTACATGTCAATAGTAGATTTAAATGTCAAAGACTTTCCATTCCGAATTCCGTCAACAGAACCTAAAAGACCACCTGTAGTATCTGTGCCAATATCAGCGACCAAAACTAAACCGGAACCTCTGAAGAATGATACCAGCCCAGGAAGAAGTGACAAAATTTGGGCGTTGACAATAATACCAAGCAAATTGTTAAGACCTGCAAATTGAGTCGCCTCTTTCAGACTTGTACAACGGCTATCAGAATCATCCGTAACATGAAATCTTGAACTGGATTGAATTAAAGAAACGGCATTCATATCAAAGAACACTGGATAGTTGGGTTGTTTCCAATTAAGAACAGTACAAACATCGGGATGACTGGAAGAGAAAATCAAAGCTCTAGACTTGGAGTTAGCACGAATACTGCGAACATGGTCAAACAACACGGATAGGA
The DNA here is from genome assembly GCA_030566045.1 of Geotrichum geniculatum. Classification (NCBI taxonomy): domain Eukaryota; kingdom Fungi; phylum Ascomycota; class Dipodascomycetes; order Dipodascales; family Dipodascaceae; genus Geotrichum; species Geotrichum geniculatum. Next base: position 165,208 of record JAJMHM010000025.1, on the reverse strand, counting down.
TAGTGTCCACATATTTATTTAATTCGACAAATGAAGTGACACCAACATTCAAGCCCGCAGCTTCTTTTGGGGTGGGATAAAATACACAAACATCAAATTTGATATCTGTAGAAACTGAGTCCAAAAATAGGTTCAAAGGAATAACACCTATACTATCATGAATCTCGGCATGATTTGTAGCACTCTTTAGCTTTTCTAGCCTTGAATCTAGAGTGTTACCGCTGAGATCAATCAATGTCTTCAGCTCCAAGTTTCCAATAGGAATCTGAATTCCATGAGAAATCAAAATTGTCCAAGTACTTGCAACGACAGGTACTAAATCTTTCGTCATACAAACGTAAATGCGACAGTACTCTCCAGACAACGAAGAAGCGGTGACAAGCGAGAGAGCATGGGGTATATTATGAGCATGATGTGCCGAGTTGTGCGAGAGATTCAAATTAGAGTGTAATAGCATCTGGACTTGGGACTGACCGTTTTCTGATAAAGTCGATTGAGTTGACGGCTGTTCCACTTGAGAAGTAGACTTCCAATAAGTGTCAAATTTAGTTATTTCCAACGGTTGACCAGCGAAAGGCTTTATTATTTGAAACTTTAGTTTAATACGGCCAATGGTTTGCAGTCTCATGTCAAATAGAGGCAAAGTAACTGCCTGAATGGTGGCCAGAACTTGACTTTGAGTGTTAAAAATGTAAGGAAGAGCAGTGGATTTTGCAATGATTCTAGTTCCGTAGGTCGGATATATTTCAAAATCAATTGCAAAGTTATCCAGAGACGTCACTTGGAAAGAGACATTGCGGTCATTATCAGACAAGGGAAGATTGATACTTCTTGGTATGATATCTCTATTGTTTCTTGAAGCAATCATCAATCTTCCAGCAGGGAAAGCTGTATCGCCTTTGTCGAATTGAATTGGGTTTTTTGAATCAATGTCCAAAAAGAGCTGAACAAAAGTCTTCTTATCCAGGAAATTATGGCCATAGCGTCTTAATGGAAGGATGGGAGGAGGTAGAGCCAAGTCTGGGATGCCGTCAATGTCAGATGTGTCCATGGCATCACCCAGGTCCACCAGATCAGACTCCTCTGGTGAAGATTTAGCAGTGTGGATTTCGCTTGCACCGTTGCTTAAAGAGACAGGTACAGAAGGATCAATGGAGATTCCACGGGCCTTCATTGCAGTCACAAGTTCCTGAGCACAGTCAATATTACCTTCCCACATGGCATAGTAGAGTGCAGTATGGCCATCTTCATCCAGATAATCAACCTGAGCATTGGAATCGAGAAGAGCCTTGACTGTTTTTGAATGGCCCTCGCTTGCAGCATAGAACAAAGCCGTCCATTTATTCAGTTTGTCAATTTCGTCAACTCGCATACTATTTTCAGTGAGCAGCCGAATCAACTCAGAATGGCCAGCCCGGGCGGCAACGTGAATGGGAAACAAGCCCTCAGCATCGTCCAAAAAGGTTTTTGGTCGTTTTTCCAAGAGAATTTTGACGGCCTCATAGACGCCATATTGACAGGCGAGATTCAAAGGAATATAGTCTTTTTCAGAGTCGACATCAACTTTGGCACCGAGGTCAATTAGCTCAGTAACACAGTCTGGGAACTTGTTAATGATGGAATAGAGGAGAGGAGAGAAGTTATCCTTATCCAGAGCGTTTATATCCGCATTCTTGTTGAGCAGAGGACGGATAAACTGGCCATGTCTATTGATACAAGCGTAGTGAAGGGCAGTACGGCCATAGGCATCAGGCCTGGTAACGTCGACATTATTACTCAAGGCGAGATCCATAACGACCTGTCTCCCGCTGATGGCAGCCTTGTGCAAACAGTTTTGTCCATTGATTTCATCAGCGGCGTGCAAATCGACGTAGTTGGATTCATATAATGCGAGCAAAGCAGAGTCTGAGGTGGGCTTTGTGATTGAGAGAAGAAAGATTTTAGTGATTCTGAGCTCTGCACCGTCGACCTGAGAGAGGCGGGAAACCCAATCACTGATAGCTTTGCGGTTGTCCTGGGAGCTGGCAGTTTTGATGAATTCGTGGTAGAGGTCGTCAGTAGACTCGGTGGTGACCGTAGCAGAAGGAGTGGTATCAGCAGCGTCGTCCTTGCCTCGCTGCTTGCCTTCAAAGATGACGGAGTCTCCATCAGCCCAGGCCTCGAGCTCGAGAATACAGGAGCTGGCCAGATCAGACATTTCAGCGAGCATCTCGCGATGAAACACGGGCTGAACCTCTACCGCACGAGACAAGTAGAGCTCTTTGGTCTGGGATTTGGATCTTTTATCCCACTTCTTTAGGACTTTGGAGAAGCCGGTACCATTGAGCTCGATGAATTGCTCGAGACGGTCGAGGTCTCTTCTGAAGCGCTGGAAGCCTTCGTGGAGGCTGACGAAGGAGACGGAGGACTTTGAGGTGAGGGCGCCGGACTTGTAGGCGATTGACTTCTTTTCACACAAGATCTTGATTCGCAGCTTGAGCTCTGCTTCCTTTTGGAGGTAGAAGATGTTGACCTTTTCCAGTTCACGTTCGAGGCGGAAGAAGAAGGTAGCTTTGTTCTCTTGTAGGGCCTTTTCGACTTCGTAGGACGACGAAGCTTTGTGCTTGACTGGGGCTGATAGGGACTTGATGACCTTCTTTAGGGCCTTGTAGTCCATGAAGTAATGCGAATACTCTGGGAGGTCCAGCTGGCGTTTAGCCAGATACTTTCCGTACTTCATCCTAATCGCCAGTTGATGGTAGGAAGAGAAGAGGTGTGAAGGAAGGTTAAATATGTGAACAAGCAACCAGAGGTCTGTAGCACGTGGGAAATTGAATTCCAGGACTGGAGATTTTTATAATTTTTTATAAGGATGGGATAGTGATAATGGAGTTTGTTTGCATAGAGGAGCATTTTTTATAGTGGTTTCAAAGTACAGTCTATGGAGAATATTTGTATGCGAAAGTTTATATAGTGATGAAGTCAAAGTTGGAGGTGAGGTTAAGAGGAAGATGAGAAGATGAGAAGATGAGAAGCTGAGGACAGGCTGAGAGGTAGCTGAGAGGAAATGAAGAGGAAGCTGAGAAAAAGCTGAGAAAAAGCTGAGAAAAGACTAAGAAGAAGCTGAAAAGAAGCTGAAAAGAAGCTGAAAAGAAGCTGAGAGTTAGAGGACAGACTGAGGAAAAAGATATTAAGAGAGAACCTTTGAATTAAGGACTGAAGAAAGGATGAGGACTAAAGGTTGAATGAAAAGATCAATGAACAAGAAAAGAAACAAATGAACAAGAAACGAAACAAATGAACAACGAACGACCAAGTTCATCCATCAGTTTCGTTTCTTCATCCATTCTTAATACCATCTGTCTAACGCTTGATCTCAACACCCAACCTACATCAACTCTACTCTTAACTGGCAGATCGAACAGTGATAACAGGATTGAACTCCGAATTGCCCTGAGACAAATTATTCGGAAATAAATCATGCTCCTGTTGTCGACGTTCTATTTCAGCAGAAGGAATCAAATAAGAATGGAACCGAGCATCATTGGACGCTACAGTTTGAAGTCCAGGAAGCCAACTAGCAGCGCGACTGAGACTCAAAGTCATTTCTAGAAACTGGCCAGGAATCGTCGACGCTGCTGGAAGCAAGTCAAAAGCAAGAATAATAAGATAGAGCCCATAGTAAAACGCCAAAGTCCACTCAAAGACAGCAGCGACTGTCCGATTGGCTTTCCAAAAGGCGGCCTGAAAGATTACTAGGACGATTGCAAAGAAGAGCCAAACGACCTTGAAACAGTACGACATGCGCAAACGAAGAGTCTCCTTGTACGACTTGTCCAGCAGCGAGAACTCAACGGTAGTGAAGAAGATGGAGAGGGCACATCCAGCTAGGAATAGACAAAGCATGGCGATGTGAGTAGTTGGATAGCGGACGGTGTCAAAGACAGCTACTAGAATGATACCCAGCTGGCCTAGAATGCTGAAGAAGATGGCCAGAGCAGCAAAGACCTTTTCCCTCAGATGGACGTTTGGACGGAGTCTTCCAGCGTGTCTCAGATACCGTTCACTTGAAAGCGAAAGAACAAAGAAGCAGGCTTGTACGGACGCACAACTGATAAACAGAGCTTTCAGAGAGGTAGCTCCAATGTCTGAAATGAAACTTCACTGCGCGTTAGAACAAGCGGAATGGTAGAAGGAGCTACTTACACGATCAAGACGCCTTTTTCATCTGTAGTATAGTCTGGTTTACCTTGGATGCTCCAGGCTATTAGCATAGCTATTAGCATTCCCCACCAGATGACTACGCATGCTATAGGTAGCTGCCAGTACTGGAATAGCTTGAGCATCTTGAGGGATGGTGCTGGTGATTGTGGGAACAGGGCCAGCCAGTGGTAGGTTTTTGTTTTGTTTTACTGTTGGTGATTGTAAGTTCATGGAGTTTTTTTTTGTTTTGTTTTGTTCTGGGACAAGCCAAGTAATCTGACGGAGAGCTGGGCAGGAAAATGGGGTTTATGAGTTGGATTAGTTCTGTTCCAGGTTTTGTTCTAGGTTCTGTTCTAGGTTCTGTTCTAGGTTCTGTTCTAGGTTCTGTTCTAGGTTCTGTTCTAGGTTCTGTTCTAGGTTCCGTTCTAGCTTTGTAGATTCTGTTCTAATTTCTATTGTAGCCTCTGTTCTAATTTCTATTGTAGCCTCTGTTCTAATTTCTCTTCTAGCTTTGTAGGCTCGGTTCTGTTCTAGCTCTGTATCCTTGTAGCCTTATAGCTTTGTCCTGATCCTAAATATCATTTCTTATGGATTATAATCAAATTAAATAATCATCAATCTCATTTCTATACTTCATAATGTTCTTCTTGATCTTACTGGAATCAACCCAAGTCAAAAAGTCTTCCATCTTCCTACTCACTAAAAACGCCGGATCAGTTATTACCTGAGGCCCAATTCTAACATGTCCCTGCTCAATAAAAGTCGTCGCATCAGCTACACTCTGTGCCATCTTCAGCTTGCACATAACAACTGGCAACCTTCTGCGACAAAACGCAGAAACCGTGATTCTGGTCTCCAAATCACTGACTTTCGGCAGAGCTGTCAAACTGCCCGCTGCAACTCCAAGAATACCCATATCAGTAAGCTTATGAAGCATCAGTCGCTCATGCTCAATGCGAAACGGATCATTGGGATCAAGCTGTGACAGTTTATAAGCCAACTGGCGAACTTGACCACACAGCTTATTGTACTTTGTATAATCATCTCTGTTTTGTATGTGGTATCGTTGAATCACCTCTGTTTCTCTGTGTCCGCCATCTTGTTTCCACTACACGCGCTGTCAGCATCTCTTCAAATATACAAACCTTGAATACTTACCTCCAAGAAATCTACCTTCTTGAGCAGCTTCTTTTCATGATGCTTTAACTTTCTGACCATTGTTCCTAAAGGTTTCAAGGAAAGAGAGTTGGGATGGTTTGAAAAAATATTTGGGAGAAATAAAATCACGTGTATGATAGTCACGTGGAATATGTGAAATAAAGTTTGTAAAGTTGCACAAACACGAAAACACGAAAAATGAAAAAATGAAAAAAAAAAAAAAAAAAAAAAAAAAAAAAAAAAAAAAAAAAAAAAAAAAAAAAAAAAAAAAAAAAAAAAAAAAAAAAAAAAAAAAAAAAAAAAAAAAAAAAAAAAAAAAAAAAAAAAAAAAAAAAAAAAAAAAAAAAAAAAAAAAAAAAAAAAAAAAAAAAAAAAAGACACGAAAAACACGAAAAACACGAAAAACACAAAATTAATTTCAAATAAACGCGAGTAAAATAATTACAATCACAAATAAACACCAATTCAATAAAATCAACACCAATTCAAAATCAACACCAAGACAAAATCAACACCAAGACAAAATCAACACCAAGACAAAATCAACACCAATCTCACACTCTGGCTTTTACCTCCCTTGCTAGGATCGTTTTAAGTGAACTCCTCAGAGAATTGAGTTCAAAATTACCTTTGTGTAATTTGATCCCTGTGGCTCTCAAACTCAATAGACTGGAAAAGAGCAATATAACAATAGATGAATAGAAATATATAATGTATATGGTTAAAGGTCTATTGATTGTCGTCTCTCAGCGAAACATGTAATATAATACAGAGTAAATAATAATAAATCAACACGACTCTAACGAGTCCCTCATCGAGTACTCATATTCATTTGCGGTTTCAACTTGGTGAATTGCGTCTTCACATCTGGTACTAATTCAGATGGAGGCCGTTGAGCAATAGACCGAATATCACTACTAGATCTTGCCTTGTTCACATATTTCTTGGGAGTTTCGTAGTTCAGAGTAGTAAACACAGAAACGCTCTGTCGTAGTTGCGATGGACTGAGTAATGCAGTGGGTGAGTGAGGCATATCTGGACTTGAGACAGGATTGTACACCGGGATGACCGACAAGCTTGGGGACTGCGGTCGACTTGCAGTCCGTCTCTGCGAAGCATATGAGATGGTCGAGTTGGACTCATCAATCATATGGGGGGTTGGGAGAGTGACAAGATTAGCCAACGGCTTAACTGGTTTGGCAGGAGTGGAAGCTGAGCTTCTCGTACTGCTACCTGGGTCTTTGGACACACTCGAAGGAGTGTGACTGTAGTACGACTGGCTACTTCCCAGGCTTCTGCCATTGGTATCGATGCTCTCGGCATTCTGGACGTGTTGAAGAGGGTGTTGAGACTGCTTAGCAGAGGGCTTTTGGGGAGGCTGGAATCCCTGTTCCAGCTCTATTTCTCGCTGATAGTCTTCAGCGTTGAATTTGTTGATTTGGCTGTTCAAGTCAGCATGAGACTGTTGCGTCTCAATACTGTAGTTGGACAGAGTATTATCTCTAGCAGCTGCTGCTTGAATGCCCTCCAAGCGGCTAGACGAAATCTCGTCAAGTTTCTCTTGATTGAAGTCCAGCTCTGAGGTTGGCGAACCAGCAGGCAGAGGTGATGATTTGGACACCTGCAAGAAGATTGGAGAGGCAGGAGCAGGCTGCGGTGTATGGTAGTCGTTTTCAGAGGCAACGGCAGAGGCGACGGCGACCCCTTCGGAGCTCTTTGTAGCGTCAAAGTCAAAAGTGTCGGTAAAGTCTTTGACGGGCTCATTGGCAGTGAAGGAGAACTGAGACAGGCCCTTTGAGTGGTTTGCCTTGGATGCCTCTGCTTCCAAGTCGTTGATTTCCTGGTCCAGTTTGAGTTCAATTCGCTTGAGTCTGTTTTCATCGTTGTCGTCATCCGGGATGGTTATGTCAGTATTCTTACGGGCATAATGGCTGTCGCTGCCTTCGTGTGAAGACTGGGAGGCGATTGAAGCCTGGTCAGAGTGGCCAATGTGTGCCGAATCAGCTTTGGGATGAGACTGGATAGACTCGATGGTGGGAGTGTGCGAAGAAACGACGGACAGAGTTGAGGAAGAGACGCTTATTCTTGGGATTTTAGGCTTTGGATATGACTGTCTGCCGAGCGACGACGACGAAAGGGTATGGTTCAAGGCTCTGGTTGGAGGAGGGTTGAAGGAGGACGTTGAAGCGTTGAGATCCGAGGTGGACAGTTTGGTGAGGTCCGAGGCGGCCGGGGAGGAGGATCTAGTAGCTACGGAGAGCGGGTACTTTGGGTTATCGTAGATGGTTCCTGAGGGAGGATAAGCGTTCAAGTCATAGGGATCATAGTTGTTTAGCGATTTTTGGGAGGTGTTGAGCTGGGGAAGGTTGTACTGAAACTGGTTGAACGGGTTTGCCTGGGGTTTTGCGGAGAGGTCTTGCTGCGAGACGTTTGAGACGAGCTTTTCCTGGCTGACGGACGGGGTGCTTTGCTGGGCTCGTCTGATGCTTTTCATGTCGGACGGGTCGAATTCGTCGTTGTCGAGGTCAATGTCTTTGTCTGCTTCTTCTTCTTTCTTGAGTTTCTTGACATGTCTGAAGTGGAGGATGGTGAGGACGACGATGACGAACGCGACGGGCAGGGCTACGCCCAACCCAATGGCCAGCGAGTTGTCGTGAACGGGGGTTTCACATTCAGGCGAGTTGTCTTTAGGACCGCACGAAGTACGACGAAACAGGGCTGGGAGGGTGTTGGAGACGGACTTGACGATGGAGGTAGAAGCTGTCGGGTCGACGAGCGACCGGCGATGTAAATGGTGAGTGATCACGGTCATCTCGGGTTCCGTAGAGGGTCAGAGGGTTGTAGGCTGTAGCGGTTGTAGGCTGTAGCGAAGGTGATTAACAGGCGGTGGACGGTCTCAGGTGGTGATGATTAACAGGCGGTGATTCGTCGTCTGAAGCTGTCAAGAACTAGATGCTACAAGAACAGGATGCTACAAGAAAAAAAAAGGTGTAGCAGAAACAATCAGCCAACAAATGAAATTTCAAGACGGAGTAGGAAGGAAGGAGAAGAGTTTGTCGCAAGAGTTTTTTTCTTCCTGTTTTCCACTTAATTCTTGTTGTCCTAGTCAGATTTACTCCTTTTCAGCTTTTGCGATCCTTACACTTTTAACCGAAACTAACCAATATTAAGTAGTCAGCATTGACATAATTTTTTGAAAAATTCCTGCTTTTAGTGGTCAAAACCACGTGAAATATGGACAAAATGTATGTCTGCATCGCTTGGTGTCCCTATTTGGCAACATTGCTTCCGTTTCCAGTCTTTTTTCTGTCTGCGTCTAATGCAGACTTACGCACCTATTTAAGATGCGGTTAGGGCTTAACCAAAAACTTCATTGTGAATAGTTTACCTCTGGTTAGAAGTAACATTCGTGAAGTCACGGTATTTTGGTGAGCACAATTTAAGCTGAGTGCCGGTCCGGAACATTTGGGATGTTGTGCCTCGGAGTTAAGTGCGGACCGAGACAAAGGCCGGTCGGGCGTAAAGACGCAAAGGAGGAGTGTCCAACGGTTAAAATTAGAATGGTTGGCTAAAAATAGCAACACTAGAATTGGTGGGATGCATTGAGGTTTAAGTCATAAGTATTTTTTGGTTTAGGGTATTCGGGTGTGGAGGGTGTGGAGGGTGTGGAGGGTACTTAGGGCATTCAGGACGGTAATGGCATTTAAGAACGTTAAGGACGTTAAGGAGATTCAACATTCAGGACATTTAAGAACGTTAAGAGATTCAAGAACGTTCCAAAAGATTCAAGAATGTTAAAAGAGATTTCAAGAGATTTAAAGACATTGAGAAAGATTCAAAGACATTGAAAAAGATGGTCAAAAAGACTGAAAAAGATTCAAAATGATAGTCAAAAAGATTCAAAATGATAGTCAAAAAGTTGATTTAAAGAAATTCAAAGAGTAGACTCAAAAACATTCAGATTCAAAAACAAGACTTAGACAAAATAAAAACTCGAAAAACATTCAAAATGCCGAATTAAAATGCCGAATTATATTGCCAATTCAAAATATCAATTCAAATATCAATTTAAATATCAATTCAAAAAGTCGTCTTCAAGTCCAAAACAAAACTCAGACAAAGACTCGCCAACAGAATCAAAAATCGGTTGAACCCATACAAAATCGTTTAAAGGAATCAATAGAGGAATTAAACGATGCACGCCCTTACGAACTTCAGGAAAGAAAACTTCAGGAACAGCCTTGAGAACGTCTTCCAACTGCTGAAACTTTCTGCCCAGTGACTGGCAGTGATCTGCTGGGTGCAAAATATTTGAGGGCAAACGAAGGCTCAAAGTATCACCAATGAAGCTCTTGACTCACCCTGGTTGCGTGGGCTTGAATTCTGCTTATATTTCAAGATTTAAATAGTTTTTCTTTTCATAAAGTTCATTAATGCTAAGATTTTTTTCATTTTGAACGAATACCAGCAAACACCGACGGCATATGAGGTCTTGTTGATGGGCCAAAGTTTTGGAGTACAGTGGATCATTACAAATACCCGTATGAACCTTTTTTCTATCCGAATCAACTGGTAATCTTAAATATTTTGTCCATCAAGCTGTTTTCATTACAAAATATTTTGGTATATCTTCAGTTTAAAATCTCAAAGATCTAAGACTTTTTCTATCTGAAACAAGTCGTGCTTGCTTAACTTTCACAGAGTTAAAAATATGAAAGATCAGTTAAAGTTGACAGCCATGTGAATCAGAGAGTTGAATCTAGTAAATAATTCAATCACCGGGACACAAGTGCTGATAGCTGTTTGACAGTGAGCAAAGAACCGCGGCTGTTTCAAGGAATATGTAGATCGTTCAAACACTGTAGAGAAGCCTAATTCCGAGTGAAACATCTTTTTGATAATTTTGCAAGAATGATGGGTGTATCAGTATAGCCAACTTTGTGGTGATATGTTGAATTTGTGTATTCGTGCAGGAGCGGTAGTAACCGCGTTCATTGGGATAAAGCTGAAAGTGTGGATCTCCAATATAAACACTATTTTGTACTACTGAAGGTTTGGCTTTTGATGCATTCCATATCTATCTTACCGATAATTCACCAAATATGTTGAAGCAAAGATGGAATGAAATGGTGAAGGTGTGATTCTAGCGGGTGCTTGAAAATTTACGGAGTATCAAGTGGGTAGATTGGACCCTGTTTGCGGGCAGCATTATGGCCTATTTTTAGCCAATAGGAGCTAAGAATGGCTGTCAACTCTCAGGGCAGATCAACAAAGTTATGTAAATCTAAAGGGCCTTGAAAAACCGAATATAATTGCTATAGTTATGGTTTTAGTATTAGAGTTTATGATATTAATTGAAGTCGCCAAAATACAGTTCAGATCCGCATGAAGAAAAATGAGGAAGATAGAATGGAGAAATATGGATTGTAAAATGGAAACAGGTAAAAGTAAAATAGATGAAAAAGCAGGCAATAAAAATAGAGATAAATAATAAAGAAAAATACATGAAAATAATATAAAATACATTAAAAAATATACAATAAAATACTTTAAATAGTAAATCGAAAAATAAAATAGTTAATTGAAAAATAAAATTGAAAAACAAAATAAAGAAAAAATTGAAAAAACAAAATAAAGAAAAAATTGAAAATAAAAATTATATAAAAAATGAAACGTTAAAATTTTGAAACATAAATCTAAAAATTAAAAATATACAAAAGTCAATGGCCACTCAAATTGATTATTGCTCATAGAATAGTGGAGTGATACCAACTTACTGCCATCGGGCTAGAGCAGACTTGCAGTTAGTCTATTTGATTAAGGTTTTTGTTTTAATTTTTTAAGCATCCTTTTTTCAATATCTCTTTTTGAAATTTCTGCTTTCGTTTGTTTTCAGGGTGTAACTGGATGCAATTTAAGTTCTGATCAAATAACTTGACGAGAACTCAAAAAACAGCTGGCTCGTTCACAGATCCCGTCTATAGCTCCAAAGCAACCTCAACTTCCAGCCTGGGGTGCAACCTCAACGCACTGTATAAAGTGTTTTCAGCGTCCATAACCGTTGGTTTTCTAGCGTCTATAGCCGTTGGTTGTTCGAGACGCAGGTGCACAAAATTGTTCCTGAAGTGTCAACTGGCCATTCTGTTATCTTCAATCGATATACTGCAACCCTGCAGTACGTATTGGGTTGGGCACTATGGTAATTTGTGCCCACTAGACACTTGAACAAAAATGTTCAGTGTTCACCAATTAAAGCGCTTCGCAGCTGGATAGAAATGTCACCTACGGGTCTGGTGCATTCCCAAAATAAGGAAGCAAATAGAGTCGTAGAAGCCGAATCTTGATGTTCTCCAGAAGACTGAACAAACTATATATCGTACTACCAAAAGACATGATAAAATGTGGAAAAACAAGACGGGAAAAAAAATTACAAACGATAAACAGATTTACAGATCTAATTCACCGAGCCCATCACCATAAAAACCATTATATCGAATAACGAAGCCACTGCCTATTCAGGCCGTCCCCTACGGATACCTTTCAAGACCTCTCGCTCACCCCTGAACGACTATTATCTAATCTTTGCAAGATTACATACTCGGAATTTGATGCTAAGAGATTGCTGAACCCACAAGCTGCAGGAGAACTGCTCCAGACTATGATCCCCAGTGCCCCGTACAAAAGAGTCATGTCCAATAAACCACCACTAAAAAAAAGGCTGGGGACGCCGAGACTGTTCCGGTGCACTAAAAAGGATACACCGACTGCGGGACTCGTGTAGACAGCTCGCTCATCACGAGTCGCCCCGCCTGGTCCGGTTTGGGTATCAAGAGTTCCAAAAAAACCCTTTCGAGCCCCAGGAAAAGCTAAATACTTTTTCATCTGGTTGCCACCGTTTGGACGAGCGTGACCGAGGAATGTGGGAAATAGGACTATGACGTCATGGAATTTCGGCATCTCGGGGAACAAAAAAGTACTAGACAAACGTTTTGTGGTGTTTTATTTTGTTTTTAAAAAGTCTGTTTTGTTAATGTCCACTCTACTTTTGTGACGGGTGGTAATTTAGCTTACAATAGTATTGTTGGGCCACCAACGGTGTTCTGTGCATTGTCGGGGTGGACTACAAGAGAGTATGGGGGGAAAGCGGCGGGTCCGAGAAGAACGAAGCGGGACCGGCGGAGACTGAGGGATCCGGGTAGCAATGGATACGCGTTAATGCTGAGGTTTCTTCATTTAGTTTTGATATTCAGGGCTGCCTGAATCATCCATGTTAGGCATGAAGGAATTCTACGGGGATAGATGAGAAGCGTCGACGATGATTGAGTTCTGGGTGCGCACAGAAGAGGGGATTCAATGAAAATCAGGGAATGTATTTGAGCGACCCACTTGATTTGCAATGAGTTTTTATATTCATGCTTGAATCTTTACACAGAACAATGCAAGAATTAACAAAATAAAAAAAATAAAAAAAATAAAAAATGTAATGTTTTATATTTATTTTATATTTTTATTTTAATATATTTGGTCTTTATTTTAATATTTAATATTTTATATTTTATATTTTATATTTTATATTTTATATTTTATATTTTATATTTTATATTTTATATTTTATATTTTATATTTTATATTTTATATTTTATATTTTATATTTTATCTTTATTTTAATATTTTATATTTTATATTTTATCTTTATTTTAATATTTAATATCTTTATTTTATTTCATCTTCATCTCTATTTTAATATATATTAATTTTAATATACCTTTAATATATATTAATTTTAATATACCTTTAATATATATTAATTTTAATATACTTTTAATATATTTATACTAAATTTAATACACTTAATATATTTATACTAATTTTAATAAACTTATTTTAAATCATTTCCATATTCAATCCTTCAACCTTCCCTTATTCTCATCTCTTCACCCCCAACTCAATTTCTTTTTCTCCACGTTAAGCTCTTTTCACAGTGCTATTTCTCCCATATTCCGTCCAATCCCCCAGTCTCCATATGCTTCCGTATTTCTTCCAGGAGAAATTGACATTAAACGACTTTCCCAACCGTTCCACAGACAAGAAAAACCGTTGGATACTCGGGATGTCTAAATTGGATATCTCATGCAGCCCGAAATAAAAATTTCTTTTTCCAAAAATAGTAAAATCTGGCTACCTGTCTAGTAACTAATTACGAGATAGTGGCATAATACAACAGAAAAAAGAAACGTCTAAACCCAGCCTGCGCGAACCGTTGTAATTTCTTTTTCAAAGTTTATACTGTACTTCTTTTTTGTCCTTTTTAAGCATTTTTTATGGTCCATTTATTGCTTGGAAAAATTGTTTTTTTTACTTGAATTTTGCTTTTTTTTTTTGATAGTTTTCATTGAATATATTTTGTGAAAAAAAGAATCCAAAAGAAAATATATAATTAAAAAAAAAATTAAAAAATAAAAAAAATTCCTTTTCCTCTTTTTCTTCCTTCTTTCTTCCTCTTCTTCACTCCTGTCAAAAGCAAGAGGTATCCATAGACGTCAATCGAAACCCTCATGAGCTCCAGAAAAACTAACTCGGATTCTCCAATCACCAAGAAATCATCCTCCCAATCCTCAGCATCTTCAGGCCCTGCGAAAGAAAAGAAGAAAATCAGTCGTCTAAGAACTGGTTGCTGGACTTGCAGACGAAGAGGTTATAAGTGCGACGAAGGAAAACCTCATTGTAACAACTGTATGAGATTGAATTTAGCTTGCGAAGGCTACGGAATCAGACTCAAATGGCAAGACGAATATAAAGGTAAGATTTACTGTTTTTCTTATACTTCTTTTTCTAACTCTTCTCCAGGTGGTAAATCCGCCAGCAGCAAGGGCTCTGCTCCTGAACCTCCAGCGACTGTTAGCACCCCATTACTCCCCCAGCAATATAGTTTCTACGTCCACCAACCTCCAGGCTTGACCTCTGTTTTCGATCCCAATTTGAATCACCAACCTCCCCAGAATCAGCATCAATCTCCTCTACAAGACACTCCTCTAGATTTATCTCAATCAATCATTCATTTCAACCAGCAGCTTTCGTCGAACTCAAATACTCCCCGATTCCCGACTCAAGCTAGTTTTCAGTACAACGCTCCTCCGATTCAACCCAACAATCCCATCCAGGTTCATGATCAATTGAAATCCCCCATCCAACCTGATCAACTCCAGCATCAACCTCTACACAAACAGCATTTCCATCAAGACCACTTATCTCAACCTAATCAAATCCAACCTATCCCAGAAAACCAACCCCATCTACAAGATCTTCAGCAAAATGTATATAACCCTTCTCTGTTTTATTATCCGTCTTCCCATCCTGATTATCACCAGCGAGTATCTCCTACTACTAAACTATTTAATCCAACCTTACAGCCAGCGGTCTCTCAGACAATGCAGCCTTCTCCGGACCCTTCTCAACACCCTCAGAGTCCTCAGCACCCGCAGCACCTTCAGCACCTACAGAGCCCTCAGCACCCTCAGAGCCCTCAGCACCTTCAGCACCTTCAGAGCCCTCAGCACCCTCAAAGCCCTCAGCACCCTCAGCACCCTCAGAGCCCTCACCTCCAGAGCCCTCAGCACCTTCAGCACCCTCAGCTCTCTCAGAGCCCTCAGCACCTGCAGCACCCTCAGCTCCCTCAGAGCCCTCAGCACCTTCAGAGCCCTCAGCACCCTCAGCACCCTCAGCACCCTCAGCACCCTCACAGTCCTCAGAATCCTTCTAATCTTCAGCCTCCTCCTTCAATCTATAACTTCCAGCAGGAAGAACTCATGAAAACCTGCCTCGACCATTTTACCCACTATAAGGATACCAGAATACCAATACTAATTTCAGACTCCGAATTTCTAGCCATTACTGAACAGTACATTCCTCTTTATGAACCGCTCGCAAACGCAGTAGCTAGTATAGCTGCCCGAAGCATCTTACACTCGTACCCTCAGGTTTCCGTGGACTTTAAAATCCGAGCTCTCAGCCTGCTGCGACACGATCTAGTTCAAAAAGGTGTATCAAAATATTCCATTGTGTGTATGCTCATTTTAGGCAACATTGAAATGAATGAAGACAGAATTGAAGCGTGGGGCCAGCATTTGGACGGAGCGTCAAAAGGACTTACTGAAATACTGAGCAATAACGACGTGTTTGGCCAGCCTGAAAGTCATATTAATTTTGTAGCTCTGTTAGATGCGGTAGCATATCAGGATATCGTCTCGGCTATGGGCTCTGGGCTACGTCCTAGGCTGTCCCAACTGTATCACGAGAAATGGAAGAACCTT
This sequence comes from Geotrichum geniculatum, assembly GCA_030566045.1. NCBI lineage: Eukaryota > Fungi > Ascomycota > Dipodascomycetes > Dipodascales > Dipodascaceae > Geotrichum > Geotrichum geniculatum. Next base: position 149,558 of record JAJMHM010000025.1, on the reverse strand, counting down.
CACATACGAGGTTCGAAGGGAATCTTCATGTGTCTGCGAAAGCTCATGGGCTACATTTCAGACATTACGTGTTTGGCAGCAGACTTCCACGAGAGCTATCCTACGGTTTTGACACTCACTGCAGGGCATCCAGTTATCCAAGATCCAGTTCTTCCAGGCACTCCTGTGCCCATATACCACGCTCCAATGAAATCGTACTACAGTCCAGCAGAGCTACAAAAGTACCAAAGCTTGTACGAGGAACTGTACAACTTGACAATCGCGAGCGGAATTGACTCTGAGTTTGAGGATTTCCTCGAGAAATGCAAGTACACTATATTAATATTTTTCCTGCTCAAGATTGACTCTGATGAGTTCAGCACAGTTTTGTCGCCGCGAGTCAAGTCTCTGCGGGAAAAGGCGTCGAGCTTGCTGGAGATGGACCTGAGCTCAACGGTTTCGTATTCGATAGTGATATGGCTAGTGGGCATTACAAGCGAAACAGAAGAAGACCGAAATCTGGTCAGCAAGTGCATTGAGAGGTTGTACGAGAAGGTGCCTAGAAACTCGTTGGCCAACTCGAAGCAGTATTTAGATATGTACTGGCGAATGCGCGATGCCGAGCTGAAGCTCGGTGAGAAGGGACGGACCTGTCGGGACCTGATGGCGGTGGTCGCTGAATCTACTGGGTTTATATTAACCGTGTAGACATTCATGTCAATTTGGTTTGGCGAGAATGGCATGAACTTATAATGCCATTGTCTGCTACGAAAGAAGTTAATACTGCTACGAAAGGAGTTAATAGATTGAAACGAAAGAAGTTAATAGATTTCAAACCAAATGCATGGACTGAGAAATAATATGGGGAAGCATATAGAGAAAATAGACGATAGATATCATAAATGCGAAGGACAGTGTAATGTATAAGCATTATCCAGGAACATTGGATGAAAACCGTATTGGCGATACTCGTCAGTATGCGAGTCGTCTATCAACTCCAGAGGTTACGGATCAAACCGCCAGACTGTCTCAGTATGTAAAACACTCGTTAAAACTAGACATAAAACATGGACATTGGGCATGGACATTGGACATGGAAACACTAAAAACTGAGCACCCATTTCGCCTGGCCGGACTCTCAAGAAAAGGATAGACGTAAAGAATATGTAAAGGATAGACTTAAAAGGATATAGACCTTAATGTAGGCGTCAAAATAAGGCGTCGAGACCTTAATGGAAACGTCAAATTATTATGTCAAAATATACCGAGATATACCGAAATAAACAATATAAAATGTCAAAATAAGCCGTCCGCCCATGTCAAGACTCAACTGTCAAACCATCTAGATTCAAGCCTTCAGGTCTGTTCTTTGTCCAGTTCATCGGCCTTTGTCCAGCTCTTCGGCCTTCGTCTGCGTCTTCATCCTTCGTCTTCGTCTTCGTCCTTATATCATTCACTAGTCGGCCTATTCTTATTCGCGCTCAAGCCGAGAAATTATCTTTTTATAACGATTTCAAAAAGCCCTGCACCGGGATGTTTTTCAGACTCTTGGGTTTCTCATTTTGGCGGTTTAAATAGAACAAGAAATCGTCACTTTTTTATTTTTTCTTTCTTCTTCCTCCTTCACGACTGCTCCGGCTCGAGTACTTTGACTGTTCGAATTGTTTTATTTCTCTTCGACTACACGTCAATTAAGCACCAAAAGGCCCCAGCTCTATCTCACGCATCGTTTTATGACTAACAAACATCTATATTTGTATGTATATCCTCAGCTATACATATTACATCGACCCTTCTTATAATCAACAATGGCTACCAAGTTCGTTCCTATCCGGCCTAAACCTTCTGCCCTGCCCGTTCGGCTACCTCTCAAACCGGCTCCTTTGAAGGTCTCCAGAGTTTCAAAAAAGTGTCATGTGGCTAGTGCCAGCGCTAGTTCCAAAAAATCCCGAAAGTCCTGCACATCTACAACGGCCAGTTCTGGCGGAACGAAGAAGTCGAAGCAGAAGTTTGGTGCTGCCACTGCTTCTGCTGCTACGGCCACTGCTTCTGCTACCACGGCCACTGCTTCTGCTTCTGCTACCACGGCCAATGCTTCTGCTACCACGGCCACTGCTTCTGCCGCCACGCCCACCACCGTTAACCCGACGACCATTTCACTCTCTAAAATCTCTGTTGAACAAGACGTCTTTTCTCCCCAGTCTGAACCGGATAGAAATTGGCTTGACTCTACTGTAGACCAAATCTTGGAAGCTTCAAAACTCAAAGACTTTTACTTGTTCACGCCTCCTCCTGAAGAACAAGAACAGTCTTCTAGCGAGTCTGCAAACCTCTCCCTAGATACCACCTTTTCCTCGGTCTCAGTCATGGACCCGCCTGTTGGCTTTGACTTTGACGAGTTCCTAGACTTTGCTGTTGCTGTTGACACTGTTTGAACAGAAAATATACAAATAATAATTTATCATGACTGTTATGTAAAAGATAATTCAACTCATTTTATCTATGGGCTTTCTGGTAATCTCAGTTCTCAGCTCTGGTATTCTGGTATTCTCAGTTCTCAGCTCTGGTATTCTCAGTTCTCAGTTCTCAGTTCTGGTATTCTGGTATTCTCATTTCTGATCTCATTTCTGATCTCATCTCTCAATCCTTCTAATACCCTTCTCTGCCCATCCCCATCTCTAACCTCCATTCTCCTGAACCTGCTCACCCTCCTTCTCCTTCTTCTCAAACCAAAGCCATGGCGGCCCAACTATTCGCCTACCGCTCGCTGATAAACTGGGGTATATATCCTCCAAAAAAAAGACCAAATGCCCAACTACAATGCCCAATATCTCGCTCTTGGGCGACGCGGACTTCATCACCGCTGAGAAAAGCATCATCACCCACGGCAAATACGGTGCGCTGAACACAAATAGCCCCAGAAACGACAACTGCACATCCGGATTTCGTCGTGCCCACAAATATACCAAAGCATTCGACAAATAAGGCCCCAGAAACAGCGGAGTGCTCGAAAAAAACGTCGATATCAACATCAACAAACTGCTAATCAGCAATATCAACCATATATACTCATATGGCTTCTGAGCATAAAACGACTCCTCCAGCATCCGACTATATCTCGTAACAAAATATGTATAAACCAGCAAATTGATGCTCAGCGGCCCAAAATACACAAACGTCGTAAACAGTCGCCAGTACTAAGCTTCCCATTAGCATACCTCCCTCACCAGCTGCTCAACACTCACCTCGCCAGCATACGCTACTTGCTTATAGCTATATAGCAACTGCAAATCAGACACAAATTTACATTGCTCCATTATCGAAACCACCGTGATCGCAGCTGTCCACGCTCGCGTCACGGGCGGAATATCCCAAAACCATTCAAAAGGCATATGATCCATATCGTCTACTGTTCATCAGTCTCCGTCAATGGCCTGGCTGGTGTTGGAGTTTTAGAATGAAAGAAGGTTTAAATTGGATGACTTGTCAAAGTTATTTTCTACTATTATTTGTGGTCACGTGTGCTAACTAGCAAGAAGGAATCTTAAGGCCCGTCTTGAGCTGTCTACTCGCATCAAAGAGTCCCCATTGAGTTTCCCATTCACCTCCGTCCTTGTTATATATCTCTTTCCATGGCTCGTCAAAGGCTTCAAACCAGTACCAGCCAATGGACTCGTGGTTCTTCTCTTCGTTGCACACCCAGCTGTCCATGAACAGCTGCAATTCGTCGATTCCTGCTATCGAGCCCTTGATTCGGCCTCCTCCTGAAGGCCATCCGACTTCAGAGATGACGATTCTTCCAGGCACCTTTTGTTCTTCGACGGCTTCGAGACTTGGTTGGAGCACCTTCTCGTAGAGGAAGTCATAGGTCCATTGTGCGGACACATTTACTGGTACGCCCCCAAAGAATGGATGGATATTGGCTGCCAGTACGTCGACGTGCTTTGCAAGCTTTGGAGTCCATTTGGATCCAATGTCTGAAGTTCCTACTGGAATGCTGATTCCTTTAGACTTGAGGTAAGCCTTGGTAGTTTCGATATGGGCAATGAGTTCTAGTTCGTCCAGGTCTCCTCGGAATAGGGCTTCATTTCCAATCAAGATTGAGTCGATATGCTGGGTGGGATAGCTTTCAACGATTCTCTTCATTTGCTTCATTTGTCGTCTGCTCGAGGGATATGATTTATCTACCCAAACTCCTAACGACAGCGTCATGTCCAATTCCAAATCTTGGATGGCATTCAAAACGAAATCAACTTGGTAACAGTCAGTTCCATACAATCTGATTTTGTCAGTAAGCTGCGACAAAACAGCAAGATCAAGTGTAACATCTCTCTGAGTTGATTCGCATTTGGGAAATCTGATAGATGTTAGCTTTTTCACGCTTATCGTGAGTTGCTTCTCGACGTGAGATAACTTTTCGACGTGAGTTGCTTTTTGACGCGAGATAACTTCTCGACGCGAGTTGCTTCTCGACGTGAATTGTTTCTCAACGTGAATTGTTTCTCGGCGCGAGTTACTTCTCAACGCGAGATAACTTCTCAACGCAAGATAGCCCCTCAACGCGAATTTCTATTCAAAAACGTCTCTGTTCACTTACTGGACACTGCTGGGCGTGTAATCGATTCCATAAAACACTTTGTGTAGATTGGGATTGTTCAATAGTCGCTGAACTTCTGGATCATCTTTTGTTATAGATTCATATGGTGGAGGTGCTTCCGGTTCTTCTATCTCAGACATCATGTTCATTCCGTTGGGCCCTTCTTTTCCTAAAGTTGTGCTTACCGCATTACTATACTCTCATGTTAACTGCTTGTCTCTGTGAATGAAAAGACAACTTACATTCCAGCATAGATGTTGAACGAGACTGACATGATGAACAGAAAACCGATTAGAATCGCTGCTACTCTCACCTTTGTATGACTCCAAATTCCATTGGACTCGTCTCCGCTGTAGTCTAGCTCGTCAGCATCTCTATCGCCTCCACCGTTCATCTTGGACTTTTTATCTGGAATACCTTCTTTTTTCTTTTCATCTTCTTTCTTGTCTTGATGCTCTTTTTTCTCGTTCAGTTCCTGTTCTACAATCTCTTGTTCCCCTTTTTTGTTCTGCTCTTCATTCATACTCAGTTTCCCAGAGTCAGCAACTTCCCCTTGTGGATTTTCCAAAGGTTCTGCGCCGGTAGACTCTTCTACTTTGGCACTGCTCTCTTTTTCGGCCTCTTTTGAACCATCTGTATTAGGAGTTCCCGCGTCCTGTTGTTTTTGTCCAATAAGTTTTTGCAATTCTTCAATCTGCTCATCGGTCATATTACCACTCGATAATCCTGCTGAAAACCTATCTGCAATTGGTGTTTTACTCTGAAAATTGCTGATATCAGTGAACTTTAGCGGGTTGCTAGAATAACTAGTCTCACTCTGTCCTGTTGGGGGAGCTGTCATGGATGCCTTATACTTTAGATGTTCAATTGTATTGCCTAGCTCAAAGCTGCTGGCAGCAGTTGAAGTTGATCCTATAATATTTAGGGACTTGGTAGACATTGCACCTCTCGATACGGCGCGTGAGGGCGATTTCATGGACTTGGATCTTTGCATGTTATCCTTTGCAAGTCTCCCGCCTCTCATATTAGGCGAGATAGGATCCATTGTGAAGTTGGTCTCTAATTCACGAAAAAGGATGAATGGGTTGAAATAGGCGGTGTGTTTCTCTTCTCAGGTATATTTTTGTTTACAAAAGAGTGATGCAGAAGATAAATATTTAGAGTCGTTTTATTTGAACACGGTTGGGTTGGCACAGATCACAAGTATCATTTCGAGTGTTAGTGTTGTTATTATCGATATTGTTGTTTCGGGCTCGTGTTCTTCATGATGATTTCTCGCTTTAAGAATCGACTTTGCAACTGGTTATAACTACATTTCATCGTGATCAGTATTGAATAAAAGATGAAAATAAAAGTCACACATTGACGGACTTGACTACGCTATATGTTGTAAAAATTCATTAAAACCGTCTCAATCATTATACAGTAGCCATTTGTTAATCATAATCTCTTAACTTTTAAGATTTCACAAGTCCATATTAGGACGGTTGGCCCAGCAACTGGTCTACATAATAGTGAATCGCTGGGTGTCCATTTTTGGCGATTGTTTTTGTTTACTTTTTTGTTCATCAAAGCCTGAAGGCATCCTTCAAAGACTACTTTTCTCCAGCTTTTCTCTCCTTCTCTCCACATATTTTTTGCTTCTGGTTCTACAGCAAATATGACCAACGACTCAGTCGAAGAAAACATGCAATTTGCATCGAAGAAATGGGTTTGGATACCGGATTCCAAAGTAGCCTTCATTAAAGGGTTTGTCGTCGAGGAGCTCGAAGAGACGGGGAAATTGAGAATCAAATGTACTGACGATTCGGTATGTATCAAGCTCCAACATCAATTGATCAAAAAGCTAACAGTTTTCGAGGACCGAATTGTTTCTAGCGATGAAGTTGAAAAGGTCAATCCTCCGAAATTCGATAGGGCCCAGGACATGGCGGAATTGACACACCTGAATGAAGCGTCAGTAGTTCACAACCTCTACATGAGATATATGTCTGATATGATCTATGTGAGTGTCCATTGCAGTCTGCGTCGTCCAAGTCATACTAATCAATATGTGTAGACATATTCAGGCTTGTTCTTGGTTGCCGTTAACCCCTACAAACAGCTCCCCATCTACAGCACAGACACAATTCAATCATACAAAAACAAGCAAAGAGAAGAGACTGCTCCACATATCTTTGCCATCACTGACCTTGCATTTCGTCATATGTTGACTGAACACGAACATCAATCAATTCTGGTTACTGGTGAATCAGGAGCAGGCAAGACTGAAAATACAAAAAAAGTAATCCAGTATCTGGCTGCTATCACTTCTACGTCAACCAAAGGATCATTTGAAAAACAGATTCTTCAAGCTAATCCTATTCTCGAAGCATTCGGAAATGCCCAAACAGTCAGAAATAACAACTCATCGCGATTTGGTAAATTTGTTCGCATTGAGTTTTCCTGGCACGATGGAAGCATTTCAGGAGCCTCCGTGGATTGGTATTTACTGGAAAAATCAAGAGTTATATATCAAAACTCCAAGGAACGAAATTATCATGTGTTTTATCAGCTTATTGAGGGACTCTCACCGGAACTGAAAGAAGCTCTTTTTGTTGCAAATGACGCTGACCATTATATGTACTTGAAAGACTCTAACAAACATATCAAGGGAGTTGATGACAAGCAAGAGTTTAAAGCATTGATAAATTCCTTCAACATTATGGGATTCTCTGCGCAGGAACAATCAAACATTTTCCGAATAGTATCTGCTATTCTCAATATCGGCAACATAGAATTGGGCTCCGAGAGGTCTGATCAAGCGAGAATCTCTAATATTCCCCAAGCAGAGTGTGTTTGCCATTTACTAGGCATCAATTCTGAAAACTTCATGAAAGGATTGTTAAGACCTCGAGTGAAGGCTGGCCGAGAATGGGTTCATCAGTCTCGTAGCGCTGAACAAGTCCGAAATACTCTGGATTCGCTAGCAAAAACGTTGTATGAGCGAATGTTTGGTTCTATTGTTGATCGAGTTAATCAAACTCTTGAAAGAAGCAGCGATGATACTACCTTTATTGGTGTTTTGGATATCGCTGGATTCGAGATCTTTGAAAAAAACAGTTTTGAACAATTATGCATTAATTATACAAATGAACGTTTACAACAATTCTTCAATCACCATATGTTTGTTCTAGAACAAGAAGAATATTCGAGGGAAGACATTCAATGGAAATATATTGATTTCGGCCACGATTTACAACCGACAATTGATCTGATTGATAAATCAAAACCTATCGGAATCTTTTCTTGCCTTGATGAAGACTGCGTTATGCCAAAAGCTACCGACTTGTCATTCACCGATAAACTACATCACTTGTGGACAGACAAGTCAAACAAGTATAAGCCATCAAAGTTTTCTCAAGGGTTCATTCTTACCCATTATGCTGCTGATGTTGAGTATTCTACAGAAGGGTGGCTAGAGAAAAACAAAGACCCATTGAACGATAATGTAACTCAGCTGCTAATTAACTCGTCAGAGTCTATGGTGCGAAAATTGTTTGCAAACGAATCCAATTCTTCTTCTTCAAGTATGACTAAAAAGGGTTTGTTTAGAACTGTTGCACAGAGACACAAGGAACAATTATCGAATCTCGTTGACCAACTCCACTCCACTCATCCTCACTTTGTAAGATGCATCATCCCCAATCATGTCAAGACTCCTCGTAAGTTTGATAACACTCTGGTGTTAGATCAGCTACGCTGCAATGGTGTTTTAGAAGGCATTCGAATAGCCAGAACTGGCTTTCCAAATAGGATCTTTTTCAATGAATTCAGGACTCGCTATGAGGTACTAGTTCCCGGAATGCCCAAAGGTTATATTGAAGGGCAAAAGGCTTGTCAACTAGTATTAAAAAAGTTGATGCTTGATGAAAATCTGTACAAAGTTGGTCTAACAAAGATTTTTTTTAAATCTGGTGTTTTGGCTGAACTAGAAGAGCGCAGAGAAGCTATGGTCAGAAGATTGATGAGCCAGTTTCAAACAATTGCTCGGGGCTGGATAGTTCGATCCAAAGTCAGAAAGTCATTGTTCAAAGCAGATGCTGCAACTCTTATAATGAGAAACTTTCAATATTATCTTCAGATTAGAAAAAGCCCCTGGTGGAATATGTATGTCAAAGTCAAACCTTTATTAACTGGAGATGAAAACGAAACACACGCTTTAGAAGTCAAGAAGCTAAAAGAAGATCTCTCGAATTCCAAAAAGGCTTCTGCTGCATCACAGAGAAAAGCTGAATCCCAGCTACTAAAACTTCAGGAGACAATTGAAAGTGAAAGAAGGTTAGCACTGGATAAAGAGGAGTTTTTGAAGCGATCTCAAGAAAGAGAAGGTGATTTAGAAGAACAGCTTGCTGAAGCGCTTGACGACTTGGATAAATTGGAAATTCATTGTGATGAGCTTCTTCAAGCTAAAAAGAGATCTGATGTTCAAGCTGAAGAATGGAGAACTGAGCTTGAAACTGGTGCTGTTTTAATTGAAAGTCTTGGAAAAGAAAAGGAGATTCTAAAGGAGCGAATCAGTTCACTAGAAAAAGAACTTGAAGCGTCTCTTCACAACACTGAAGAGTTCCAGAAAGTATCTATTAAAATTGAAGAGCTTAAAGCTGAGTTAAGTCAGCGGGATGCAACAATTCAAGAGCTAGAAGAGTTATTAGCTAAATCGAAGAGCGATGATCTGGCGAAAACCCAAGAGGTGAATGATCTACTGGAAGCATTGACAACATTGAAATCTTCTCAAAAACAGCAATCTGAGCAGCTTGAAGAGTTGTACAAAGTCTCCACTGATTATGAATCGTTAATCCAAAAGAAAGAAGATGAAATTCATTCTCTACACAAGCATTTAGAAGCTCAAGAAAGTGAATTAGAATTTTTCAGTTCAAAATTGCAAAGTAACGAAAAAGAATTCCGTGAGATTTCTAATGAGCTGGAAGCTGCAAATGACGAGATTGCTACTTTGAAGAATCATCAAAAGTCACTCCAACAGGAAGAGCGTGAAGCTAGAAATCTTCTTCAAGCTAAGGTCACAGACACTGAAGAAGGACGTAATCTGTTGAACAGAAAAGTTGAGGAACTTCAAAATAAGATTGAAAGTCAAGAGAAGATCATCGCTAAAGATAAACAGAAGTTCAACGCTCAGCTTTCCCAAAAGGAAGCACTAATGGAAGAGTTGGAATTAAGCAAGAAAGCTCTGAATTCTAAAATTGAAGAGTTGAAGCATGCGAAGGATGCCAATGAACTACAAAAGAAAGATCTTGAATCATTCAAGTCTCACGCATCAGAAACCAACTCATTAAAGGAAGAGCTCTCTCAATTAAAAAAGAAACTTGAGAACCATGAGCTAGCGCGGGATAAGGGGATTCAATATATTGAAGAGTTGAAATCTCGAATCAACGAGTCAGTTAAAACTTCTGAAAAACTCCGGAAAGAATTGAATTTGAGTATCACAGAAAAACAGCAACTCTCAAATCAAATCAGTCAATTGAAACATTTCATCGATGATGATTTGGCTAATAAAGAGAAACTGTTAATTGACAAGAACAGAATAGCACAAGAACTTGATAATGCAATGAGAGAAATCTCTGCGCTGAATTTCGATAAAGAGAAACTCAATAAAGAGCTGTCTAAGAAGGGGGACCACATGCGAAAACTCAGGACTTCATTTCACTATGAAAGTGCAACTCAAAGAACCAAGTTGAACAAAGAAAAGAATGACTTGGAATTGATTGAGAAAAAACTTCGTGAAGAACTAGAAAAGTATAAAGTTGAGTGTGCTACCTTGAATAAACAGAAAGAAAAGCTTTCTCAGCAAATGGAAGATATGGAACATGAAGTGTCAAGAGAGCAGAAGATTTCTAGCACCAATGCCTCCCACTTGAAAGAACAACTTGATCATTTCAAAGCACTTTATGACAAGGAAAGACGTGATAGATCTGAGGGAGATGTTAATAAACGAAAACTCTCGTCATTAGTTGATTCTATGAAAAAAGATCTAGACCAGAAAACGGCACAACTAACAATGTACCAAAAACTAATCAAGCCAAAGAACGGAGCTGGAGTTGATGGAGTTGATTTGATAATGCGACTTGAAGATGCTGAAAAGAAGTTGAAACGAGCTGAAGAAAATAATGATCTATTGGAATCTATGTTACAGGAATCACAAAAACGAAATAAAGAACTCAATCATGCGGAATCAATCTCTAACTTGAAGAGTAGGATTTCACAAATTGATGCAAAAGTTCCCACCAGTCCTGTTATGAGAAATTCATTTAGAGCAACAAATGGAATCAAATCTGCTATTGATAGTCTAGGATTTGAAGATAAAAATTCCAGTTACAAGACCCATTTTAAGAGCAGAAGCAGTGCTGAGTCTTTGAACAGTGTCAACAGTAACATTTCAGTTACAGAATCTGTCAAACAACTCAACATTAAAAACAAATCAATTGCAGAAATTGAAGAGTTATTTGAAAATTATGAGTCTTCTAAGAGAGATTTAATGTCCATTTTCCAAGAGACATCTAAAAGTCTTCTTGAGTCTAGAAATCACGCAGCATCTCTTGAACAAGAAAACGAGAAATTGCTCTACGAGCTCGAAAATGGAAGAGACAAAGGTGCCTTTTCTAGCAGTGATGATAGCTACGATGGGGGCACTTTAACAGGTACAATAAATGATTTAGAACTTAGGCTTGATGCAGAAGTTGCTATCAACCAAGACTTAGCAAGCAGTTTGAAGCTTTACAAGGCCAGAGCGGAAGATTACTACGGAAAATTAGAATCTGCAGAAACCATTGTTTTAAAATCTTCAAGAGCAGAGGCATTTGCCAAAGCACAATGGAAGGAAGCTGATGCAGCATTGGTACAAGCACTTGAAGATTATAAGGAGCAAGAAGACAAGACTATCAAGCTACAAAGTTTAGTCCAACAATTGGAAGATAAACTCGAAGACAGTTCAATTGATTTCGCTTATGCACAAGAAAGCAACAAAAGACTTGCGAGAGAGATCCAAGATTTGAAGGAAAGAAGAATGCAAGATTCTGCAGACATGGAGATATCTTTGAATACCATGAGAGAAAGGTATAAAACTGAAATTAATAACATTTCAGAAGAGCTGGAGAAGGAAAAAGTTAAAACAACTGATCTCCAATCCGAGAATAGACATCTTCAACATGAAATAGAAGTTCGAAAGGTTGATTCTCTTGATCCGTCCTGGAATAGTTTCAAACTGCAGCTTGAAGATAAAGTCCAGGAGCTCACAAAGTCCAAGCAACAAGCTGATCTGTCATATCAAGATTCTCAGAGAAGAGTGGGCTCCTTACTGTCGCAAATTAGAACTTTGAGAACAACTATGGAAGAAATAACTGCCAATCGAGATCAATTACAAGAAGAAAAGAAGGTGTTGGAAAAACGACTTAACGAGGTTTCTGAACAATTTGAAGAACTTGCCCAATCACCTGGTATTCAAACCGCTAGCTCTGAAGAGGTTTCTCAGCTCAAGATTTCCTTAAAACAACAGACTGATGCTGCCAGCCAGGCAATTGAAAAACTAAAAGCTCTTGAGACTGGCAGCAGTGAGTTGCAAAAACAACTAGATGCCGAGAGATCCAGGACAGCGAAGTTTTCAACAGAAAACAGTTCTTTATCTAAGGAGGTCAAAGAGCTTCATTTGAAGGTAGTTGATTTAGAAGCACAGCTTTTGGGTGTTAAGAACAATGATGCTAAGTTTTTGTCAGAGAAAGTATCTCAGTTAGAGGCCCAATTACTGGAACAAACTGAAAGGTTTAATCACGAATCTAAAAACACACGAACTACTGATCGTACGGTCAAAGATTTACAAACTCAGCTGAACTTGAAAGACAAAATGAACATGAAGCTACAAGATGATCTGTCCAAGAATGAACTGAAGGTACGAAGTCTTCAAGAAGAAATGGAACAGCTCCAGAGCGTTGAAAGCACGCAAAGGTTAGCATCTAGAAGAGCTGAACGTGAAGTCCGAGATCTGAAGGAGACTGCTTTAAGGCTGGAAAAAGAATTAGGGGAGTGGAAGATCAGATATCAATCTGTGAAACGCTGAACAATATAATTGACATTTTTTTTTATTTAATATTTAAATCATTTTCTATAACTTTTTGTATAATATATATTAAGGGACAAACACAAACTGCTTCTCCAAGACAAACACTATACCATGTAGGGTAAACGCTACTAGGAGACCCATATAAAGTTTCGGATTGTGTCTTCTCACCTTTCTTCATAATAAATGCGAAACGAAATGTCGAAAGAACCTGAGGAAGCTACAAAGACACTGAAGAATGAAGGTGGAGATTCAATTGAATCGACTAGAAAAGTAGAGGAGCCGGTCAGCGAAGGAACTGAGATCAAACAATCCAACACTCCACCACCGGAACTTCCACCCAAAGGTTCGTGCAAGAACTGAATAACATGATTCAATTCTAACCTCCATTTAGATGCTCCAGTGCCTCCACCTAAGGATAGACCAATTGGCAAATCGTTCAGATTATCAGGAACTGCTACTGAAGTCTATATCACTAGCGGTGGAGTGGCTTCAAAACCAAAACGGCTGGTAATATTTCTCACCAATTCGTTAGGTCTTTCGTCTAAGAACAATCATATGTTAGCTGACAAGTATGCCAAAGAGCTTGAAGTTCTTGTGGCGATGCCAGACTTATTTGACGGAGATCCAGTTTCTACGGGTGGAGCAGTGCTGGACAACAGTGAAATAAACTCTTCGTTAGCGCTGGATACTGGTGAGGAAACGAAAGACGAAGCCAAACCTGGACCGTTTTCATTACTGGCACAGGTGAAAACGTTTGCGCTCTCTACAGTCAAAGGATTTATGGAAGATATGTGGTCTGCTAGACATACCTTTTCTCATACTTTGCCCATATTGCAAGATACAGTTAGTGAACTGTTAGCAGTATACAAACCTACCAAAGTAGCAATTGTAGGCTACTCATTCGGGGCCAAATATGTTCTGCATCTGCTCTCTCAGGCTCCTCCAGAACTTCCAGTTGGCTATGATCCTACCTCGTGGACAGTGTCGGACGATGCGCTACGGGAGGCTGACAATGATGAATATGAATCTATTGTAGCTGGAGTAGTTGTTCATCCTTCGCTGTTGGACCCCAAGGACTTTGAGAACGTTACCAAACCATTCATGTTTGTGTATAGCAAACATGATGATCTCCTGCCTGAAACTTTGGTTCACAAGTGTATCAGAGTGCTGGAGGGCAAGAAACGAAAGAACCCTCATGTTCAAGGCAGAGCAGTTGTCGAAACGACTGTTTTCGACAATGACAGTGAACGCTACGAGACAAACAACAGAGTAAAGCCCCTACCACATGGATTTGCTGTTCCTGGCGATTATCCTGAGTCTATAGTAGGAGAACGGCCTGCCAAAGTGGTTGAGTCTGCGGTCCAATATATTAATAAGTTTATGATTTAGTTTTTGTAATTAGTTACTCCCAAATTATATGAAGGTGATTTTTTTCACTAGTTATATCTCCCCAGATAATCTACATCATGCTGAGAATAAGGCCGCCAGTGAATATAGCTTATAGAAAGTTTCATAGCACGCGAAGCTCGAACTTGGACTTTTCTGTTCTGACAGTTCCTATTCACGATGCTATTCAATCAGCTCAATTATCAACTGGATTACCATGGCACTACATGATTCCTCTAACAACTCTTGCATTACGAACTTTCGTCACTCTGCCAATAGCTATATCGAATCGCCGAAGAAATCAGAAACAAGCAGAGCTTCAGCCCATTCTCGGGGCCAGTGGACCTATTATTCGGGCTAAACTTGCTCAAACCGCAGTGTCTGGTGGTGTAAATGGAGTTGTTCTTACCCCAGAACAAATCCAAGTGCTGGCAATGAAAGAAAGAAGAAAGAGAAGAGTAGCCTTGTTCAAAAGACATGGGGTCCAGGCTTGGAAATCATTAATACTGCTGCCTTCAGTTCAAATGCCAATATGGATTTCAATGAGCTATGTGTTTAGGTCAATGTGCGGATATGCTCAATCAGAAATCCCCCGAGAGCCTGGATTCGCTCAGGATAGTTTTCTCTGGTTCCCTGACCTGGTCTCTGCGGACCCTTATTCAGTTCTACCGTTGGCCATTGGATTCACCAGTTTGGCTAATGTTGAATGGAATACCATCAACATGCTGAACCAGAGTCCAAACGGCAAGTCTACTCCTATCCAAAGAATCGTAACAAATATATCAAGAGTTGGCATCATGTTTTTCATGACCGCGACCTTTCAGGCTCCGTCAGCAGTATGCCTATATTGGGCTACATCCTCTACCTTTTCATTGCTACAAAATATCGCCTTTGACTACTTTATGCCTTTACAAAGAATCAAAAAAGTGAAGCCATCCATAGGCTCAGCATTGCCAAATCCAAACATTATTGAAAAGATTATAATCAAACATTGATTACCAGCAAACAATTGAGGAAACCATTAATTATAATGAAACCATTAATTATCAAGAAATTGAATATTCTGAGTATTATTTAAAGAAAAAACTAACTATTGAATACAATATAAATGTACATATAGATTTTTATGAAGGCTCATAATCTTCATCGTTTTCCACAGTTGTCGAAACCGGCTTTCCAATAGTTTTCAGCATATTTAATAGATCTTGAACATGCTGAGAATTCTCAGGAACACTGGTGTTTTTTCCACTGAGCTGTTTCAGTAACTCTTCGGTTTTATTAATTGTGTCTTGAGAGGCAGATATAGGACCAGAACCTGCATACTTTTGTGATAACACAAACAACCCAACTAGAACTCGACCGTGCTCGTTCAAAAGAGTCTCTAACTTGACAAAATCATTAGTCGATCTGAGTCCCAGGTAGTCTGGGATATCGTCGCCTTTCTCAAAGGGTATCACGTACGCATCTTTAATGGCTGGACCACTTCTGGGCTTCTTCAGTACTCCGTATTTATTTTTGCGTCGAAAGTATGAGTGCAATTTATCAAAAGATGGAGAGTCATTTCTAGGAAGAATCACAAATGTACAAATATCTTTTGATTTACCAACAACTTCTAGATAACTGACAGCCTTCGCTCTATCTAGTCGGCCCTCAATGAATAAGGGTCCCATAGATGCAAATATTGTTTTCCACAGCGGGAAGTTGAATCCTTGAGGTGCAGACAGTTCAAGAGCAGTAGCATAACTATCAGATACCAATGGCATTGATATTTGGCCATTGAAAATGATATTACGTATTGTAGATTGTGTGCTAGAAGATGCTACAAGATCTAGAGTATCGTGGACATTTTCCTTCTCGTCGTTAAGTATAGCGTCCAGGTCGTCGTCGTCCTCAATATTGACATTCTGTTGATCTTGATCTTGATTGTATTCATGTAGACTTTCAGTCGGTGAAATTTGTCGATTCAGCGGTTCAGCTAACGGTAGCGGTCGTGGAACAGGGCTCTCGCTCTTTGTTCTTGCCTCTGGTTTTGATTCAACTTTCTTATTTACAATAGGTTTCCAGCTCATGGCATTATCCTGGTCTGAAGTCTGTTCTTCAAACTGGTCATCGATATATTCTTCTCCCTTATGGGTTTTGCGAATTCTGGGGCCTGTTTCCACTTTCAATATAGAATCCTTTATATTCTTCTCCCTGACTTCTTGTGCCATCTTTTTTAGAGCCGGATTCATGAGCTCTTCGCTTGTCATGGTAACGAAATCTTCCGGGGTGATCTCTCCATTAACAATCTTCAGATGCAATCCAGGATTCTTGGGGTCTTTCAAAGTACTGGACAGAGATCTGAATTTCGAACGGTACTTGCTACCAACGTCCTTGGACTGCTTTGACGCAAATTTATCATAAAGAGCTTGCTCTAAAGAGATACTGAGACATTCAGCGAGCTCATCCAAGTTATCTTCCTTTTTATCAAAATCACTATTTTGAGAGGCTACAGGGAGAATAATTTTCTTAAAGATTGTGAAATACGCGGTTGCAACGCTTTTACGGACAACATCAGCAATGCTTTCGATACCCTAGAAACAAAAGTTAGTTATAATGAAGACTTGAGCCAACTGGCGACAGAACTTACAGTTTTCATTTCCTGCTTCATGGGAGCCTCAGTCTCAACCGGCACATTTTCTACATTTATATGGGGTGTATTACACGATTCCTTTTCACAAAGATGACAGAGGTAAGAATCCGGGACCTGTTCAGCATTATCTTTGCCGAAACGACACTCGGTGTGCTGCCAGTTCTGGCACTTTTCGCACTGAATCATGAGTCTGGCGTCGTTTTCAGGACTCTCGCCGCAAATACACTGCACGATACCGCTATATTCTTCAGCAGTAGGCTTTTGTTCGCCCAGCTTTTGCCTTTTGCTACTGGCGTTAGGCACTCCATACAGAATATCGTACTCGTTTTCGAATCTGCTATGTTTTCCACGGGTCGATCGCGACGAGCGACGCAGTTCGGTAGTCATTCTTGAGGGTCCAGTGTCGGTGTGTAAAAATTTCGGAGATGTAAGTGAAAAGGAGTGTCAGAAAATTCCAGAGAATATAGAACACTTTGCCGGGTAAGTTAAAAATTGCTGACTAAGGATCTTAGTAACGAAGCTACCGTAATAGGAAATAAAGTGTGGCACAAAAACGAATGATATGAAGAAGACTACGAGACTTTTACAACCATTTTTCTCAAGAAACTCAAAGGATCACCGCGAAATAACAATGGTAGCTGATGATAAGAGCAAGCCAGTTACCAAAGATGTGAAGGTTCACCATTACCATCCGTTTTCAGCGGGCCAGGACAAAGCTGAAAGTCTGCAAAAGACGCCTGGACTGCCCAATATCATTATCCACAGGCTGCTGATGCCATGTTTAGGAGCAGAAACTTCAGTGAACCCGTCTCTGGACGGCGACAGACTGGCGGATCTGGTAGTCAGTTTGAGGGAGATAAGCAAGAGTTTGAGTGAGTATAGTAGCTGGAGAACGGGTTGGATGGAGAGCTAATGGTGGAGCAGTGAGCTTGTCTTTGAAGATCCGAATGGCCAATATTATGGTGATTTCCAAGATCATGGACAGAAGTGTTATACGGTCTACGCGGGACATAACTCTGTGGCTCTTGAAACAGAAGGCAGAATGGGGGCACTTCAATGTGTAGGTATAGCCAATTGAAGCAGTGGAGGTTTACTGACTGTCTCCAGACATGTTCAAGACGTGATGAAGACGCACGATGAGTTCAGATACGAAGAGATGGTTAAGTGCAATGTTGAAGGCATTGAGAGACTGAAGTTTTGGAATATGGGGATGTGCGCTGCGCGGCCTGAGTCTATTGATTTTGTTATTACTGTGAGTGAATGTTTTGGATCTTTGTAGCTGGGGAGCTAACAATGGGCAGCTTGGAGGAGACGGGACAGTGTTGTTTGCTAGTTGGCTGTTCCAGAAGGTTGTTCCGCCAGTTTTGTGCTTTTCAATGGGAAGTCTTGGGTTTTTAACGTGAGTAGAAGGGTGCTTGAAGCTGAAGCGAGGACTAATGTGTGTGGCCAGACTGTATGAGTATGAGAATAAGGCGAGAGTTCTAGAAGATATTCTTGAGAATGGAGTCAAGTGTTCGTTGCGCATGCGTTTTGAGTGTACGATCATGAAGGCAAAGAGCCGCGAGCTCAAGAGCGATGCAGATTTGGCGATTGAGATCAAAGAGGCAGAGAAGACTGGAGTTTTTGAGAGTCACGAAGCCGGAGGCTCGTTCTGTATTCTGAACGACTTGGTAGTGGTAAGTTGAGCGAGACTGGTGCAGGGAGGTCTGTTAACAGGAATGAAATAGGATCGAGGGCCCAACTCTACGGTTACTACTACCGAATTATATGGAAACTACACGCTGTTGACGTCTATTGAAGCTGATGGTTGTGTTATATCGACACCAAGTGGATCTACAGCTTACTCGCTCAGCGCAGGAGGGTCGCTTGTCCATCCTGAGATTCCTGGGATTCTGGTATCGCCGATTTGCCCTCATACGCTTTCGTTCCGTCCGCTGGTTGTGCCAGATTCGGTTATTGTGAGAATTGGAGTACCGTACGACGCCCGGGTGTCAGCGTGGTGTGCCTTTGACGGCAAATCGCGAGTAGAGCTGGAGCAGGGAGATTTTTTGACTGTGGTAGCATCTCGATATCCGTTTCCCATGGTTCAGAACGGCCAGGCGACCGAAGTATGGTTTCAGAGTCTGAGCAAGACTCTTCACTGGAATGAGAGGCAGAGGCAGAAGGAGTTTACATATTAAAGCATAAATATATAGTAACGGTGGTTAAAGTTGTCTTTAGCAATAGGGTTTTGAAGCAGTTGGACCCTCGTGAGGTCAGGAGGAACTGAGACATTCAGGAACGGTTATGGAGGAAGATGAGGAAGATTAGTAGGAGTAGTAGGAGTAGTAGAAGGAAAAGAAACAAACAAGAATGAAGAGGAACGAACAGGAACAGGAACACCTCCATCTTCATTAACTCCATTCTTTGATCCATTCTTTGATCCCATACTTTAATCCCATACTCTCATGTACCTCCACCCTCCACCCATTGATCCCTATCAGTTTACAGTATACACAGCCGCTCCTTTAGCCCTACGGAACTTCAGCCCTACGGAACACGGGCCACACCCGTCGAACCCGTGAACGGCCACGAAGCCACAGCCAAGTTACAACCAGCTCAACGCGTTACAAAAGCGTGATGTTTCTGAAATATTTGTGTACCTTGGGACGATTTAAGTTTTATTTTTTATTCTCATCCCCTTTTAAATCTGTCAAACCTCCTTTTTTCCCTTCTTTCCAGTCTCACTAGACCTTGATATCCCTTCCAGCTCTGCTAAAACTTAACCTTCGCATTCTTGTAGCAGCCGCAATGACAGTAGTCACAAAAGAAGCACCCCAAATCGATTTAAACTTTGACACAAATGAAGGCTTTGACGACTCTCTGAAGCTGTTGGATGGCTCTACTGTCCAAACCCGCTCCATCTCTGATCCTCCTGTCGTACGGGACCTCAAAATCACCAGACGAAGCAGCACTCTGGACCCCGGATCGCGGTCTCCAATCTTAGAACAGTCTGACCACACGAAGGAAAGCATTGGTCTGCCTTCAATATCCTCAACCATCCAGCCAAACCTGCTAGAACAGCTCGAAGACTGTCGAGTCGTGTCGCCCACGGAGTCCATCACCTCCAGAAGCTCTGCAGGCTTCAAGTCTGCTCTATCGCTAAACAAAGAACAAACTCCACCGTCTGTTGATTCACCTGTGAATAAGCCAGAGGCTCAACCAACTTCTGTCGCTGCTGAGCAGCTTAAAGAAACCTCCGAGAACGACTCCAACAACCGCACTTCAGCTACCGAAAAAAGTCCTTCTCAAGATTATGTGGAAACTCAGCCAGCGAAACAGCTGCCCATGTCTACCACTGCTAAGCCAGATCCTACTACTCAGCAAACCCAAATACCCCAAAAAGAAAAGTCTTGTTTCTGTTTTTAAGCGATAATATTGTAGCTAGGTCTACAGCCCAATTTGCAATTTCCAGCCATTCTTATAATTATACAAGAAAGTATTAGTTGATAAAGTTTCGTTTCACGATTACTTTTTGTCAGTTTATCAGGTCTCTGAGGCTGGCATCTATCATTATCACAAAATCTCTGCGTGAGCCCGTAGTTATTGTAGGATTCTCCTTGAGAACCAACGTAGGAAAAGAGTCTTGAAGCAGGTTTCTTTTTATATCTTAATATAACGTTTGAGACACCGCCAGATCCAAGTTAGTGACTCGATCCAAATTCCGGGGATTTTCAATCAAGAGTTCGTTGCAAGTAGACACGGTAACGCACTGTTGAAGTCTTGAATTCTTGTATTCAGCACGCTCATTGAAATTCAAATGGGTGCACTTCTGGTCTCGAGATTTTAACAGAATATTATATTCCGCTATTTTCTCAAAAGTTATCGTGAAGACTCCATTCTACGACTCGTGCAAAGAAGCAACATTAGAAGCTTATTTGCTCAAACTCTGGAATAGATCATCGATGAGGTAGGGGAGTTTGTCAAAGAGTTGTACTGCCATTAGTTAATTCTTTTTTTTTTTTTTTTTTTTTGACCAGCAAGTCGCTGAATGCTTTCGAGAAAGTGAAGCAATGAGCAAGACTTGCGTTTTCCATGATGCCAATGTCTTGTACTATGCTCCACTTGTTAAAGCTTATCGACGATCTGATATTTTGTCCTCAGCGCTCCAGGAAACCTAAATTCTGTGCCTGCACCGTATTTGATGGATGCAAGCGCCCAATATTTGCAACCTTTGCGAGCGCAATGTCTTCCAGGCTGCTAAACTTGTAGATTTCTCAAATTGTAGACTTTTCCTCCACTAGCAATAGTAAATAGAATAAAGAATCAGTTAAGTTGATTTTTCTTTCGGTAAATCATTTTGAGACTTTAGTACTAGTTTCAGAGCCGTCTGGTCTTTTGCTGCACTTCCATACGAACAAGAGTAGATGATGTAAATTTTCAAGCTTCTGCCGTTAAAACAAATGATTGCTTGAAAGCTAGTATGATTATAGATTTTTTCAGAAAGTAACACAAAAGACCTAAATTAGCTACTTCCCAAATGGTAGAGCCTAACCCTGGTTGACTCATAATCATTTTTCAATCATGACTCCGAGTCATTGTTCATCCAAGCAAAATGACAGGAATAAAAGCGTTCTTGTCTAAATCAACAAGAGCGTTTCAAATACATGGAGCAAATACTGAGATTGGTAAAACAGTCTTTGCTACGTCTTTGTTAACAGGAAAAGCTCGAAGTGCTAATGGAAAAATAAAGTATATAAAGCCAATTTCTACCGGTCCTGATTCAGAAGCAGATATAGAGCACGTTAAGAAATTTGTGCCTGGAATTGAAACGGAGTGCTTAGTACAATATGGTGAGCCGGTGAGCCCTCATTTAGCTGTCAAACGAGACAACAGACGGCCACTTGAAAAAAATCTGTTATTGAAGACTTTGTCTACCAGTTTGTCTAGTATTAAAGAAGGATTTGCCTTGGTCGAGTCTGCTGGAGGTGTCTTGTCTCCAGGTCCAACAGGCGAACCACAAGCAGATCTGTATCGTCCACTGAGATTGCCTGCTGTGCTTATTGCCGACTCTCGACTAGGTGGAATTTCGTCCACTATTTCTGCCTGGGAATCGCTTCATGTTCGTGGATACGATGTGCCTTTAATGTTATGCTTCAAAGAAGACGTTTATGATAACTCACAATACTTGAAGGAGTATTTCAATAAGAAATTGGAGCTATTCACTTTACCTCCTCCTCCTACAAGGCTCCATCTCCAAGATGATCAAATGAACCATCTCCTAGATGATCAAATGAACCAAGACAATGCTCAAATGAAAGACTACTATCTCGAAGCAGGCCACTCAAAGGAGATTCAATATGCCTTGGAGTATCTAGAAGAAGTTCATAGAACTAGAATTGACAGTTTGGAAACAATCAAAGAAAGAGCCAACAGCACTATTTGGTATCCCTTTTCGCAGCACACTACCATCACGCCCGATACTATCACTGCTATAGATTCAGCCCATTCCGACTTTTTTCAAGCTTATTCTGAATCCCAGTTGAAGCCGCTTTTTGATTCCTCTGCTTCTTGGTGGACTCAAGGCCTTGGACACGGTGATGTAGATTTAGCTTTAACATCGGCTAATGCTGCCGGCCGCTATGGACACACTATTCTTGCTAATACTGTCCATGAACCGGCCATTAGTCTAGCTGAAAAGCTTCTCGAGGTTGCAAAAAATCCCAGGCTTGACCGTGTGTTCTATTCTGATAACGGCAGCACCGGGATTGAGGTAGCAGTCAAAATGGCATTCAAAGCATCTTCGGCTAGATATGGCTGGACTGATGACAATTTCAAAAACGTAGAGATCTTGGGATTGAAGCGCAGCTATCACGGTGATACAATTGGCACTATGGACTGTTGTGAACCCTCCGTGTACAACGAAAAGGTGAATTGGTACAAGCCGCGAGGCTACTTTTTTGAGTATCCCGTTGTCAAACTGTCTAAAGGTAAATGGGTAGTTGAAGATTTAGAATCTGGGGAAATAACTGAAGAATTTGAGAGCCTTGAAGACGTTTTTGACTACAATAGTCGATCTATTGGAAAGTATAAGTCTACAATTCTGCAGACTATAAAGAAACAAACCGGCAAGAGATTTGGCGCTCTACTCCTTGAGCCAGTCCTCCTTGGAGCAGGAGGAATGATGGCGGTGTAAGTAGACTGCTTAAGAGGCCATCAACCAAACACTAACTTGCAATTCTAGGGATCCTCTTTTCCAAAAAGCGCTTGTTGAGGTTGTGAGAGAGACGCCAATGCTGTTTGGTGAGGAATCGGGTAACTCAGCTGACTGCGAGGAATCCTCTACTGACTGGAAGGGCCTTCCAGTGATCTTTGACGAAGTATTTACTGGATTGTACAGACTCGGAGCGCCAACGGCAGCCACGCTACTTCAAACTCAACCAGACATTTCTGTACATGCCAAACTTCTCACCGGAGGAATATTACCATTGTGCGCAACGCTGGCCAGCGATTCGATATTTAAGTCTTTTCTGGGTGATTCCAAGGCTGATGGATTGCTCCATGGACATAGCTATACAGCCCATCCAATTGGGTGTGCGGTTGCAGTCAGGGCTTTGGAGAGATATGAAGCTCTTGTGCCTCGCGACCGCTCCAAGCTGTATACGCTATGGGATTCTGAGTTTGTGACGTCCATTTCACAGAGCGAGCAGGTTGATGGGGTATTTGCACTTGGAACAGTATTGGCAATGACATTGAAAACAGAGCATTCAACTGGTAAGTAGCACTTTACAATGGAACTGAAGACTTGAAATCTTAAGAACTGAAGACTTGAGATCTTGTAAACTAAAAACTCAATAACTCAAGAACTTGAAGCAAATACTAACAACTACTTAGGCTATTCATCTAACGCAACTGACAGCTTCAAGACATACTTGGAGTCAAACAGTGGCATGTTTGGCTTGCACTTCCGGCCCTTGGGAAATGTCATTTATATCATGGCCAGCCTGAACACACCCAAGTCCACCATACAAGAGGTCCAAAGCATCGTGAAGGAGTATTTTAAACGGCAGCAATAGTCTTTGTAATTTCAATATATCAGTGCCATCCCACAATCTACACTGGCAAGCTGTTTTCAGAGCTGTTAGCCGGCCCAATGACGTTGAACGGTGCCTTGAGCCGTTCCTGAATACACGTGACACCCTGCATATGACGCTAGGATAGTGATGATATACTGATAACCTTTTGCGTTATCAGAAACTGGCCGAGAGCATAAAACCCCAGAAACCGCAACCTTTTTCTCTTTTCTCTTCTTTTATTCTTCTTCTATTCTATTCTTCTCTTCTATTCTTCTCTTCTATTCTTCTTCTCTTCTCTTCTTCTTCTCATCTACTCTTCTTCTCATCTCACCATCCTCACCATGGGAAACAATACCTCAAAGCAATACACCTACCGCCCTGCATCTGCTGGAGCTTCTGCCCGCAAAGACATTGATGAGAAACAAGAACTGGTCAATCAATTGAAGAGCTACTTGACGCTGGACGACTCTGAAGACAGTTTCGCCACTGGCGCAAACCCCATTACTCCAAAGAACCTGCACGTTTGGAAGGAGAAACTGCTCCAGAACCCCAAGAACCGTCTGGCCCAGTCCGCTGTTATGAACGGTAATGTCACCGATATCATTCGAGTTCCCACCTACTTTTCTAAGGATTCAGTTCACGTCTTTTCAGACGTTGTTGAATTCGAGGGTAGCCCCATCACGAACCAGAGATCTAGTGGACGATGCTGGCTCTTTGCATCTACAAACATCTTTAGAATCAATGTCCAAAAACAATTAGACATTAAGGACTTGGAGCTGTCGCAGGCCTACTTGTTTTTCTACGACAAGCTAGAGAAATCCAACTACTTTCTTCAGAATATGATTGAAACAAAGGATTTGGAGCTTGATGACAAGCTAATCACCACTCTTTTAAGCGATCCTGTCAGTGACGGTGGACAGTGGGATATGGTAGTCAACTTGGTTGAAAAGTATGGCTTGATCCCACAAGCAATTTTCCCTGATTCTTTTAATGCCAAAAATTCTGGAAAGCTGGACTATTTCATTGTCAACAAGCTGCGAGAGTTTTCCTTACTTTTGCGCAAGAATCCTGAGCCTTCTACTTTATCTTTCCTCAAGGAGCAATTTGTCAAGCAAATCTATGATATCTTGGTGATTGCGCTTGGAGCTCCTCCTAAACCCGAGGATGAGTTCAAGTGGCACTACTTTGACAAGAGTGGCAAGGCCCATACTATTGTTTCCACGCCCAAGGACTTTTACAAGAACTACGTCAAGTTTAATGCTACAGAGTACTATTCTCTTATTGATGATCCTCGTAACGACTATGGAAAGCTTTATACTGTTGATAGACTTAACAACTTTGTTGGTGGCAAGCCCATTGAGTACGTTAATGTTCCTATTGACACTCTCAAGCAGGCTGCTATTGCTGCCATTAAAAACAATGAACCAGTGTTTTTTGGCTCTGATGTTGGCAAATATAGTGATACGGCCACTGGTATCATGGACACTTCTGCTTGGGACTACGACTTAGCGTTCAACACTACTCTTAAGATGAACAAGGCTGATCGTGTACGAGTAGGTTCATCTGCCATGACCCATGCTATGGTTCTTACTGGTGTTGACATTGATGCTGAGACTGGAAAGCCTGTTAAGTGGAAGGTTATGAATTCTTGGGGTGATGCTGTTGGTGATAAAGGATACATGACTATGACTGATGAATGGTTTAATGAGTTTGTTTATCAAGTTGTAACCACGTCTAAATACGTGGATAAGTCTGTTACTGATATCTGGAAGTCTAAAGACTATGTAGTTTTGCCCAGATGGGATCCTTATGGATCATTAGCTTGAGTTTTGTTATTTTTTATTTAACAAGATATATATGAAATACTGAAAGGATTTCCTAACAGACGCTACTAAGAGAAATGAACAGAAATGAATAGACGCTACTAAGAGAAATGAACAGAAACGAACAGAAACGAACAGAAACAATCAGAAACGCTCTTCAGAACAGAAAAAACTAAATACGTTCAGCAGTCCAGATAGCAGCTCTACATCCAGCTTTGATTGTTTCAGTCAACAACATGTAGGGAACGGCCTTTCGCGAATCATGCTCAATGGCTGTATCCAAGTGTTCCAGTTCATCATCTCTAAATTGCTTGACTGTTTTTTTGATATGACCAATTTCTGTAGCTTCATCAAACTCTTCAGGAAAGTTCTCGTGAAGCCACCTTAACTGATCATTGTAGTGACCTCCAATGACGGTTTCGACTGCTTCAGTACAAGCCATTGCAGCTTCTTTCGAGATCAAAGCAGTACCCAATCCTATACCGTAGGCTGCTACTTTCCAGGCTGGAGTAAACAGCGAAGGACGCACCCGACGCTCAGTTTGGAGTTGATCAAACACCTTATGATGGTGAATTTCCTGATCCCACATGTGCTGAATGAGAGGAGCAATCTCTGGCTTCTTTCGTTTGATCACGGCGTGCTGTCCAGCGTAGATGTAGTCGGCTCCTAGCTCACCGGCCTGGTCTACACGGATGAGCTTTTCTAGATAGAGACGCTGAGCCTGCGTTAAAGGTCTTTTAGGGCTTTGGAGGATACGTTTGGCGTATGAAGAAGCTGAAGACATCGTGAGTAGTGACTGAGGTGGAGGTGGGTGTGAGAAGTAAGGTTGGAAAAAAAAGTCGGGGCGTATCAGAATTATGGTGAAATAAACAATAAATATACGGAAAATACCAGCAAATGCATTATATATATCAGAGATGGATGAGAGTTAGTTCTTCTTTTTGGCTTCTTTGCTCTTCTTTTCACGCTCCTCCTTCTCGAGTTCCCTCCTGTTTCCCTTGAGCAGTTCGAGATGGCCAACGCGCGAAGAAATGAGCTTTTCGGTGGCCGAAGTCAACGCAGCGGAGTGTCTCTTCAAGATCTTTGCGTCGACTATGGCGCCTTTCCTTCTTGGAGCCAGCTTCTTTGGAGCTGCTTTCTTGGGGCTGTTTCTGCTATTAGCGTTGTACGTGGTTAAACAGATGAGCTACTTACGCCTTTTTGTTCACTTTGGAGACCTTAGCGGCAGGAGCTGACTTCTTTTTCAAGGACGCTTGAGGCATGCTGAATGATAGAGTTGGTGATGGCTTCCGTGAAGGTTGGAATCGTAGTCGAAGAAAAATTAGTGAGGGTATATGAAAGGAGGGTAACTCCCAACGGCAGCTCAAAACTTTAATTTTGACGGCAGATTGGGAGATGCTAAAAAAGGAAGTTTGTAACACAAGCAAAGGAAAATGGGAGATTTTTTAGTTGATTAATTTAGAACAATTGACTAGAAGGTGATTTTTACTTTATTCTTTAATATTCACTAGGCATACGGGATATTAAAATAATAAGATTTGCTGGATCCTTTGGAAAAATAAAATACCCAAAAAATCCGTTAGAAAAGGGATCCGTAAGATCCAAAAAAATCCTTTGGAAAAAATGGGATCCTTTAGAAAAAAGATCCGTTAGAAATAATAAAATCTGTTGGAAAAAAGGTCCGTTAGAAATAAGATATTTTAGAAAAAAGATCCGTTAAAAAAAAGATCCGTTAGAAAAAAGATCTCTTGGAAAAATTCAGATGGAAAAAAGATCTCTTGGAAAAATTCAGATGGAAAATATAAAACTCTGAAATATTTTTAGATGATTATGGCTGATCTCAGTGTTTTTAATATTATCGTGACTACCGCAGTGGAAAAACTACGAAAATCATTTAGAAAAGTAACTGAAACAATCATTTATATGTAATTCTCTGTTGAAACTACTGATCAGCTTGATTATCAGAGTACGTCTACGAAAACAGATTTGGTTCACTATTTTGCTAAACTCTTTCTAAATGGCGTCGTCAGATGCTTCGGCAAATGCATAGAACAATTTTTTTGTACATGAATAATTCATTAATCAACCTGCCTGAGAGCTGCCGAATCTCAGAAAATACCAATGGAGAAATGGAAGACTCCAGATTTAATGCAACTTTAGTGGCCGACCCGACTACTCAAAGATTTCAATCGTGGCTCTGATATTTTACAAGCATTCAAATAATAATCCAGGTGGAGATCGATTTATCATCTGCAATTTTTTAACTGAGACCTTCAAAAGGTACACTATTACACGATAAAAATACCAGGCGTATATTCCAATGAGATGAAACGACCAAAGCTCTATCAACTTAAAGTTTGTTCGATTGACGATTTCGTGCAAAGAACTGGCAATAGTGTGAATTAACTTTTGCTCCATACATTACCATGGTTTTAAATACCATCTCTCTCCTGAGTATTGTAAAACGAATTTTCAATGTAGTTTCAGTAGTCAAACTTCGTCAACCTTCTGATGATGCTTGAATACTAAATTGAAGACATGTGTATTAAAGTTGTAAAATAATGTTACGTGATAAGGTATAATAAATTTATTCAATAGTAGATTTGGACCAATCATGCTTGCAAATAAACCGTTGTACCTTTTCAGATTCTTTTGAGTTTCCATCGGGGACTTGTCTTCAGGTACAAAAACAACGAAAGTAACTTTTCATAGTGCAAATAGTATCATCGAGAGGATTCGTTGCTGCACTATACCTTTATGGCCATGCAGTTAATATTGGTTTTCGAAGCCCTAAAAGCTTGTGAAATGACTTCATCAAATGATGCTCAGACATTACCAGGATTTTTCAATGCCGTCTCTTTGTTTCTTATAAACCTTAGTGATTTCTCATAAAACAAGATGTCTTGATTCAGAAGATTTAAACTTACCGGTGATATATATACTCATCCAGTTGCCTCTAATTGAAATGCTACGTTCATTTTTTTATTATCAAGCTTTAAATTGATATCAAACCAACATCTTGAGAATTTCAAAATGGTCGCTGCGTCTAGCAGGAGCTTCTCCTTGACGTCGCTCAGACCTCTGATATTCATATGGCTACTACTTTCTAGTGTGTCGGCCGTTCAAATTGCGTTTACAAACTGTTTAAGTCGAGAATTGTTAGATGAGAGATTATATTTCAAACCGACTCGAGTAGACTCGATATATTCTAAAGATCCGATTAACTCTTCATTAAGATACTTAGACTACAAAATATCTGGATTTATGTTCAGTCCTAACGATGACGGGAATTCGACCTCTCCAAAATATAAAGTAAACACAAACCTGCATGCTCTTCACTACAAATTATACAACAAGTCTTATGGACTCTGTGAAGTTGCAGAGTCTTGCCCATTTGGCCCTGGAAATACTTCGCTATCGATTCGATTCAACATTTCTAAAGCGTATCAAGGAATTGTATTAAATTCGGAAACACTGTTGATCAACCCTTCAAACAATTCGAATCCCATTGGGTGCATTCGAACTGAAATTTTACCAATCATGGATGGGTTTGCTTGGTATTCACTAGTTATTACAGTGTTTGGAATTGGAATGTTTGTAGGATTCACTTTCTTGCTAACAGCCTACTACAACCCTTGGACCGGAACAATGAATGTATATGTTTGGAGTAGTAACTTTGGCCATGATAGTAGTGTAATTCGTCTAATTACACCTGGATTTTTTGATTTTTTCAAATATATGCAATTCGCCGTCTTTCTCGCCAGTTTATCACTAAAATATCCAGCATTTTACCAACCAATTGTTTCAACTTTCTCCTGGAGTTGTCTGCTTTTCCCGTCCCATATTTTAGCCCAAAGTGCTGGTGATTTACAAGATGGCATATACAAGTCTAATTCGTCTTTGGGATTAGAAGCAATGACTCAGATCAACCAAATAGCTACTGGTGATGATATTTGGAGTGGATATATGATATTACTTTTGATCTTGACTGCAAGTGTTATCTTATTTTGTGAGGTAGTTACATTTGGCATCTGGATATACAGAAAGCTACGAAACAATATTACTGATTTTCGCTCTAGAAATATTTCCTTCATTATCGGATTATTTGTGCGCATTTATTTCAACTTATTTGCTTTTCCCCTGCTGGTTTGGTCGTTTTTCCAGTGTTTAATTGCAGGTTCAACTCCAATATATTTCACAATTCTGGCGCTGATCGCTATTGTAGCCTGGATCACAATTGCCGTTTTTGTCAGTTATACGCTACTCAATCGCCCTCGACAATCCATATTTGATAATCTTTCTACCATGCTGCGATTTGGTACACTGTACAATATCTACAATGAGCCTGGAGCTATGTTTTTCATTGTCGAGCTCCTAACGACTCTGTTGCGATCTGTTATAATTGGAGCAATTCAAATTTCCGGCCTGTGTCAGTTAATCTTCTTGATTGTCGTCGAAATGTTTTACTTTTTCAGCGTTTTGATAATTAGACCTTTCGATCAAGAAACCAGCATGAATTTATATTCATGTGTATTTTCAACAGTGAGACTTTCTTTGATTTTGCTATCACTTCCTTTCTTGAGATCGCTGAACGTCGAGCCGACCGCCAAACAGTGGGTAGGATATTTCATTTTACTCGTTCATTTCCTGGTATTTTTGTTTTTCTTTTGTCATGGCGTTCAGGTAATTATCGAGATCACCTCTCGCTACTATGGAAGCAAAGCAGAGGGAAGTATGGGAGCGATATATAGCTTGAAACAACTTTCTAGAAGACGACGAGACGCAGACATGATCAAAACTCGCAAGGAAGAAGAAATACCAGGCTTACATCCTCTATCTAAAAGAATCCGATTAGATGGAGTGCCAGAGGAGACAGATTGCAGTCCTACTATAACATGGTCCAGCTATAATTCAGGTAAAGACCCTATGAGCGCAGTGACTATGAAAGGAGGGTTCTTTGAAGACATGGCTGCAACGCGTTCTTCAACATCAGACTCCGACAAGGCTTCTACAGTTGTGGGATCGTTGCATGCACATTATGTCGGAGAAGGAGAGTGCGAATACTATAGAAAGCCTCGAAAGAGAATGGATTCCATTGCAAAGGCAGATCATTCTAGAGCGAAACGCGAAGATATATCACCTTCTTCAGAGGCGAGAAGAGCAGCGTCGCTGGCCGAATCCAAAGTAAACTATGCAGTCAGAGAAGCAGACGTTTACTTTACAAAGCATGGCCAGAAAGGAGCATCTCATCCAGCAAATAGACGAGAACAGAGAAGAATTCTGGCACAAATTGCAGCAGCTCAAGAGGCGAGATTTGTACAAACTGGTATTGTATCAGAAGAGCCTGCGACAGCAGGCCATCATGATTCGTATAGAGATAAACCATATTCTTTTATTGCAGTGCATGAATATGACGAGCCACCACTTCACGATGACAATACCTTATTGTCATGGCTGAAGTCGAAGACGGAGGGACTTATTCCCAAGTCCAAAGCTCCTGATCCAT
Organism: Geotrichum geniculatum; assembly: GCA_030566045.1. Lineage (NCBI taxonomy): Eukaryota > Fungi > Ascomycota > Dipodascomycetes > Dipodascales > Dipodascaceae > Geotrichum > Geotrichum geniculatum. Next base: position 118,470 of record JAJMHM010000025.1, on the reverse strand, counting down.
CGATTGAGCCGTCAGGACGGTTTGAAGTAATTAGACCAACGAACCAAAGGGAGCCTTCAATTTCGGACGACGAAACAATAAGAGACAGTGGAAGGTCGACTGAAATCTATACTCCGGAGCCACCTAGGAAGATGAGTGTTACGAATCCGAATCTTTCACAGATCTTTTTGATTCCTCCTCCTATAGCACAGTATGCGTCGACATCTAGGACGACCCCTATTTTGAAGTTGGATACATCGATGGATAAGAGTGACAGTGAAGAACTAATAAATAAACCGTTATAATGAGTTGATGAATGCTAATAGAATCTTTTAATCATGCTTCAAAAGTGTGCACTAGAATGAGCTTGATGATCAAATTAGTAGAATGAGAATTGAGAATCAGGAAATGAGTAGAATGAAGAATTGAGAATCAGGAATTGAGAGCTGATTAACTTAAGAAGTAAACTGAAGAAGAACTTAAACGATAGAAGAACTTAACAAACGACTGAAGAACGTAAGAACTAAATGAACTCAAGAACTAACAATGAAGAAGGACTAGCTATCAAGAACCAGCAATCAAGAAGAATTATAAAGAACTATGAAGAAATGAAGAAGAACTCAAGAAGAACTCAAGAACTAACGATGAAGAACTATGAAGAGCTAACGATGAAGAACTATCAAGAACTATCAAGAACCAACTATAAAGAACTTGAAGAACTGAAGAACTGAAGAACTGAAGATCTACAAATCTACAAATCTACAAATCTACAAAAAATACTAAAACTCGAAATTTGCTAAACGCTTCTATATCACCATTTGACGTAAACTGCTTCACTATTATATTCAGTATTTTGTACATGTATTTTTGGTGCTGTCTTTAACCACTAATTAATTTTTAACTTTTTTTTTCCTCCTCCTACCTTATCCTTTGTTTTCTGGTACACGAATTCTCTCAATCGCCACTATCAACTATATTCTCCATCATGTTTGGTTTTCGCAGGACTGAAGAAACTCCAAAGATTCAGAAAAATGTAGACCCAGAAGGTACGTCTCATCGTTTATTCAATGCAATTGATGCTAACTTGCTATATAGATATCGACGAAGTTGACGGTGAAGGCCAAAATATCATCATGGGAATCATCTCTCAGCTCCGTCTCGGCTCAGACTTGTCAAGAATCACTCTGCCTACCTTCATCCTCGAACGTAAATCAATGTTGGAGCGTATCACCAACCAGCTGCAGCATCCAGGAATCCTGCTCGACGCTCATGCCTCCAAAGATCCAATTGAACGCTTCGTCAACGTCGTGAAATGGAACTTGTCTGGATGGCACATAACCCCAAAGGCTGTCAAAAAACCTTTGAATCCCGTCCTGGGCGAGCACTTCACCTGCTACTGGGATTTGCCAAACAACACTAAAGCCTTCTACATCTCGGAACAGACTTCTCACCACCCTCCAAAGTCTTCTTACTTCTACATGTCGCCAGAAAACGGCATCAGAATTGATGGCACCCTCATTCCACGATCCAAGTTCTTGGGCAACTCTGCTGCCTCCATCATGGAAGGTGTAGGCTTCCTACAGTTCATTGACATCTTGGACGAGCATGGTAAACCTGAAACATATGAGTTTACTCAACCCAACATGTATGCCCGAGGCATCCTCATCGGTAAATTCAAATATGAACTTGGATCCCACTCTCTGGTAAAGTGCCCCCAGCTCGATCTTATTGCTGATGTCGAATTCAAGACCAAGGGATTCATCTCCGGCACCTACAACGCTATAGAGGGAACCATCAAAACCATCTCCACCAACGAAGTGCTCTATGAGATCTCTGGCAAGTGGAATGAAGTCATTGACATCAAAAACATCAGCACAGGCGAGAAATCTGTTCTTTTTGACACCTTCACTGCCCAACCTTTCCCTCCTTCAGTCCGTCCCTTGGACGAGCAGGGTGAGCTCGAGTCTCGCAGGCTATGGCTCAAGGTATGTGATGCTCTAGGAAACAGAGATCATAAGGTCGCTACGGATGAAAAGTACGCGATAGAAAACGCACAGCGTGAGCTTGCCAGGAAGCGAAATGAAGAAGGAATTGAGTTCCATCCCAAATTATTCAAATACGTGCCTGAGTCACCGTTGGAGTATGTGATTTACAAAGATATCAATGGTAAGACTCCACAGGAGCAAATCGAGCAAATCTGTAAGTTGGCTCCTATATTACCTGGTCAATCGTTTCATCCAGACTTTGAGATTCCTGCCTTTACCAAAGCCAAAACTGATTCTTAACTTATTTGTGTTAATTTATATATCTTTTTTTTTCTTTACATACAATATATTCTTTGTTGATCCAAAATTGACTGGAAATCGCAATTGAAATCGCAATTGACTGAGAATCGCCAACTGCCTTTCGATTAAATGGCACTGAGTGTTTTTTGCAAGTAGATATAGTTTTGATCATCTTCCTTCATGTCTAAGGAATTTAACATATCTAGAGCTGAAGTATCGGCAAAGCGGTGCAAGCTTGCTAAGGTTAGCATTTTGATTGCAAACCAGACAGATTCATGACCTTTTGCAATGGTTGTCAAGTGTATAACCCGATCTATATAGTCCAGGAACTGCTCTTTTTCCGACTGTTTTTCAACAAGCCAAACCAAATAAGTCCAGGCAGAAATGTCCGAGACATGAGATTTGCAAAAAGAGTAGACAGACTCGGTGATACCAGTCAACTGAGATGGAGAGGCCAGTTGGTTCACAATCCAGCGAGCGTAACTCCAGGCATAGTAGTTTTTAGGATGCAATTCCGCTGCGTTGAAGATTACTTTGAGTTCACGATCCATAGAGTTTTTGAGTGTCTTGGAACTTTGACCAAATAGCCATTTTCTGTGCTGCCAAAGCATTGGAGACTTTGTGTGTTTGCTTAACGGTGAACTAAATAGAATGTCTAACCATCTAAGTTCATTTTGTATTATAGACTCATTCTCTATCCTTTTGAGAATGTATCTCTTTCTAACATTGATTGCAGTTAAATGTTCCGTGGCTACTAGATTTACAATTGTCGACAATTCATATATTCTCTGATCGTTTTCAGACGCGAGCAAGTCATAAAACTCTCGAATAACAACGTTGAAAACACCATATAGTACTTTCTTTGGAACTGCCAGTGTTTTTTCTGCAAACACAAAAGGTCCATAGCTTTTTTCTCGTTCTAATTCATCTGGAATTAGCTGAGGCACCACATGAATACAAGATCTATTGGTCTTAGTTTCTCACAAGCATTCAAATTTATCAATTAGAACCTACAACTCAGGATCAGAAAGTGCTTCTAGTAGAGATTTTATTAGCTGCTCACTACTCATTTTTGACAACGGTGATATGGATCATGGAAGACTCAGTCTGTGTATATATTCTCATATACCCTAGCCCTAGAAGAGTTTACAACATTTGCAACTGTAGATGATAGAAAGACAGTTGGCGATGAAAAGGAATATTGTGTAGTGATTGAAGAAAGAATAGAAAGAGTTGTTGGAATAAGCAAAAAGATGAATTTATGATATTTATAGGATCTATAGTAATAGGAGAGTATTGTTTAGAAAAATATCCGATATAGTGTAACGGCTAGCACGGTTCGCTTTCACCGAGCAGTTCGGGGTTCGATTCCCCGTATCGGAGAATACTTTTTGATATTTTTATTCTCAGTTTTCGTGGAATGAGAAACCATCTAATCAAGACTATCAAGACTATCAAGACTAAGACTAAAACTACCCAAAACCAATAATCTTGAAATACTTAAAATACTCATTCATTAATCATTAATCGTAATACAAATCTTCTAATATAGTAATCAAATTTCCCATGGTTCAAAGACTCGTTCATCAAACCAGGTAGTTAGTCCTTCTCGTATAACTGGCGGCTGATCTCTAATAGTGACATCAAAGACATATCCTTCCAACTTGATGAATCGCAGCTGCTTTGATGGTAACTGAGCATGCACAATCCCTTCAACAGCATGTCTACATCTCATCCAATCTTCCATCAAGTAAGAAGAAGATATGTTTTGACCTAAATACTGAGCTGCTCTTTGCGTTCTTTGGTGAAAAAAGTTAAGATTTGGCAAATTTCGTAGTAACGAATAGAGGATCTGCGGGCCAGAGAGAGAAGAAGGGATAGCTAAGGAAAGACCTGTCAAGTTGGTACAGGATTGTAAAGGCTTTAAAGAGGTAGCAGGAAGAGGTTTCGCAGGATTCGTATGAGCAAAGTTTTCTTCAACACCGTCGAGAGCGAGATGGCGAAGAGACCCAGCATGGCTTTGAACAATTGAATCAACATAGTCTGCACACAATAAGGGCCAACGAGAGTAAGAATAAAGCTTTGAAGTGTTCCATCTGATATTGAGACTCAAAGAGACCAACGGTTTGGGAAGATGCAAAAGAAATTGAGGAACAGTGTCAATGGCATACTCAGACCAATCTAGCTCTAGAGATCTGATTGAAGTCAATTTTGCAGAGAGTGGAAGTAAGAATCCAGGAAGCGGAGACTGTCTAGAAGTAGGTTCAAAGTTTTGGTTTGAAATATCAGAGCCAGCTAGATGAAGATTTGATACCTGACTGAGATCAACGCAGCTATCGAGAAGTTCAAAGTCGTTTTCACCGTTAACAATAATACCGTCCAGGCCTAAATGATTCAATTTCAGCTTATTCTTCAAACCAAGAGAGACAAGGCATCCAAAAAAAGAGGAAATTGCACCATCGTCAACAGGACCAGTGCGAGGATTCATTGATGCAAAGGCGTACCCACTGCCGACTTCATGAGAAGTATGAAGTTCACGGCCCAGATATAAAGCGTTCAAGTTATGAGCGGTGCTCTCGGAGTTCATAATCATTTGCGCGAGGAGTTTCAAGAACTTTGGACGCAGGTAAGGACGGATAGTTAGATGGGTGAGGCAAGGGAAGGCCATGTTTGCAATGTTTTGAGAGATGGAGTCGTTTCGCAGGGCCATGTTTAGGCAGAGGGTTCTAATTTGAGGGTGCCAGGCACGATAGACAAGATCGCAAGTGATTTCCGGAGAAGCGTCCCAGACTAGACAGGAGAGGTTTGACATGGCAGGAAAGACGTCGTAGAGAAACTGGCGGATTTCGAGGTCAGGGAGATCGAGCGAGTGCAGACACTCGAATCTTTTGACCATTTTGGCCTTTGATTCGTCTGACCGCAGTGTTTTCATACAACGACGCAGGCCGCCGACAGTTCTGACGGAGGTGTAGGAAAAGTATTTGTTTTCGTTCTTATTGTCTGTAGCGGGATTCAATCTAGTGTAGGAGAGTTCTTTATTAAAGTGGCGATGAGCCGAGTCGAAAATAATGCATTGGTAGAGTCTCATGATGGTGGATTCATACATTGCTCTAGAGACGAGGCAGAGATGAAAAGCGTCTGATTGAAGGCAATTTTGGGCAATGAGTTCTCTTATTTCGAACGGCAGGCTTGTTAGCGAGGGAGGTTTGTCGCAGCACTTGTTTAAGGATGATCCGGGGCAATCATTAGAACTGGAAGGGAGGCTGGAAGGGCTGTCAAGAGTATGGGAGTGGGAGCTGTTACTGTTGCAATGAGAACTGTTGCAATGAGAGCTGCTGCAATGGGAACTGCTGCAATGAGAACTATTGGAACTGTTGGAACTGTCGGAACTATCAGAAGAGAAACTGAGTCTGTTTGATTTGTATTTTGGCATTGTCAATAATGAAACCAAAGAATCACTGGAATAAGCAATATCATGAACGTCGGAGTCAAAATCTGGGGTAGGGACTAGTGATTCTGTGGGGGAGTATGTCGCTGGGAAGGATTGTTTCTGTGAAAGGTGGGAAGAAGAAGAGATGAAGGACGAAACCGTTGGTCCCAAATAGTACGGAGAGTCTGGTCTTTTGACTACCGGATCTGAGGAGTAGCAGAACGGGAGCTGATTTTTGCACGAAACGATCATGATGAAGAAAAGCAAGCTTGTCTATATTCCCAAAGACAAGGAGCAGATGAGAATTAAAAATGGAGGATCAGAATGAGTTTATAAACAACCGCGTTGACTGTGTGACGAGCGTTGAGATGATCGGATCTGATATACCAAAATAGGAATTTAGGCGAGGAAGCGATATTACTGGTTGGGCGGATTGGGCACACTGAAACTGAATTTGAAATTTCCGGAACAAATTTAAAATTGGGGTCGGAAAAACCATTTACTTGAGTTTTTGGAGTTTTAGCAATTATTTTAGTAGTTTTTTTTGTAATTTAAGCAGTTTTTGTTTTAACAATTTTTGCAGTTTTGTGTTTTGGCAGTTTTTGTGTTTTGGCAGTTTTTGTGTTTTGACACTTTTTGTGTTTTGACACTTTTTGTGTTTTTGTGTTTTGACACTTTTTGTAGTTGGTGCTTGTAATTGATTTTGACAGTTTTATAATTGATATTAGTTAATTTAGTTTTTTGTAGCTTCTAGTCTTTTAGTAGTTCTAGTAGTAATTCTAGTAATAATTCTAATTGAATTGAAATCCTAAAACTTAAGCAGCTTGATTCAATCAAAGCACATCGTTCATTTACAGTTAAAAGTCTCCATTATCTCTTCATATTACAAAATTATCATTCGCCATGCTCACCTTAGAGACTCTTCTCCTTAGCTAGCTCTTCAACAATGATGCTCTTGATCAACTCAAGATCAGGCTTGTCTGCAAACAAGTGCTTCTGCTCCAATATAGACATTTGCTTGAACTCTTCGGGCAAAACATCGTTCTCAAATGAATATCCTTCAGAGCCCTTCAAAGCCAAATCAACAGCTTCAGCAAACTTGGCAGGATGTGCAGTAGAAAGAGCAACGAAATGCTGAGCCTCGCCCTTGGGCTGGTTCTCGATTTTACGAAGAGCAGCTGTAACAGCGACCGACGAGTGAGGATCAAGAATGTACTTGGGCGAAACCTCATCATACACTTTCTTAATGGTCTCGGTGGTTTGCTCATCAGAAGCCCGCTCACTTGAAAAGTGTTTGCGAGCAGCACCAAGAACAACCTCAGGAACACTGAAAGAGCCTTTGGTTTTAAGATCTGACATCCATTTGGCTACAATGAAACCAGCATCGGCATTGGTAGCAGCAATGTTCTCACGAGCCAGGTACCAAAGGTATCGCTCGAAATTGCTGGAAACTAGAATGTCCATGGCAGGCGACAAAGTAGCGTGGACAACAGGCTCAGCTTTCTCAGAGGCACTCTTGGAATAGCTACCAGACTTGACAAACCTGTCAAGAATATCATTAGCGTTTGTCGCAATGACCAATTGGTTAATAGGAAGGCCCATCTTCTTTGCATAGAAACCAGCCAAAATATCACCAAAGTTACCAGTAGGAACAACGAAATTGATCTTTCTGGCTAATGCCTTAGCACCACCCTCAACAGAACGGGCAAGAGTGAAGAAAGCGTGGAAATAGTATGTGATTTGAGCAAGAATACGAGCCCAGTTGATTGAGTTGACGGCTCCAACATGGTGCTTATCATTGAACTCCTTGTCGCCAAAGACCTGCTTGACAAGATCTTGACAGTTGTCAAAGGTGCCGGTGACGGAAATAGTGTGGACGTTGGGGTCGAGAACTGTAGTCATCTGGGCTTCTTGGATAGGCGAAACTCTTCCATTAGGATACAAGATGAAGACAGAGACGTCTTTCTTATTACGGAGACCGTAAATGGCGGCTGATCCAGTATCACCAGAAGTAGCTCCCACCACGGTGATGGTATCTCTATCAGCAGCATCTTCGGCCTTGCCAGCGTTCTTTCTGCTCAAGAAGTATTCAAACAGGTTACCGACAAACTGGAGGGCCACGTCCTTGAAGGCATAGGTAGGGCCATGGAACAGTTCAAGCAAGTAGAGACCTAAATCTTTGTTCAAGGTGTTGACTGGAGTAATGTCCTTAGCACGGAAGGTTGAGTAGGACTTTTCAACGAGTTTCTTAAGGTCTGCTGAAGGAATCTCACTGTCCGAAATGTATAACGAGAGAATCTTGAAGGCAAGTTCTTCAAAGCTGAGGTTTTTCCAAGCATCGAGAAAGTTGGAAGGTAAACTAGGAATATCTGTAGGGATATAAAGGCCTCCATCAGGAGCGAGTCCTTGAATGACGGCTTCCTCGAAGGAGAGGTAGGGTTCAGTGGAAGAACGGGTGGATAGATACTTTTGACTGGCAGTGATCATCTTTGATATATTTGATTCTGGTTGGGTATAAGAATAAGAGTTAAATAAAAAAATAGAAAAAGGTCAATAGGGTTTAATTTGGTTTCTCACGTTTTATTAAAATGAGTCAAGGTGAAAAATCCATCAATATACGAAATTTTTATAAACAAATAAAACGCAAGTCAAAAACAATAAGTCTTCTAGAAATCAAAGTGTTCTAAAGTGTCTAGTGTTGAGAGTCTTTAGGTCGAAGGTCTTTTAAAAGCCTTCTAGTGTCTAGAGTTGGGTTAACGTTGAACCTCTTAAACGTCAAACGTCTTAAATAAACGTCTTTAAAAATGAACATCTCAAATGAACGTCTCAAGTAAACCTCTTAAAAATGAACGTCTTCTCCCATGGCCATTGAGACGATTAAAAAAATGTTCAGCGAAGACACAAATGTAAATATTAAAACGGCGAATACGTTCGTCAAAAAACTGTTACTCATATCTTTGTATTCCGGAACCTCAATGCTACTCTCACTAACGTTGGAGAGTCGAGAGTCCGTGCTCAGCTGAGTATATGTATCGCCGTTGAGCGTAGAAGTGGGTGATATGCCAGAGTTGGAGTAGGTATTGACCGGAACGCTCATTATGCTCTTTTTGCAAGTGAAATATAGTAGCGGCGCAGTGACAAACGGTAGCAGCAGTGACAAGACTACTTGAGAACCATTAAGCGCATTAACAAGCCCGCGGCGGCCAACAAAAAGCGCTACAAACAAACAAGGTGCAATGGCTAAACTTCGAGTAACCAATCTGCGAATCCATGGTTGAATCGACCAATGCAAAAACCCTTCAGACACCATCTGGCCTGATAGCGTGCAAACAATGCCCGACGACTGGCCAGAAAAGAGCAGCGCAAGTGCAAAAATGGTACCGGCAGCTGGTGAGAGATATTGTCTCAGCATACTGTAAATGTCAAAAAGGTCAGCATCCACTGCGTCCGGAGTGTTGGTTAAGGTAGCTCCAGCTACAATCAAAATGGCTCCGTTGACAAAGACTGCAAAGGTAAACAGCGAGAGAATGAGCTCAATGATTGAGTATTTCATGGCATAATTGATAGCGTGAATGGACGGCTTGTATTTCAACAGGTCGAAGCTGTCGCTGTCGCTGTCGGAATAATGGCCATGCTTGATATCGTACTCACGAAGTCTAGGCTGAACCAGTCCAGATCCAAGATACAATGAGTGAGGCATGACTGTGGCACCGAGAATACCACAGGAGAGATAGAGTCCCTGGGTCTCGAGCAGTTCTGGAGACGGAAAGAAACCTCTGAAAATGGCCTCCTTGTCCAAATCACCAATGCTTCTCAGCAGCACTGCAAAGCACACTACTACGACGAAAACAAGCGCAGAAACAGCATACTCAAAGAGTCTAACAACCTTCATTCCACCACTGGGTCTGTATGCAAAGAGAATGATGAGAACGTCAATGATGGTGAGGATCACGCCTACTGGCAAAGGGATATTGAATAGAATGTTCAAAGACACAGCAGTACCAACGACTTCAGCCAAATCTGTTGCGATGATGGCAATCTCTGCTAAGACATAGATCACGATACAGAGCCATCTGGGAAGCTCGTCCCTACATTTCTGTGCCAGGTCCATGCCCGTGACGGACCCCAATTTAATGCAAAGTGTTTGTAAGAATGCAGCGAGCAGGTTGGATATCAAAATGACGAAGAGCAGTTTATATTGGTAGAGCGCGCCAGCAGAAATGGCCGTCGAGTAGTTTCCAGGGTCGATATAAGACACAGAGACCATGACACCAGGGCCAATGAACTTGATGTATTTCACAAAAGACCGAAACACCGTCGACCTGACCATTGCGAACTTGTCTTTGAATGTATCATCCGGACTGGCGGGTTGGGCTGGGCTGCTGGAGGATGAAGGAGCCTGGCTCTGGGTAGAACCAAAGATGGAGTCTTTTGCCAGGGCGCTTGCCAGAGGCGTGTACTCAGAAGAAGACATGGCGGTATATGAAAGGTATGTCTTTGTAGTGCGAATGTCTTTGTAGTGCGAATGGAGTGCGGATGGAGTAGATAATAAAAACACAAAAAACAAAAACAACAATGTTCACCAAATGGTATGCCGAATCCAAGTAGCAATGGTATCAGTCCTTATAATCAACAAGCAGACTCCAGTTAGAACTGCAGATAAACTGACTGAAATGTACTTCAAAAGTAATGGAAGTTTGGGCCATTCGGATATAGAAGAAGAAGAAAAAAGGTTTTAAAATTGCCTGTCAAGACTTTGGTACTGCCAAAACAGATTGGGTTAGGGTTTGTGTTCTACTAGTCTTTCAGGCTTTTGGTGGTAGACACAAACAAAAAAAGCTTATTTTTTGTAGACACAAACAGAAACACGGGGACCCCAGCTTTAGCGCAGTTGAACAAGAGAGTATATATATATAAAAGATATTTGTCTAGATTATTTCGAATATTATGGAGCTTTATGAGTCAAAATATAAAATGTATGGCCAAACCTTCTAGATTCATGTAATTTGAAAGCTGGTTCCAGATTTCCATTGTAGCCCGTCTATAGGGACTGATGATGTTTCTGAAGGCTATTTCTGGCAGTTTCTGACAGTTTCTGATGGTTATTGACGTTCCTGATGGACATTGACGTTCCTGATGGGCATTGACGTTCCTGATGGGCATTGACAGTTTCTGACAGTTTCTGACAGTTTCTGACGCTCCTGAGGTTCCTGAGGTTCCTGACGATTAGTGTTGATTACTGAAAGCTGCTGACGTTCCTGATAAACTACATCGTACACTGCTAAGTCTTGTAGAAATGACCTGTCAAAATCTCGTCAAACCAGTCAAACCATACTTGAGCCTTTAAGTTCCTCCGAACCAACCGGATTGCTCCCGCTAGAGTCCCCTACGGTTTTTATAGCAGGAATGGTGCTCACTTCACAGTCAACTGGAAGCTCCGTTTTGGCACCAGAGTCTTGATCATTCGCCTCAGCAATGCTGCTCCCGCCTTTTGGCTTGACGGTGTCTGCCAAAGAGACTCCTGGCTTTCTAACTCTGCCTGTTTGAAAGCAGTAGCGCTCAATGCGCTTGGCCTCCAAATACATGACTACTCCAGCGACAATGCTGCACAAAAAGCTCGCTGCTATCAGAGTACCAGTGGTCCATGATGGCCTATTGAACCGATTGAAATGCCACATGACAACGCAGAGCAGCACCTGGAAGACGGAATTCATAATAAGCAAGCTGATGACCAGAAGTAGTTTCCAATCGCTTGTGAACCCGTCCCAAAACCAGTTACTGTGAGCCTTCAGAATCTTCTTATTGCACTCTGGGACCCCATAGTACCGTCCCATAACCCATAGATACATATCACGTACTCTGATAGGGAAGAGACCCAGACCGGTGATTGAGAAGAGAGCATTGAGTATTTGCGAATCAATCTCAATCCACTTTTGCCGCGGAGACCTGAGCTTATCGTCTGGACCAAACTCTCTAGACATGGCAGGTGCTGCGTTTAACAAGAGCAGAAAGAGCATTCCACCAAAGGCAATAACCAGCAAAAAGTATAGGGTGACTGCAAATCCCTTGGGAGTCATGATATATCTGACTGCCAGTTTGGAGTACTCGATTGCGAGATGGCGAAGCGCTTTCATTCTGCGCTTGTTGATTTGACTTGATGTGTGCTCCCGCTTGAACTGAATGTCTGCAGCGGGAGTAGGCTGTTTCGGTTCGTCGTTGATGCCCAGGTAGTCATCGTCTGAGTGCTTAAAGAAGCCAGTTCTGCGCAATAACTCTGATGGGCTGGGGATGGCTGCAAAGGCAATTGCGATAGTGCCTACGAACCCCGGAGTATTCTCCAGGTTTCTGTAGTGGTTGACGGCAGTCGCTACCGATGGTCGACGCTGCACTCCTCCGTTAGGAGACCCGTCATGGTGCTGGTCCATGAACTCCAGGTCGGTTGCAATGCGGGCATGCAAGGGCACTGGCACTTTGTCCTGGGAGTCCATGCTAGCGGTGTCGATATTGGGTTGTCGGCGTTGTCCAGCGAGGGCTTTCTGTTCAGTGAGAGCTTTCTGTTGAGTAAGGGCTTTCTGTCCAGTAATGTTGGAAGCTTCCTGTCTAGTGATGTTGGAGGCTTCGTGTCCAGCAAAGGCTTCTTGTCCAGCGACGTTTGAAGCAGCGAGGTTGGAATTTTCAGCGACACTGGCTCTTTCCACCTTGTTCTGGCTGCGAACAGACTGAAAAGAGGTTCTGGCTACACTGGGTAGAATGAACAAATGTGTGTTGTCGCCAATGTCATCTTCAGAGGGTTCACGCGATGGAATGGCAGAAGTTGGCAAATCTGTTTCTTGTTCGACAGGCTGCTGGTCCAAAGACTGGTTAAGAGACGGGGTGCTAGTGGCCTCCAAGTAGACGCTTTCAGAATCGCTGCTACAAATTTCACTGGAAGCTGAACTGGCGTCTGATGTGATTTCGTCTCCCATATTCAGCTGTAACTTTTACACCTGGCTAATGAGAGTTAGGAGAAAGGTATCTTAATTCTAGTTCAGTCACTGAAGGAAGTTGAAACAAGGAAGTTTGATTAATGCGTTTCGGATGATTTTCTATAGTCTACTGAAGCATATAGAATCGCAAAGCAGGCAAAGAAGTAGCAGACAAGGAAGTAGCAGGAAGAAACTGGGAATGGATTGCAAGGCCTCTTGACATGAACGAAGCGCACTACTGTCGCGCATTGCTACTAAGGAGCCCAAGAATGGATATCACAGCAGCTGACGCGTAGAGAAATGGGCTTACAGGGGGTTTTAGGGGGTTTTAAAAACTTATTTTCGTGTTAATTGTACTGTTAAAGCTTCAAAAGCTTTGCCCGACCATTCTAAATGAATTTTCTCGCGTTAAATCACAATTCATTAACGGTACTTGGCTATAAAGTCGCGATGTAGCGCGTGTTACCGCGTTTTGTGTCTTAATTTTTTGTTTTCTCGCGTTTTTCTCGTTGTTTTCCAGTTGGGAGAACTCAGCACCGGGTAACTTTTCAGTTTTGTGAGTTTCCGCTTCCATCTCAAAATTTTTGATCATGGAAAGTTTGTTTGTTTACAGATCAAGCAGTCTTGAAAATGTCGACAGCCCCGCCATCTAGAGCTTCAAAGGCCAATATAAGGCCATGGCGGAGAGATACTTCGAAACCAGTAAGCTCCACACTGCTACCTGAAGAATATCTAGACGCTGGAAACCAAAGAACATTGATATCAGCGGTTTTTGTTGCGCTCCAGGCATACAAGTTTCTGGATCTACTATCACGAAGAACCTCCTCCAATTCATTGCATCAACACATTGATATCATCTTTCTACTCAAGTATGTGCTAATTGACGCCCTCTTCTTTTTGGTCATTCCCGTTTTACGGATACCTTGGTTGACGTTCAATCGACAAGCTACGCTGGCGTTGATCTTTTGCTTCTCTGCCATGAATTTGGCATTGAGCATTGCTTCAACCTTCTCATTCCATGCAATTCTAGTCGCTCTCTGGAAAATGGTCTCAGACCGCGAATTGACAATCACTGGCAGTCGTGTCCGCAGTAGGGACGTGTTCAACACCCAGTCTCATCTGTCCGGCCGCCATACCGTTCATATATTGCCTGAGTCTACCGGACTTTTCAACCCTACGTTGGAATCATTTTGTATCGATCCTTCTTTACCTGAAGTCGCCATTCCAGTAAGATTCAACGCTACGGATCCCATCTTCATCCAGCTCAATCGATATGATTTCAACACTCACCAAGTCTCTTCCCACAACTTCACCAGGAAAGAGATTAGAAAGTTGAAAATGTCCACTTATCCCGAAAGCATTGAGGACCCCAGACTTTCTTACTATTCGCTGCCCGTATCTCAGCCAGGCCTCTACAGAATTGCTCAGGTCACCGATGCTTCTAAATTGAATATCAGACTGTATAGATCAGACGTCTTGGTGTCTGCTTGTCCTTCAGCGACCATCTCAGGTGGTAATAATCACAATAGTCTACACAGATGCGTGGGAGACGTTGGAGCACCTAAAATCTCGCTCCATGGAATTCCTCCGTTGAAGGTAAAATACACAAAGTCCATCAATGGACAAGAAAAGACTATCATTGTTCAAACTTCAAACTCTCCAAACATGTCTACATATAGCACTCCTCCATTGGGCAAGCCTTATTTCTGGAAAAGCAGCGAGTCTTTGTCATGGGCATCTTCGCAGCCCGTTGAAGTTGAGCTCGAAACTTCTTTGAGCTCTACTGGAAACTGGATCTACTATATCGATGAAATTGAAGATGCTCTGGGAAATGTTGTCAGCTACTCCAAAATGTTCAACGATCGAAGGGATATGTACTCGGACACTCTATCTCATAGCTTTTTTGTTCACTCTCGCCCTCAAATTACGTTCCATGGCTGCAGCCCTGAAAATCCTATTCGTCTTCGAAAGGGCTCTACTACTCAATTGCCTGTTTCTATCAAAGGTGTCGATCCTAGTGATGGCCCTTTCAATGCTCAGCTTGAGTACACATCGCTTGAAGAAGATGAACAGTCTAACTCCCATTTTACCTTCTCACATAGTTTCAACAAGCTTTTCGGTCATGTAAAAGCTGACAAGGCTGGAATGTACAAATTGTTGGATTTGGGCGGTAACTATTGTCAAGGCACAGTTTTAGAACCTTCTACTTGTCTTGTATATGTTCCTCCTGAACCCCAAGTCATTGTCAATTTTGCAAGCGTTGAAGATAAATGTGCTGGTCCTGTCGGTGTTACTGCTGAATTATCATTCTCTGGTACTCCTCCATTTGTGGTCAACTACAGGGTTTTGAGAGACAACAGTCTAATCAAGTCTGAACAAAAGATTATTACACAGTCTAGAGACAAGGTTGAATTCAAACCTTCATCTACTGGAACATACAAATATGAGTTCTTCAGACTGGGAGATGATGTTTACAAGAATATTGACCTCATTGGATCTGAATATGGTACAGATCAGACTATTCGTGCTCTAGCAACGGCATCATTTGCTGACAACAATGGTAAACGAAAATGCTGTTCAGGCGATTCTGTTGATTTCAAAGTAAGAATGAACGGAATAGGCCCTTTCAAACTAAACTATGAGATTATTTACGGAGCTGCTTCTCGCTCTGTTTACACGAAGAGTGATATTCAAGGAGAATATGTTCATCTTTCGACACCTCCTCTCAAGCATGGCGGCAAGTATACTGTCTCTTTGATTTCAATTGAAGACAGCCATGGATGTGTTACCACACTAAATGAGCCTGATATGTATATTGAGGTACGAAGAGACCGTCCAAGTGCAGCATTCTTACCTCTTGATGGTTCTATGGGAATTAAGACTCTTGAAGGACGTACTGTTGGACTTCCGTTAAAGCTAAGTGGTGAAGGTCCTTGGGAAGTTTCTTATCGACACAAAAAGGAAGATGGAACAGGTTACCAAAGTAATGTTCACTTGAGAAGAGCAAATGGAGAAGTTATTTCTGTTACAGAGAAGGGTGTTTATGAACTTGTTTCTGTGAGAGATGCATACTGCCCTGGCGATGTAGTGGATTCAAACACCTTTGATATTTCGTGGGTAGAGAGACCTCAACTTACCGTATTCAAGTCCCCACTACTAAAAGACGTTGGAAATAATGTGTTGGAGAGACGTCCAATCTGTGAAAATGAGGAAGATGTATTGGAACTTGGTGTTTCTGGTAAGTTTTATTCAAATCGTCCGTTTTTAAAACACTAACTTTTTTTTTTATAGGAGCACCTCCATTTACAATCTATTACGATGTCAACGGCCCCAGAAAAAATTACTTGAAGCAACAATTTTCAGTTGCATCTAAGTTTGCCAGCTTAGCACTGCAATCAAATAAACCTGGTGTTTATAAATACACTTTTACTGGTGTTTCTGATGGGTTATATTCTCAATCGAACATGAGAGATTTCTCCTTCTCACCATTAATTGTTGAACAAACTGTCAATCCATTGCCATCAGTATCTTTTGCCGAGCGTGGTAAGACATACAAGATCTGTGTTAACACTGAACCGGATGATGCTTCAGTTGAACCAATTCCTATTTTACTAAGTGGAAATGGTCCCTACTCTGTCGGATTGACCGTTCATCATGACGATAGTGGCAAATCGGAAAAGATAGAAATTGAAGATATTTACGACAGAAAGCACTTAATCACCAGTATCTATAAGAATCTTGGTCTTGGAAAGCATTCACTTAGGTTCAACTATATCACAGATTCAAATGGATGTGGTAAATCACTCTTTAGAGAAGATGAAAAGGTTTATATTTTTGTTTCTGATGTTCCTTACCTAGCACAAATCAATCCAAAGAACGACTATTGTGTTGGTGAGCGTCTGTCTTTTGCTTTAAATGGTGTTCCTCCATTCGAAATTACTTATGATTTCAACGGCAAGAAACAAAAGGCAACTACTTCAACTCCCTTCTCTCGTCTTGCTGCTGTCCCAGGAAACCTCACAATTTTGACTTTGAAGGATAGTTCGTCAAGCTGTATGGTAAGACTCCCAGAGTCTGATGTCAAACGAATCCATGAAATTCCATCTGTTGTTGTCTCTGAAGGTACCACTATTATTCAGGACATACATGAAGGCGATCAAGCTGAAATTATTTTCTCTCTTAAAGGCACTCCTCCATTCAATTTCGTCTACACTAGAAGTGAGTGTGACAGAAAGGGACGATGTAAGGTGGTAGAAACTAGCATGGTAACAGATGTACAAACTCACGAACATGTCATTTATACTAGCATGCAAGGAACTTATGAAGCGATATCAATTGAAGATAGATATTGTTCAGTGACAAGTAAATAGATTATATATCAAACATTATTTAGCAGTACATATCACAATTAATTCTCATGAAAAAAAAATAATAATAAAACAAATATCAATAAAATCGTGAAAGATTGTTTCTTAGTATTAGAGGAATAAATAAACTACATTTGATTTAGATCTCAGTTTGCATCTGCAGATGGGTTTGTTTCTACCTCTGATTTGATCATGTTAACTTCATTTTCAGACTTGATGTCTTCAATCTTGATATTACCAGCTTTTGTATCTTCAATGTCAGCCTTGATATCTTCAGCTTTGATATCTCCAGTGTCAACCTTTGTATCTTCAGTATCAGCCTTGATATCTCCAGTCTTTTCTGCATCGATATTTTCTGCTTTCACATCAACTTCTTCTTTAATCTCTGCCTTAATATCTTGTCCAGTTTCTGCAATTGACGTAAACTCTTGTTTCATACCAGAAGAATGCTCTTCTGACTCTTGTTTCAACACGCTATCAACACTATCGTTACCAGCTTCATCCTCCATGATTGCGTCTTCAGGCTCAACAGACGAACCCATCTGGGGAGGTAGGGCTAGCGGAGCTACAGTGTTCACAGCACGCTCCAATATATGGCTTACTCTCTGTTGTAAAATTTTCGAATTCTCACAAGTAACAGATAAATCACTAAATTGAATTAGAGCCGTCATATTATCAATTTCGATAACAGCAGACTTTTTATCAGAAGAAACTGTCAAGCTCTCGCCAAACTGAGCCCTTAAAATAGCGGAAATCTTGTCGACAATGCTATCAGTAGAAATATCGTTTGATCCATGAGAGTGTCCGCAGGATTTCGAAGTCATTTTGACTGAAGCAGGAGAAGAGTCGACAGCCAGTAATACTGCCAATACTGAATCCGCAATAGCATCATTCATAACGTTTCCTAGCCATTTAATGGTAGTGTTATTTCCCTTGTGTGTAATATTCACGGCATCCATCACTTTAAACTCAGAGTGCTCTTTTTCATCTTGCAATATATCAATGGTTCCAAACATTTGTTCAAGATGATATCTAATTAAATCAGCTCCAGCATCCACAATAATAGTTTGCTTCTCATAAACCACGCTGGTTGTCAAATTAGAATATTCACGTAAATCATTTAGATGAACAAGATTGATATCAAAATCTTTCTCAACCAAAACACCCGAAACAATAGACCCAGGCTTTGGCTGCTGCTCAGCAGCTTTACCGACTACTTTGGCAATTTTTGTGCTTTTAAATGGTAAATCCAACTCGACACAATTTTTGGGATTGTAGATTTTAACCTCTCTGTCAGTACCTTTACGATCTTGATATTTACTCATAAGAGCACTTCTCAGTCTACCCATATTATTTTGTTCACCGTGAACAAGAATGATCTGAGGGGCATTTACCAAATCGATAAACTCAGAGTTTTCTTTGAAATCAACATGGGCCGCAAAAGAGAGTTCTTCGACCGTCAATCGACGAGGGATCTTAGTTTCTGGTGCTCTTGCAGAAGGAATTTCAGTCGGTTCGTTCAATATTTGTTTGGCCATTGTACCTTCAACGGAATAACCAGTCAAAATCAGAGCATTCTTTGGATCTGGCGCCCATTTTTCTAGCAGATCTCTCGAGACACCATTTTGCAGCATACCAGGACTGGCAACCATTACACAAGGTCCTAAATCATCAAATCTTTCCAAATTTTTGATGCTTTTGATGTGTTTAAAGTGAAAAGGATTTGTTCGACTATCTCTAAACTTTTTTCGTATACTTTCATTCATCATATTAATGTAGGTCTGGAAAACGGCCATACACTTTCTGGCAAGAGATGATGCATAGTAAATTTTAACACCTTCTAGCTCAGGATGCTCTTCCCAATATTCGTCTAGAATTAACAAGATCTCCTGGGCTCTACCTAGTGCAAAGACAGGAAGGAGACATCTTCCACCCTTACTTACTGTTGAGTGAATCAGAGAAGTTAATCGATGTTCCTTTTCAGGTCGAGGCTGGTGAATACCAGTGCCATATGTAGATTCAGTAATTAGAATATCTGGTCTCTGAGGAGGAACCTCAGCTTGACTCAAATGTCTGTCTTCTTCTCTAGAATAATCACCAGTAAACATGACTTTGACACCAGCGATTTCAATGAAATACATGGCTGCACCAAGGACATGGCCGGCATGATAGGCAGTAAACTTGATACCATTGACCTCCATGGTAGAATGGTAATCAATTGTTTCAATTTTGCTGAAAGAAGCAGACAAGTCTTCATCTGAATAAAGGCCCTGATTACTGTCTGGCGCAGTACTGACCTTGACGAAATCACTCAATAGCCATCTGTAAATGGCCTTGGTTGGATGGGTCATGAATACACGGCCTTTGAAGTTTGTATGTTGCATAACGTATGGAAGAGAAGCAGCATGATCCAAGTGAAAGCTATCGAGTTAGCTACAAAGCCTGCTATAACAAATAAGAAAACTTACTGACTGATCAAGAGAATGTCGACCGTTGAAAGATCATAATCGTCGAAAAACGGCAGCGAAGCCATTCCAGAGTAAGCTGGATGCACACCAGCGTCAAGCTAGATACGTTAAAACCAAATACAAGAGGAAACTTGAGCCATTCTTACCATCACGGTTTTGCCTTTATAGCTGAAGATATGGCAACTTCTTCCAACTTCGTTACCACCTCCCAGGCATACAAAGTTGAGAAGTTCAGACTCATCAACCTATCAACGTTAGCATATCAATACAAGAAGCAAATCATAAACATACTGGTTCATTATCCGCAGGTCTCTTTGCTGACATTGTCGCCTTATATTTGTAGTTTCTGTCAGTAACCAAGGTCCATCTATGTATTTGAAAAAAAAATGATGATTAAGTCACGTGATTTATTAAATTGGAGAATATATAGGAGTTTAAGTGGACGAGTCTACGTGATGATGAGATGGTGTAGTGAGATTGTGAGACGGTGAGACGGTGAAGTGAGATGGTGGATGATGAAGTGAGATGGTGGATGATGAAGTGAGACGGTAAAGTTAACAGAAATGAAAGGAGATGAAGGTTTATGGTAATTATCAATAAATAACGTCGAAATCAATCAGTAGAAGCACAACCGCGGCAACCGCAGGTAATACACTGAACGGGCTTGTCTGTCTTCAGTTCAGCGGTTGGAACTCTACAAATACAAGTAGCTCCATGAATATTGTCCTTTGCTTGGATACATCGCAAGCAACACAGTTGTTCGTAGCCCTGTTTCTTCCACTTTGCAATCAGATTGGCATCGGCGTAACGAGATTTTAAAAGCCATTGATATAGCTTTGAAGAGATGGCCTCTTTTTTATAGTACAGATCGTAAATGTATCGCGAACGCTGATGGTGGATTTGGTATATTGACCATAAGGATTCGTTTTTTGTTTTGCCTTCAGATGATTCTGCTTCAGCTGGATAGGAGTTAGTTTAACGTCCGTGAAAGCTGAAGGATACTTACCATCTTTCAATCTATTTTCAAACTCCAGAAGGGTTTCTTCAATGTCTTTGAATCCTTCGGGGGCTTTACGAGATCTGCTTGTTCTGATGGCTGGCATTTGAGTGAAGTGTTGCAGGGCTGATAGAAGGTTTTAATTCTTTTCCCATTTCCATTCTCCCAATATATATTGGTAATTCTATATTGGCAATTCTATATTGGCAATTCTATATTGGCAATTCTATATTGTAAATTCTATATTGGCAATTCTATATTGTAAATTCTATATTGGCAATTCTATATTGTTAGTTTTATATTGGTAATTCTATATATTGCTAGTTCTATATATTGGTAATTCTATATTGTTAGTTCTCCATATATTACTATTTTCCTACTGACAATTCTCCGATACTGATAGTTCTATTGATAATTCTCCTATACTGCTAGTTCTATATTTCTAATTCTATATTGCAAAACCAAAAGTTGTAAATGGTATATTAATTATTAAATTACACGTCGTCATATTAGAAGCACAATATTAGCAGGTTTGTCATTATTTGGTTGTCAAGTTCTCTGGATCTTTCATTTCAATGTTCTCTTTATCTTCTTCAAGATTTTTCTCTTCAGGATTTTTCTCGACCTTGACTGCAAGATCGCGGTTTTCAGGATAACTGGTCGGAACGTCCTCATCATTGTGAATACCGAATGCTATTTTGTTTGGCGATGCTCGAATAGGAGTATATGGGTAAATGTCTTCATATTCAAAAGAAACAGGAGAAAAAACAGCTCCAAGATTCTTGAACTTGGATGGAGGTGTTGAATTGTGCAAAATGCAGTTGTCAAATGTAGCTCTTCCAGGAGTAATCACTAATCCTTTTCCGAGTAGCAGCTCGTTGTCTTGAGCATTTCGGACTGGAGATCGAATCACGATGGCGTTATTGTAAATGAACTGAGCGCTATCCATGTTGTTCTCAACAGAAGTAAACCAGATTTTGTTTGGAGAGTTCACGCTTAAAGAGGACTCATAAGAAAAATGGTTTCCAAGGACTGGAATATGGCTTAAATGGGGTCTCTTCTTCTTAGCTGACGAGGCTAGAAGTGACGAGTCGTCGAAGCCACGCTTCCTCGAAAAAGACATCATTTGTGGGGGATTCAATCCTTCCTCAGGCTTTTTTACAGGATTGGAGTTGAGAGTCGTTTCTTGCTCTTCTTGAGAAGTATCACCAGCCACTGTTTTTGGAGGAGTTTCTTGCTTCATGGCCGGCTCACCAGAGAAAGCTCCGACCCCAGGAATAGCTGGGCCGCTGTTTCGGTTGATACTCCTTATTTTGCTGATGAACTGGAATTCGTAGCCCTGTTTAATGATCCAAAAGTTACCTTTACCCGGGGCATCTTTAGGTCTCTCTTCCTTGTCAAAAGCTTTATTCAAGCTGAGATTGTGTCTGATGGAGTTTCTCCATGCATCTTTTGTTTGGTACCACAAGAACTTTTGGCTGATCCACTGGTAAATTTCCGACAGAGTAAGCTTCTTTTCAGCAGACGAGAGAATAGCCATGCTGATCAGAATCGCGTAGGAGTATGGGGGTTTCGAACCATTGTCGAATATCTGGGGCATTTCAAAAGACTCGAGGCTGTTGGCATCGCACTGAGACTCGGAGAGACGATAAGCCGTTGGATCATTGGACTCTGGATATGCATTGGTAGTGGAAGATGCGACATCCATCAGGGTATTGAGTTCTTCAATTTTCGAGTCGTAGGCATAGGGGACTTGCGAGAGAGAAGTAGGGTTATAGTAGGCTCTGAAAGCCTGGGGAGGTTCTTTAGCTGCGGCGGCAGGATAGTTTGAAGAGAGTCTGCTAGCTGCTGGAGTAAAAGAACTGGTAGCCGGAGTAAAAGAGCTGGTAGACTGAGGAGCGGTAGTGTACTGAGGATTGAGGCCTGCGATTTGGTCCTTGAATCTCAGGATATCAGAATGGTCGTGAAGAGGGCCAGCAATGGAATGGGTTCTGGCATGCAATTTGGGTTGTGAGAGGTTGTAGGAGTTGTCGGTCGACATGTATCGAGAATGAAGAGGAGCATGTTTAGAGACTGGATGGAAGCCTAGAGATGTGGTAGGTCGTTTGGCGATAGGATCTTGATAGTAAGGCTGAGAAATGGGCAGTTGGTAATTTGGAGGAGGAGGCAAGTGAGCTGAAGATTTGAGAATCATATTGTTTGCAGCGGCAACAGACGAGCTTTCTCTGCTTTCGGAACTGATCATGAGAAATGCAAATGTTATTGTTATTGTTTGTGCTGGACGACGACCAATGTTTGTGGGTGGATGGGCATATTTATATATGTTTATACTGGCGATATAAATACATCATGGAGAGAGGGCTTTGTGAATTAGGTTTGCAGGATTCCAGCGCGTGAGCCCGTAGAGCTGATTCAAAGCCATAACAAACCTAGTGCTAGAGTCTAGCAGTGTAGGCATTTGAAACAAGCTGGGATTCCACAAAGATCCTCGTTGTGAAACAGGCGTAGTACTAATGGTGAGCGTTTGGTATGAAGGTTTGAGTTTGCAGGTGAAATGAGGGTTCTCGTGGAGATACCAGTTTCTACCCAAGCGAGCGGTGAACGACGCCATATTATTAGTAGAGAGTTTGGTCTTGAAATTGAAATAGGTCTGGTCTGGTCTGGTCTTTATATTGTCTGGTCTTCATATTGTCTGGCCTTTATATTGCTTGGTCTTGTCTGATCTTTGGTATTGTTCTCAGTCTTGATCTTGGTCTTGTTCCTGATCTCGCCCTTGATCTTGATCTTGATCTGGATCTTTGCCGCTAGTCTTTCGTCGTTGCTTCGGTTCTAAAGTTACCAGCCAAAATTGATTAGACTAGTTACAGATTATGTACTGTCAATTCCAAGGCAGACAGCCAAAATCGTTCAGAATGTTTTCGTTCTCAGACGTTGACATTTCTGGTGCGAATAATGTATAGAACTTCCATTCCATCGACCTCTATTAATAGCATTCTTCAACATTGTGTGTTCCGTTTCTAGTCGTTCATCTATATTGACCTCAGGTTCGGTTATTCTGGATTAGTCAGCTTGGAGTCAGCTTGGAGTTAGCTCTATTAAATCTCGGATAATTTCTAGTCTCGGTTAGTGAATCTGTCTAATTTCTAGGGTAGTTTTGAGTAATTGACGGTTTCAACTAGTTTGTAGGTCGGCTTTAAGTAATTTCTAGGTCTGTTTTAACTAGTTTCTAGGTCATCCTTAACTAGTTACTAGGTCAACTTTAACTAGTTTCTAGGTCTGTTTTAACTAACTCCTAGGTCACTCTCATTTCTGTCACCTTATTTCTAGGTCACTTTTCTAGTTCAGTGAATTCCAGTTAACATTTTAAACCAATATACCTTCAACTCCAATCCAACTCCAGTTAATTCCTCCTCAGACTCCCAATTCTACCATAATACCGCAGCCGAGGTCGTTGCCTTCAAAGTTTAATTTACTTGATACTTCCGGTATTAAATTTTATTCAAAATTTATTGTGGGGTTGATTCCATCTATATAAAAGTCCCGTCCGCCGTCAATCCTCCTACCTACTTCCATCAAACCACCAAAATGACGGGCAAAGAAGCAGAAATTCTCTATGAAATCAAGGACAGAACTGCTGTCATCACTCTTAACATCCCCGACAAGTTCAACGCCCTGACCGGGCCTGAATACCGTCGTCTCGATCAGCTCGTCCAAATGGCTGCCCGCGAAAAGTCAACCTTCGTCACTCTCATCCAATCCACCGGTTCTCACTTCTCGGCCGGTGCAAACTTCAAAAACGGCGACCTCTCTGGCGAAAGTGAAGACAAAATCTCGCTGCTCAGTCTCGCCCACGACTCCGACCCACAAGAATACCAAGAAATGAGCAACCGCTCCTTGTGGTCCTACAAGTTTGGCACCAGAAACTTGGTCCTCACTGAAACTTTCATGAACCATCCAAAGGTCCTGGTCGTAGCCCTCAATGGCCCGGTCATTGGCCTCAGTGCTGCCTTGGTCGCTACCGCTGACTTGATCTACGCTACCGACAACACCTTTTTGCTCGTCCCCTTTGCAAACATTGGTCTCGCCTCCGAAGGTGCTGCTGCCTTCACTCTTCTTGAGAGACTCGGCATGTCCAAGGCCAATGAAGCCCTCCTCCAGTCTAAGCCAATCTCTGCTCAAGATTTGAAAAACATCGGCTTTATAAACACACTCTATCCCAAATCTCAGTTCAAGTCCACTGAAGATTTCAACCAAGAGGTTCAAAGGATCATCAAGAAAACCATGTATGGTCTCGACGAAGAAGCTGTTCTCATCATCAAGAAACTGATTCGTGGATCATGGCACAAGGCCATTACCCAAGTTAATCATGATGAAGTCGTCGCTGGTATCGATAGATTTGCAAAGGGTATTCCTCAGTCACGA
Source organism: Geotrichum geniculatum (assembly GCA_030566045.1). Classification (NCBI taxonomy): domain Eukaryota; kingdom Fungi; phylum Ascomycota; class Dipodascomycetes; order Dipodascales; family Dipodascaceae; genus Geotrichum; species Geotrichum geniculatum. The sequence goes on along the minus strand of JAJMHM010000025.1, from coordinate 93,557 downwards.
TTTGCTAAGTTAGCGCAAAAATCTTTAAAACATAAACTCTAAATGTCGTCTTGTTCACTACAAATGCTATTTAATCTTGTCATTCTCATTCTTCTCATTCTTATTCTCATTCTTATTCTTGTCACTCCTCTCAATTAGCGTCATTCCCTATTTCATTCAGAGTCTCAACAGCAAATCTCTTTTCTTCCAAATAGTTGATTTCATCTTCGCTAGAGGTGAGAATAGGTACGGAGATTGGTGCTCCTCGTTGAACTGTTGGCTTCTTCTTCTGCTCTGTCTTTTCACTCTTCTTGCTTAACGATATTCCAATTAACAATGCTGCTAGCACTACAACCACAGCTGTAAGCCCTCTTCTTGTTGTCTGCCACCTTAAAGCCTCTATTTCAGACTTCAAATCAGACACAATGTCTATCTGTATGCGATTGTTCAGTTCTTGTAATTTCATGTCTACCAGCGATGCGTCCTGACGCGTCGTGTTCTTTCTCTCATTGATGTCCAAATCAACTCCACTCTTCATTGTAGTTATACTCTCGTTGAGCTCTTGATGAGCTATCTCGACATCTCTTTGTAGCCGTGCCAAACTAGACGTATATTCAGCGGACTGCAGCTCTCTTAGCTTTTGTACTTCTGTCCGGAGCTCTGACCGTGCTGCTTCAAACAAGTATGCTTCATTGTCTGCTGTCGACTGTCCAATTGACTCTTCTTTACACTCCTCTAAGTTGTGAGTCAATATGTCCCGCATAGCTCTCAGAATTATGTCTGCTTGACCTTCCGTGAACCCTGAATACCGGAGGTTCGTGTAGATTTTGTTTGTATCAAAGTAATGTGTTGCTGGAGTATCTTCGTCTCCTGGCTGGGCTGTTCTTAGTTCTAATTCGGTTCCTAGATTCAAAACTTGGTCGTTTGCGAGCAAGCTATCAGCGTCCAAAGCGATTTTTATTGTTTCTTTTCCGTCTGTTTCTTTTCCGTCTGTTCCTGTTTCTTCAGTTCCTGTTTCTTCAGTTCCTGCTCCTTCTCTTCCTGTTGCTTCCCTTCCTAGTTCCCTTCCATCTCCTAGTTTTCTCTGACTCTTCCGTAAACCTTCACTTAACGGATCATTGGGCACATTAGTTGCGAACCGTCGAACATGAAAACGCTGAACCCTATTGTAAGCTATATAACGTGCAGCGTACCTCGTGCACACCGTTCTCTGTAGAGCTCTCAGTATGCTTCGCATTGATACAGTCCTCGAAAATATCAAAATCAGGTGGAGTTTCAATTTTGTATAGCTCAATATAGATTGGTCCTGGTCAAGGGTAGTCCACAGAAGGCTTACCCTGAAAAATCGAGTGCTCCTTGTAGGGAAGCTATTTCAGTGTCTCATGTTGCTATATAGAAATAAAAACTACACCTTCTTCGTCCAGATCCCAGACCCTTTGTTTAGACCATTGGCGATCCTAACAAGTCCAAAGGTCTCTCCCCGTACTAAGTTTATCTCTCATGGTCGAGACTCATCGGTTCTGTGGTTTATCAATTGACGATGAAAACAACTACAATTCATTATCACCACATAAATGTTGATGATTCACAATATACTTCCAGCAGTATCTGCTTCCTTCCTCCTTCTTTCTACGTTCACGGTATGCAGATTTGATCCGGTACCATCGTTATAAACAGATACTTGTATTCATCTGTAAGTGGCCAGCTGCAATCGCAGAAACCAGTCCTAACCGTTATACTTAGGCCAACAGAGAATAGATCCTGCAAATTATGGCAAGTCAGGCCTTGTCACAAAACAATATGGAGAGCTATCCAATGACTGAAGCCAGTGGTATCGCCACGAGCCACTATGCATATGGTAAGTGCTCGCAAACAAACCTCCTCCTCGTGAACTAACCATCGTCGCGTAGAAACAACTGCTGGCTGGGATGGGTCGAGAGATGGAAGACACTCCAGCGACTCCAGCAATTTTGAAACTCCCGTGATTGATTCAAAGAACCTCGAGTCTACGTTTCTCGCTGCTGAGGACACCGCCTATCCTAATGATTCATCTACAAGCGACAGACCGCGATTTGGCGACGACTGGAATCACGAAAGCTTCCCTGCTTGGATCGATGTCCCTGGCGTAAGACTACCCATAACTACTTCTAAAATCGCAGGTATATTTGGAAAATTGAAACAGAAGTTTGGCTTTCAGCGAGACAGTATGCGTAATATGTTTGAACATCTCATGGTGCAGTTAGACTCTCGAGCCTCCAGAATGGGCACGGAGCTAGCGCTCGTCACTCTACACGCTGACTATATAGGAGGTGAAAACGCGAATTATAGAAAATGGTACTTTGCCTGCCAGCTCGATATCCACGATACTGTGGGCTATGAAAATGTGGACAATTATGGCTATCCTAAAAAGAAGAAGACCAAGGCTGGAGAAGAAGACTCCATTGCTCAATATTATGATTATAAACTGTCTGCTGCAGAGTACCGGTGGAAGGTCGTAATGAACAAAATGTCTGCAGAGGAGAGAATCACTCAAGTCATTCTATATCTGCTCTGCTGGGGTGAAGCAAATCAGGTTCGTTTTATGCCCGAATGTCTATGCTTCATCTTCAAATGCGCCCTCGACTATTGGAACTCAATCCAGCTCCAGCCCAGTGAAGATGCTAAAGATGGCCATTTCCTTGACAACATAATCACTCCTCTATATCGCTTTTGTCGTGATCAAGTTTACGAAAAAGTTGATGATTCTTTTGTCAATCAAGAAAAGGACCACAATCAAATCATTGGCTACGATGATATGAATCAACTGTTTTGGTACAGAGAAGGTTTACTGAGATTGACTCTCTCAGACAAATCTAAGCTCATTGAGGTCTCCAAGGAAAGCCGATATTTATACCTGAAAGATGTCCAATGGAATAAAGCATTTTACAAAACTTACAAAGAGAATAGAACTTGGCTACATATGATTGTGAACTTCAACAGAATTTGGATTGCACATTTGTCTATTTTTTGGTTTTATACAGCTTTTAATTCGCCCTCATTGTATACAGTCAATTACGAGTACATGCTGAACAATCAACCTCCAAATCATGTCAAGTGGTCTATCGTCGCCTTTGGAGGTGCCATTGGCCCTATTATCAATCTTTTGGGATCTCTTGCCGAACTCAAATTCGTTCCTAGAAAGTGGCCTGGCCGTCAACAGTTGACGTGGAAATTCCTCTTCTTGTTCATTCTGCTCTTGTTGAATGCTGGTCCCACGGTTTATATTTTGAAGTTCACTCCATTAGAAGATGATTGCCGGACTGGATTAGCCATTGCTATCACCCAGATGACCATTGCATTGTCTACAACGCTCTATCTCTCGTTTGTACCCTTAGGATCAATGTTTGGAAGCTACATGAAGGACTCTAATGAGAGAAGATTTTTAGCAAGTAGATTTTTTACTGCTGATTTTCACTCTTTGAGTGCCAATGATCGTCTCATTTCTTGTGGTCTTTGGCTTTGTGTTTTTGCTGCGAAATTGACTGAATCATACTTCTTCTTGACTCTGTCCCTTCGTGATCCTGTGCGAGAATTGAGTGTTATTGACCTGCAATACTGTGTTGGTGATATGTACATTGGAACTTGGTTATGTCAAAAGCAACCCAAGATCTTGTTAATTCTTCTTTATGTTACGGATCTTGTTCTTTTCTTCTTGGATACTTATCTATGGTATATTATTTTCAATACCATTTTCTCTGTCTCAAGATCTTTCTATTTGGGCGCCTCTATCTGGACACCTTGGAGAAACATTTTTGCTCGATTGCCAAAACGCATCTATACTAAAGTTATGTATACTAGAGATCGTGGTGGAACTAGATACAAGCCAAAACACTATGTTTCTCAGGTATGGAACGCAGTTATTATTGCAATGTTTAGTGAGCATTTGATTCCAATTGAACAAGTGCAGCAGCTAATTTTCCGTCATGAGTTTGGTCCAGATGGAACCAAATCTCTTTACGAGCCTTCTTTTTTCGTTTCGCAAGAAGATCAATCGTTCAAAACTGCTTTATTTGATGCTCAATCTGAAGCGGAACGACGTATTTCATTCTTTGCCCAGTCTCTTGCTACTCCAATCGCCGATTCTTATCCTATCGATGAGATGCCTACATTTACCGTTTTGATTCCCCATTATGGTGAAAAGGTTATGTTGTCACTACGAGAAATTATCAAAGAAGAAAGTCAAAATTCAAAGGTTACTCTGCTGGAATACTTGAAGCAATTGCACCCGCTAGAATGGGAGTGTTTTGTCAAGGACACGAAAGGACTCTATGATAACTTGCACAAATCTTTCAACGATGAAGACAATCATACACCTACCGAGAAGTTAAGTGATTTACCGTACTACTGTGTGGGCTTTAAATCTTCTAGCCCTGAGTACACTTTAAGGACAAGACTCTGGGCTTCTTTGCGAAGTCAAACGTTGTACCGAACCATCTCAGGATTCATGAATTATATTCGAGCCATCAAACTTTTATACAGTGTCGAGCAGTTCAGTAATTTACCAAAGAGCATTCATTTAGAGCCAGATCAACTCGATCAAGAGTTACACAATATGGCTGTACGAAAATTCAATATCATCGCCGCAGTACAAAGATTGAACACTTTCAGCGAACAAGAAAATAAAGATAAAGAGTTCTTATTGCGAACATACCCTGATTTGAAAATGGCATATCTAATTGAGGAACCTTCTCCCGTTCCAGGAGAAGAACCAATCTACTATTCAGCGTTGATCGATGGCCACTGTGAGTTATTTGCTAATGGTTCGAGAAAACCTAAATACAAAATTCGTTTGTCGGGAAATCCTATTCTTGGTGATGGTAAGAGTGATAATCAAAACCATGCTCTCATCTTCTACCGTGGAGAGTATATCCAACTTGTTGATGCGAATCAGGATAATTACCTAGAAGAGTGTATCAAGATTCGAAGTATGCTGTCAGAGTTTGAAGAAATTAAAACTCCAAAGCATCCTTATGGACATGCTGAGCATAAAGAACACAAAGCGTCAAAGGTAGCTCCAGTTGCGATTTTAGGTGCCCGTGAGTACATCTTTTCAGAGAATATAGGTGTTCTTGGTGATGTTGCTGCTGGTAAAGAACAAACATTCGGCACGCTGTTTGCACGAACTTTAGCGAAAATTGGTGGAAAATTACACTATGGCCATCCTGACATATTGAATGCTATTTTCATGACAACTCGAGGAGGTGTATCTAAAGCTCAGAAGGGTCTTCATTTAAATGAAGATATCTATGCGGGTATGAACGCTATTCTAAGAGGTGGAAGGATCAAGCACTGTGAGTATAATCAATGTGGAAAAGGTCGAGATCTTGGTTTTGGTTCAATTCTTAATTTCACGACCAAGATTGGTGCTGGTATGGGTGAACAGATGCTTTCTCGAGAATACTTTTATCTTGGTACTCAGCTATCCTTGGATCGATTTCTGTCGTTTTACTATGCCCATCCAGGTTTCCATATCAACAATATGTTTATCGTCGTTTCTTTGCAGCTCTTCTTGACAGCAGGTGTCAATCTGGCAGCTTTTATCAGAGACTCAATCATTTGCGAGTATGATAGGAATGCTTTAATCACAGATCTTCATCGACCATTGGGATGCAATAATTTGATTCCAGTCTTGGAATGGGTTGAACGTTGCGTTCTTTCTATTTTTGTTGTCTTTTTTATATCTTTCTTGCCTCTGTTTGTGCAGGAGTTGACTGAAAGAGGGTTCTGGAGATCCGTAACACGTCTTGGAAAGCACTTTGCTTCCCTTTCTCCCCTATTTGAAGTGTTTGTCTGTCAAATTTACGCACAATCATTAGTCCATGATTTATCCATTGGCGGTGCTAAATATATTTCAACTGGACGTGGATTTGCAACTACGAGAATTCCGTTTAGTTTACTATACACGAGATTCGCTATTCCTTCCTTATACTTTGGAGCTGGTTCTGTTATATTGTTGATTTATATTAGTGCTACAATCTGGAGATTCTGTTTACTTTGGTTCTGGGTGACTTCCATTGCCTTATGTTTCTCGCCGTTCTTCTATAATCCTCATCAATTCTCTTTTACTGAATTTTTCCTGGATTATAGAGAGTATCTCAGATGGTTGTGTCGTGGAAATACTAAGTGGCATAAGAGCTCATGGATTGGATTCACAAGAAACATCAGAACTAGCATGACAGGTTACAAGAAACAGACTTTAGGAGAACCCTCTGAGAACGACTCCAAGGGAGTTAAAAGACCAAATTTTTTCAATCTTTTCATTTCAGGCTTTTTCAATCCATTACTAGCGACCTTCTGTGTTATTATTCCTTATGTTTTCTCAAATTCCCAAAATGAAATTCGAGGAGCTGATCCAGTTAACATGATGCTAAGATTAGCGATTTGTGCCTTTGGACCGATAGTGGTGAATGCGGTGATTCTTTTTGCTATATTCCTTATTTCCTGCTGTATGGGACCTATGATGAACTGTTGTTGTATGAAGGCTCCGGCAACGATTGCTGCTTTCGTGCATTTTCTATCAGTTTTTGTACATTTCGCGTTCTTTGGATTAATGTGTTTTGCTGAGCACTGGGAATTTTCTCGAGGGCTTCTTGGATTCATTGCATCCATGATGATCCAGTCAGTATTTTTCAAATGCTTAATGGTATTCGTGCTTACTAGAGAATTGAAACATGATCATTCGAACAGAGTATGGTGGTCTGGAAGCTGGACCAAAGCTGATTTGGGCTGGAGAATGATAACTCAACCAGCTCGGGAATATCTTTGTAAGATCATGGAATGCAGTCTGTTTGCACTCGACTTCACACTTGGTCATGCAATCTTGTTTTTCCAGATTCCCTTCATTCTAATTCCTTATATTGATCGATGGCACACTACAATGCTCTTTTGGCTACGCCCTGGACGCCAAATTAGACCTCCAATTTTTTCAACGAAGCAAAAGAGACTGAGAGTCAGACTTGTAAGAAAGTTTGCTCTGCTATTTATCTTAAACTTGATATTAGTTATTACCATGATTGTTGGGCCATTTTTCCTTCATCAGTACGTTCCTTTCAACTTGTCAGCGATTCTTTCAAAACACTTTCCCGGGTTGATTCAACCAAAAGCACCCCATTATGATACGCTTGGATTGAAAGTAGCTCAAGCGTAATCCACTGAAGGGCTCAAATTCAGTCAAAGCCATTTAAAATAATAAAAAAAAATCAAATTGGAAGCCTATTACCTTACATGTTTAGACCTAAGTAACTACAATAGAAGAATACAGATCATTAATCACAAGAAACAAAACTGAGTGATGCTATTAGCAGTTTTTCAAAGCCATTTTGAAAGTATTGACTGATATTGAGATTGTTGTTCAGAAGTCATTAACTTTTTGAACGCTGAAAACTTGGAATCTGAGCTGAACATGCGAGCAATTGTAAATCTGGAAATACTAGCGAGTGTCTCTAAATATGAGAGACTTCGTTTAACCCAGATATCATTATCGACAGACTGGAATTGCGAAACTAACGCATCTAAAGTGAAATCAAGTAGCTCTGACTCCAAGCCAGCCTTTCCTAGCACCTGCTGTAGTTCTATAGGTTCAATTTCATTGTAAAAAAAAGAGTACGCTTGCTGGAGGGTAGATTCAGGTGTCCGAAGTAATTGTGTAAGACTAACCATTGACAAAGGCAGCGATGGAGGAACAAATGGAATTGCAGTTGTAGCTTTGGCCAAAGGTGTAGCATTCTCGCTGCGAGATGCGAGTTCATCACCAGTCAAAAAATCCTCAGGGAAACTTGTTGAAACTATTTGAGCCTTTGATTTGAAGATTCCGTTGCTGGTATGTTTCTCTGAAGCTAATTTCGATTCAATTTTGGACTTGAGATCCAATATTTGTTGTGTAGCCGACTTGTCTTTAATACCTTCACTACAAGCACGAATAGCCAACTCAAGATATCCTGCTCCCTCTAGCGCTGATGCTTTTCTCCAGTAGAGTTTTGCCTTGATCGAATCTGTGACTAGAGACGGGCTCATAGATAATCCAGTATTGCAGTCTGCCAGGGCCAGTTGGTACTTGAATAATTTCAAGTATGAAGCTGCTCGGTTCGAGTAGTATGTTGGATCAGTATCCGGGTCCAGCTTGATAGCTTTGGAGTAGAGTTCTATTGCTTCTTGATATGATCCAGAGGAAAAAGCAGCGTTTCCCTGTTGTTTGTAAGTGCTGGCGTCCATTTCAGTGTAGGTATGAATGCATTATATTGATCTGAGTGAAAAGTTAAATCAGTTACTAGAGAAAAAAAAATTAATATAGAAGTCCACCAAAGCTAATCACCAGCAGCTCACCAGAAAACCAAAAGAAGCTCTGAATATCCAGGAAAACATCATGACAAAGGAAGATTTGATCGATGAAGTAGAAGCAATCAATGCCATATACCCCAATTCTCTGGTTGAATCTGGGTCCATGTTTCAACTTCTCATTCCAGATCGCGATATCATTCTACAAATCTCTTTTCCATCTCAGTATCCAAATGATCCTCCTCATATCTTGTCAGTTTCTAGTAAAACCTACTCTGCGAACGACTTGAATAAAGATACTGTTGAAGATCTGCTTCACTCGGTCTTTTCACCGGAGAACGTGTGTCTTTTTGAGCTCATTGAGCTCATTCGTGAAGTTTTCAAAGAGCCCATAGACAACGAAGAGGAGGGAGAAGAAGATGCTAAAGCCGACGCCGATTCATACGAGATCTCAAGGGAAGATATTGAAAAGAACATCATGAAGCACTGGATATCAGCTCCACCTATCGTAGACAGAAAGTCAACATTCATTGGATTCGCTGCAGAAGTTCACTCTCAGCAAGAGTTCCACCAGCTGCTGGATCTGCTGAAAGCTGATAGACACATTCAACGGGCTACGCACAATATGACCGCGTATAGAATAAAGAATGAAAACGGAACCATCGTGCAAGACTGCGACGATGACGGCGAGACTGCCGCTGGGAGTCGTTTACTCCATCTTCTTGCAGTGAGTATACAAAGAGGTTGACCTGTAGAGCAAACTAACTTCCTATAGCTCACTGATTCCTGGAACGTTTGTGTTTGTGTCTCTAGATGGTATGGAGGTATTCATCTAGGGCCTGATAGGTATGTGCCAATTCTCTATGGAGTTGTCCATTTCTAACCTACTTTATAGATTCAAACATATCAATTCTGCTGCCAGAGAAGCTTTGGTGCTAGGAGGATACCTGAAAACTGGATCTACGGGCAAGAAATCAAAGAAATAGCATGTAGATTATATTTGATACCTCTTTTGAGAAGGTTGGGAGAATCTATATTGGGACTTTTTCCCAAAAATTTTTTAGTTTCATTTCCAACTCTCACTCAAATTCAGTTCAAGATGAAGTTGGATTATAAAGTAAGATATTGGTGATAATAATTGATATTTGATGTTAACGTCTATTGCAGCTTTCAAATTTGCTTGGAACTGTTTACACACAGGGAAATCTGGTGTTCACGCCTAATGGTAACAGTATCCTCAGTCCTGTAGGCAACAGAGTCAGTTGCTATGATCTCGTCAACAACAAGTCCTTTACATTCCCATACGAGCACCGCAAGAACATTGAGTGTATTGGGCTCAATCCTCAAGCGACACTTCTCATTTCTGTAGATGTTGACGGAAGAGCTATCTTGGTGAATTTCAACAGAAGAACAGTTTTGTATCACTTCAACTTCAAGGAGAATGTTTACGACATAAAGTTTTCTCCAGATGGAAAGTTCTTTGCGGTCGCTGCTGGACGCCAGATTCAAGTATGGAAGACTCCTGAACAAAAAGATGAAAAACAGTTTGCACCGTTCGTACGCCATAGAATATACGCTGGAAACTTTGCAGAAATCAACTCGATTAATTGGTCGGATGATTCAAGATTCTTCCTTGCTTCGTCTAAAGATTTGACTACAAAAGTTTTCTCATTGAGAAGCGAGGACAGCGTTGCTGCTGCTACTCTTAGCGGTCATCGTGAATCAGTGCTCGCTTCTTTCTTTAGCGAGGACCAAGAAACAATCTATACAGTAGCTCGAGATGGCGCGTTATATCAATGGAAATATTTGAAAGAGAGTGACTTTGCTCAAGAGGATGGAGAGGAAAGTGAGATGGAGCTGGATAATGATGAATCTTACTGGAGAATCGTTGATAAGAATTTTTTCAATCAGGATGGAAAAGTTACTTGTTGCACATTTCATGCTTCTACCAATCTTTTGGTTGTTGGTTTCTCGAATGGTATTTTTGGTCTCTATGAGCTTCCTGAATTCACAACTATCCAGACTTTAAGCATTTCTCAGAACGAAATCGACAATGTAGCCATCAACAAAACTGGTGAGTGGTTAGCATTTGGTGCATCTAAGCTTGGACAATTATTAGTCTGGGAATGGCAATCTGAATCTTATGTGATCAAGCAACAAGGCCACTTTGATTCGTTGAACGCTGTTGTTTATTCTCCTGACGGATCAAAGATTGTGACAGCTTCAGATGATGGTAAGATCAAAGTATGGGATGCATATAGCGGGTTCAGTATTGTTACCTTTACTGAGCATAACTCGGGAGTCACAGCTCTTCAATTTTCAAAGAAAGGGAATGTATTGTTTTCTGCTTCTTTGGATGGCTCTGTCCGTGCTTGGGATTTAGTGAGATATAGAAACTTCAGGACCTTTACAGCACCAACTAGAGTTCAATTTTCGTCTCTTGCAGTTGATCCTAGTGGAGAGGTTGTTTGTGCTGGCTCGTTGGATGACTTTGATATTCATGTTTGGTCGGTTCAAACTGCTCAATTATTGGATAGACTTCAAGGACATGAAGGTCCAATTTCGTGTCTATCATTTGGCTATGAAGGTGGTTTACTTGCAAGTGCAAGTTGGGATAAGAGTGTTAGAATTTGGAGCATTTTTGGCAGAAGTACACATGTTGAACCTATGCAAATGCAATCTGATGTTCTTGCCATCGCTATGCGTCCTGATTCTAAGCAAGTAGCTGTTTCAACTCTAGATGGAACAATCACTTTCTGGGATATTGAAAAGGCCAAAGAAGAAGCTCAAGTTGATGGTCGAGAAGATCTTGCTGGAGGTAGACATTCTACAGATAGATTTGCAGCTAAGAACGCACAAAGATCAAAGTATTTCACTACACTTTGCTATAGTGCAGATGGAACAGTTATTCTTGGAGGCGGTAACAGTAAATTCATTTGTTTATATGATATTGGAAATCAAGTGCTACTGAGAAAGTACACGATTTCCAGAAATATGAATATTGAAGGAACTCTAGATATGCTTAACAGTAAGGGTATGACAGAAGCTGGGCCCATGGCACTCATTGATACTACTGGTGAAGCATCCGACGTTGAAGATAGAATTGATAATACATTACCGGGAGCTGCTCGTGGTGATGTTGGTGCCAGAAAAGTTAGACCTCAAATTCGAACCACTTCAATTCAATTTTCGCCTACTGGCCAGTCCTTCAGTGCTGCATCAACTGAAGGGTTACTTATTTATTCGCAAGATGATAAACTGCTGTTTGATCCATTGGATTTAGATATAGACGTCACAGTTACATCAACCTTACAAACTTTAGAAAAGAAACAGTACTTGACAGCCTTAGTTATGGCATTCAGACTAAGTGAAAACGCACTGATCCAGCAGGTATATGAATCAATACCAATTGGAGATATCGAATTGATATCCAATGAACTACAGCCCGTTTATCTTGAACGCTTTTTCAAGTTCATGACCACCATCATTGATGATTCTCCACATATTGAGTACCACTTGCTATGGATTCAAGCTCTTCTAACTGCACACGGACCTTTCATGCTTCAAAGAAGACATGAGTTTGCCAGCGTAATGAGATCCTTAGGAAAATATGTCACAAAAATTAACAAGGACATCAACAGACTTGCAAGCAATAATGTATACTATGTACAGTTTTTGCTTGGAAAGAACAGCAAGATTGAAAGCATAGACCAACTTGATCCCATGGATGGAATTGAGTTGGTGAAGGTCCAAGAAGGTTTTACTGGCAAAGAGGATGTTGAGATGGATGATGAAGATGATGAAGAGGGATGGTTTGGACCAGAGTCTAAAAGTGCAGAGTTTAGTAGATCCTCTTTGGATGAAAACTCTGAAAGCGATGATGAGGAATAAATAGCAAATATATTAATGTTAATACTGTTTTGTTTATATTTACTTGATTATTGAAGTTCTTCAATCTTTAGAGCTTTTTTCTTCAACGCGAGCTTACCATCGATGAATTCAGTTTCTAAACCTGCATCATCAATTTCTTGTGGTAAAACGTTGGTTTTTGCTTCAAGTTTTCTAATGATTTCCTGGTTTTCTTGGTTATTTTCCAACAGATATTTCAAACATAGAATTGAGGATTCTTTAATGTAAAGATTGTAAACATCAATGACACAGTTTGAAAGAACAAGTTCAAGACCCTGAAGTTCGCGTATCTGGTCCTGAACTGACCGGTTGTTTCGAGTAAGAATGCTCAGAAGAGTAATTATTCGAATCTTAAGGCCGGGGAAATATTGACATTTTTCAGACTCATTTTGTACAGATTCTTGGTTCAAATTGGACAAGTCTGAGAGCTTGCTGGCTTTTGGCAAATGTTCTTGGGCAACATGGAATAGCTCAACGAGTTTTTTAACAATATCCTTTTGTGTAATAGCATATTGAATCATTTCTTGATTTGTCTTTTCGCTAGAGTTTCTAATAAGAAGAGTTTCCATCAATTCTGTCAAAATTATCAATGAGTTCCAAACATTGTATATATGTGCCAATTCTGCTTCAGATAGATTGGGGGTGGACTTTGAAGAAATGATTAATGGAACAGCTTTTTTACAAGTCTCTTCGAATAAAATGAATATGGGATCAAAAAGGTCTGTTTTCGAAGCCAGATCTGGAGTATTCTCTTCAGAAGCCAACCCAGCATCTATCAGCTTCAATAAAGACAAAATATGCATAGTTTGGTACTTTTCAGATCTATACAAGTTAGTGATTCAGAAGTACTACTAGCAATATACTTACTCAATCGAAACCTTGAGAAACTGTGGAGCGCAGCGAAAAGAGATGATACTTCGAATGATGCTAGAAACAAGAGTAATAAAGATATTGTTACTGAGATCGTACCAATATGGAGTACACTCCAGGATCCAAATAAACAATAATTGACCATTTTGAGACTCTTGTAATTTCAAACAGTTGATATTTGATTCAAGAAGGCAGCTTTCAATGAAAAGAAGAAGCGGCGAAGAAGAATCAGGATCCATCTTAGCCAATAAATTTTCACAGGTAGAGGTATCTATATCCAAGAGCAGATCAAATAGTGGATTGATTAGGCTGGGATGAGACCTTGTTTGACGGGCAAAGTTGGCTACAAGTTGAAAGCTTGTATTCAAGCATTTTGCATCTACTGAGAGTTAGCCATATTCGAGAACAAATAGACCAAATACATACGGCCTGGAGATAATTCTTGCAAATTTCCAATGCTCTTAATGAGCAGAATGATGGCGTATACCAATCCAGAGTCCCAGCAAAGCTGACCAGAGTTCGCCACAGATGTTAAATTTCTTCCAAGCATTAGAACACCATTTAGAGTGCGATGAATACCGCTTGAATTGTTCAATTGAAGCTTCTCATAGCCAACGAGATAGATATCATTTAGTAAAGACCAAGTGGAGGGTTCAGAAGCCTTCTCTTCTCTATTCAGAGTTAGACTTGAGCTGAAATGTTTATGGAAAACTCACCTCAATACAGGATCAACACCAGTTTGTCTGACATAGTGAAGAAGAGAATCTGGAATGGTGTTTTCGACAGCTAATTCTGAGTTCATCAAGAAGCTTTTGACTTCAGTTAAACATGTTTGAAACTCATCGACGTCCATTATATATAGTGAAGCTGGAAACGAGTTGGGAAGAATAAGACCCAAGCAAATTTGGCTGGGAATATATTTTTGACTCTCAATACTACTACGCGACATGTCCATACTTCTACGATACTCAGGAATACTCAATCAAAATGTTTGGCGAACTTCAGTCTCAAGTTTTCATAGCATGGCGGTTCAGCAGATGAAAAAGACGCAGTTCCCGCCTCGTCCTAAGATTAGTGAAGACGATATTGAAGAAGTATTCATCAAAGGAGGGTGAGTATATAGTAGATCCGGAATAGATCACTGCTAACGATCTCATTATAGAGGGAAAGGAGGTCAAAAGGTTTGTATAAGGTCAAAGCTTGAGATTTCAAAACTAACAGGATTGAGTAGATCAATAAAACGAGTAGCAAAGTTCAGTTAAGACATAAACCGACTGGTATTATACTGAATTGTCAATATTCTCGATCGCGAGAACAAAATAGAAGAAAAGCACGAGAACTTTTGGCTTTGAAGATTGAAGAGTTAGAGTCACCTCCTGGAGAAAGTAGGAATGAGATTATTGCAAAGTACAAACAGCAAAAGGCTAGAAAGAAAAAGTCCAAGTCTGCTAAAAAGTATCGTGAAAGGGAAGAAGCACAAAGAATAGCATTATTAGCAGAAAAGTATGGACTTTCTGAGATGGAAATCAGATTGAAATATCCAGACGGTCTATTTGAGCTTGAAGATTTACCAGAGTCTAATATATTTACATCTATTGAGAGCTCTTCAGGCCATGAAGAAGTTCAAGAAGAGATGAAAGAAAATATGATACAAGGAGAATCAGAAAAAATAGATAAATCAGAAACAGCCTCTAAAGACCATTGAAATAACTGGATATCTTAGAGCCTAATAACAGCTTCTAAAGACTATTAAAATAACTATTATATGGATATCTCAAGCCTAATAACGAGCTGCGAAATTACATTTGAATGATATCAAAGAGATGCGCTGAAGGATGGTATTTCAGTGTTTGTAATTAGCTGGTTAAAAGCTTTAACCCACCACAAGACCTGAATCCAGCTTTATTTCTGGATTCTAATAAAGCCTGAGTATCTTGAAATTGATAATCCAAACAAGCTGGAGACTGAGGAGGCGTTAAATAGACAGTCTCAAATGGAGCTGACCGTGAGAAGTTTCGTTGAGTGCTCAGAAGCTCAGACTGTATTGAATTCATTGAATTTGAATGATGGAATTAATCATTTTACTGGTAAATTGTTGGATATATATATTTTCCATGAGTTACAAAGAACCAACGTCGACTGCAATATATTCAAGAAGGTATTGACGTCCTTTGTTCTTTTGAATAGAATATAGTGTGAGTTTTGCATGGAATTACATTCAATATAATAAATATAAAAAGATGAAAGTCATTTGAAGAGCTACTCTAAACGATCTTAAAGAGATCTCAGCCCGTCTATTAAAAAACGACAATGAAACAATTCTTCTAGCACGAAGAATAAAATGCAAATAATAAAAACAGTCGCAAAGCAAATATAAAGAGTTCCAGTCGCGAAACAAAGATATCTCAAAAACTGTAACCGTACAACTGTTGATTCAAAGGAATCTATGCTGCATGTTTTTCAGCCATCGCTTCACTGCTCTCGCCGTTTGCACCTTCCAATTCTCTTCGCATCATTCTCTCTACAGAATGCATCAATACTACTAGATATCGTCCTTGAAATCCAAACCCGCTCAGACTTTCCAGAGCCTTTTTTGCATCAGCGGCTCGTTCGTATACCACAAAACAAGTTCCTTTAGTATCCGATTGGTTTCCCAGCCGAATCTGAATGATTGGACCAAACTTTCCAAACAGAGTATATAAATCGTTTGAAGTGACGGTATATGAAAGGTTCTTTACAAAAAGAATCTGTTGTTGAATTGTAGAGGCCATTGTATGATATGGCTAGAGGAAGGAAGAGTTGGGAGGATATATATGAAAAATAATCTAACTAGTCATGTGACATGAATTCTCTTTTAGGAAAGTCACAAGAGTAACAGTAGTAACTTTTATGTTGATTTTTATTTAGAATAATTTCGTAATAGTAATGAGAGTACGCTTTAAAAAGCAGTGAATTAATTAGAGATTTGTTAATGAATATATTTAACAATATATAAAGCCTTTCTCTGAATCTTGGGGATCTGTACTTGTAAGGAAGGAAAAGAACGGTAAACCTGAATTCCTTTCCTTTTTAATGAAATAAAAATAGTTCCTATATTTTATAAATCATTTTCTATGAATATTTTTGAATATTGCTCTACATTCTACTGGCTTATATTTATATTGACCCTACCAGCCGAGTTACAAAATTGCTAGAAACATTGTTTTTGAGGTTGAATTCCTCTTGAGTTGTTTTATGACAGAATTGAAACGTTTTAAACGGTGTTAACTGTAGGTCAAGGCGAGGTTAAAGAATTAACTACAAAAGTTTTTAAAAGCATTTTCAATGCTGCTTTGAAAACAATAGCATATTTCATCTTGTTCACAGTTCCAGCTCTTCAATATCTTCCTCCAGTTTTAAATGCCAAAAAATCATAAAGTACTTTGAAATGTTCTGATTTGTTTTTGGTTGTGTCACAAACTGTCTATTTCGGCTTTTGTGTACCCTTTTTCCTCTTTCGGATTTAGTACTAACCCTAACATCATTTAGTCCTACACGAAATCACGTAGAGACTTTACCTTTTGTATCACCATTCTCAATATATTTCTGATCAGGGCCACTGATACACGAATCATGCCCGTTCTCCAAACGTCTGTTCGAAAAAAACAAACCGCGGAGCTACGGCGTCGTATCCAAAATCTCACCCAGTATGATCCAAACCATAAGCCTTCTTCAGACGAAGAAGAAGAAGACGACGAGAAAAAGGCCCAACGAATATCCTTATTAACAGAGAAAGGCATGTAATCTCGTTTTTGACTTCTTTCAGTAGTGCTAACGAGACCCCAGACATTGAAATACTAAAGATCATTGCGTCTTTAGCAGACCAGAGAGGCGACGCCAAAAAACGTCTTGACTTTGTCGACGCGTTCCAGGCTTTCGACGACTTCACGCTACTCAACCATCTCGACCCTACAACATACTCAAACTACTTCAGATGTCTGAACGTTTTAGTCAACCTCTGTACCTACTCTCAGCCTACTTGGTCGCTACGGATGCATGCCTATCTCACCACCTACTCAATCTTGGAGCACCGAAAAAGCAAAGGACAGGCCATGAGAGCTCGACTCAACAGCTTCGACAACAAAACTAAAGACAGGTTTCTTGGTCTGTGGTATGAATCCTACATAGTTTTGACAGACAAAGATAAAGAAATGTCAAAGGTAGCTGAAAGATATGATGCCTTGAACACCAAGTTAAACTTTTTGAAAGCCTGGTTTGCAAGATTTCTAGATCAAAGGAAACAGTATCGGCAAGCAGCAGCAAAAGAAAATGAACAATTAAAACTAAGGTCACTGGCAGTGATAGCAGAAAGACTGTCTGTCACTAAGAAAAACAATGAAACCGCGGACAAGCTACTAAAGAAACGAACGCTTCGCCGATGGATGAAAAAGTCTCAGAATATTGTCGTACAGAACTCGGAGTTAGCACAACTCATCTATGAACGAAACTTGAAGGAACGAACGTTAACTCTGCTGGACCAATCCAGGTTGGAAGTACAGACAGAAAGAATGGTCAATATCAAGCTGGCGAGGTCTGCTCTGAGGATTTGGAGCGATCAGCTACAGCGGGTTAGAGCAATGGAGTCAGCAGCAGTGAACAGCGACAACCTAACTTTATATCGTGCGGTCCATTATCAGTGGAGGCAAGCAGTGAAGAGACGCGTACAAATATATATCAAAGCAGATAATAGCTATGATCAAGAGATTGTCGCAGAAATGTTTGGCATCTGGAAGTCACGAATGAGATACGATAATATAGAGCAAGCATTCCATATAAAGAAGAATCGAGCGATTGCAAAGGAAGTTCTTGACAACTGGACTAAAAGTGCGGTTCAAAATCGCGAAGCAGGCGAATTCAGGGACGTGAAATGTTGTCAGCAAGCGTTTAAATTATGGCGATTACACTGTAGAGCAAGACGAGTTCAAGCAATCAATGACGAACAGACTGGCTCAGAATATTTAAGTAAATGGAGATTGAGCGTGAAAGCAAGGCTCTTTATGAAGGTCAAAAATACAGAGCTTGTAGGAAATGTTTTGGACCATTGGCGATACACAAGAGACGAAATTGAATACCGAACGAATAAAAGATATGTCGATTTTTGTCAAGACCAGAATGCAAAGCTGGCCATAGGAGTGTTGAGATTATGGCAACAGCGTACAGAAGACCTGAGAGTTAGAGAAGAAAAAGCTGTTGAAATGTACAATAAAAACATTATGCAACATGGACTTTACGCTTTCATCTATCGTGAAGATTTGGTAGATGATTTAGAAGAAAAGGCGGACGAAACTTATAACGCCAACAGACGAAAGCAGTACTTGAGACAATGGAGAACCAAATTCAAGGAGTCTAGAAAGAATCGGCTTACTATGCTGCTAGAAGACTATCAAGCACAGCACGAAACTCAGTTGAAGAAGACGTATTTATACCAATGGGTCAATAGAATTATTCAGATTGATGATATGAACAGTGTGTGCAATCATATATTAGACGAGCAGGAGGGTGGGTTGAAGCGAGAGGCATTCGACATATGGCTAGAGGTGAAGGAAGGTATTGAAAGAAACGAGCGACTGGCAGAAGCGAGAAGTAGCCAAGTAGCAGTGGAAAGAACGATGGATCTGTGGAGGTTGTCGCACGAAAACAAGAAAGAGCTCGAGAGACAAGCGGACGATTTACTTGAAGCCACCAACATGCAGCTGCTAGAGAGAATATATAGAAACTGGAGGATGCGAATGTTCAAGTTGAAGACTAAGGTGCGGGATGCTGATGATTTCAATAAGAATCTGGAGACGCAGCGACTCCGCCAGATATGGAGATATTGGAAGCACCGAACGACTGCGACGCGATCTCTAGTTCAGCAGGAGAATATCGATCGGTTCACGCCGTTAAGCCAGAGAACGATTCGACGGCCGCTTGGAGTGACATTTGATAGAACCGACGAAATCAGAAAGTCAGAAGAACTACGAGAGTATGTTTTACAAACGCCTACGCGACCACGATCCAAGAAACAGATACCATTTACATCCCTAGGGAGATGGAGAAAGATGAAGACTCCAGGCTCTCATAGGTTTGAAGCCATGATTCAACAAGCAACCAACGTATCACCTTTAGATGGACGGTGATTGCCTCTAGACAGACGGTGATTGCCTCTAGACAGACGGTGATTGCATCTAGACAGACGGTGATGTTTTTATGAACGTTTAACGAGAGTTTTCCTATTTAATTTAATGAATATTTTAATATATTTTGGTCCAGACCTTTCCCCATGGTTTTTCATCGGCTTTACAGTTAATTTCTCCATATTAGCAGAACCTCATCTCAATGGCTCGGAATATTTATAGACGAGCCTGGAAAAACAAATTATCCGGACAGAAATAATTCAGCCATTGAGCCCCGCGAAATCAGTGAAAAGTATAAATAGTCTGGCATTTCGCATTTTTGTTCCACTTTTCTGTCAAATACGATTGTATAAAAAAATGTCTACCAACACTCTTGAACCCCATAGAAGATACAATCCTCTGAGGAAATCTTGGGTTCTGGTATCGCCTCACCGAACCCAGCGTCCATGGCAGGGCGCGCAAGAAAAGCCCCAGGTAGAGCAGCGTCCTACGTATGATCCCAAGTGCTACCTGTGTCCCGGAAACACTAGAGCCCAGGGCGATGCGAATCCGCCATATGAAGACACATTTGTGTTCCCCAACGACTACGCAGCCGTTAAGCAGAGCGTAGCTCCTGTAGAGGAGCAGAGCGAGCAGAGCCATGAGCTCTTCAAGGCTGAACAGGTTACTGGAAAGTGTTCGGTGATTTGCTTTTCGCCGCGACACGACTTGACCATTGCCCAGATGGAGGTCGGCCAGCTGGAGAAGGTAGTTGAGACTTGGAAAAGCGTGCTGAAAAAGTCTTGGGAAGACGAGTCTATTGGATACTGCCAGATCTTTGAGAACAAAGGGTCTGCTATGGGGTGCTCTAATCCCCATCCTCATGGCCAGGCTTGGATGACGAGCGTTGTTCCAGAGGAGCCAGCTATTGAGCGGGAGGCACTTGCAGACTATAAGAGGGCTCATGGTGGCCAAGGACTGCTGGAGCAATATGTTGAGCAAGAGGTTCGACAGAAAGCTCGCACAGTTGCTGAAAATGAGAGCTTTATAGCGGTAGTTCCATACTGGGCCACATGGCCGTTTGAAGTGCTGTTGGTCGCCAAACGCCATCAAGTTCGCAATCTTGTTGATCTGACAGCTTTGGAGTCAACAGATCTTGCTGCGATTCTTAAGCAGATTACCGTTCGTTATGACAATTTGTTTCAATGTAGTTTTCCATACTCGATGGGTATTCATCAAGGCCGCGATGATAGTGATCATTTACATTTACATTTCTATCCTCCGTTACTGAGATCAGCCACTGTACGAAAGTTTTTGGTTGGATTTGAAATGTTAGGAATGCCACAACGAGATCTTACTCCAGAGAAGGCAGCTGAGAGTTTAAGAAGTGTTAGTGATTCTGTTCATTATTCAGAAAGTAATTAGTCAATATATTTAGTTGTTAATTGTGAAATCCTTGAATCTTTGAATCTTTAAATTGTTAATTGTTAATTGTTAATTGTTAATTGTTAATTGTTAATTGTTAAACTGTTGAATCAGTTTATTGTTAGTTATCCAACGATACCTTCAAAACATGAGCTTTAAGTCTTCATAGATCTTAATAAAATCTTTAAATCTCTATAAATCTTTATATCTCTGTAAATCGTTAAATCTTTAAATCTTCCAATATAAACGGTTAATTCAACCCAACCTATTCTCCCAACCTATCTCCCAACCTATCTCAAAGCTCTTTCTCAAAGCTGTCAAATTTCTTTCTCAAAGCTCTCAAGGCTCTCAAAGATCTCAAAGATCTCAAAGATCTCAAAGATCTCAAAGATCTCAAAGCCCTCAAATCCATATTAACCCGGTCCTTTGCACGATTTAAACAAAGAACATAAAATTAGGGACCTAGAATATGTATTTCCATAGAGAAAGGAATAAAGTTTCTATGGTGAAAATCACGCATGCTATATTAGTGGGAATTTCTAATTTTTTATTTAGTCCTTCTTCCTCCCTTCTACATGACATTTTCACCCAAAAAGACATTTACCAAACACCGAGTGCCAAATGGATACATTGACACTCTCTATTGAAGGCATGACATGCGGTGCCTGTGTCGCATCCATAACATCTGCGCTAGAATCAACACCAGGCATCGTCTCTGCGACGGTCTCCCTCATTACCGAGCGAGGAACCGTCCAGTTTCACCCAGACACCATCTCAGAAAAGCAAATCGTCGACCGGGTCGACGACTGTGGCTTCGACGCTACCATCGTCAAACGAGACTGCATGCCTAAGACACCCAAAGAACCCGCCGAATCTGTCACGGTCATTGGTATCGAAGGAATGACCTGTGGCGCTTGTGTCGCCGCCGTCACTAACGGCCTCCAAGAACTGGAAGGAATACTGGACGTATCAGTCTCACTAGTCACTGAAAGAGGAAGCATCAGACATACCACCGCAGTTTCTGCGCAGCAGATACTGGAACGAGTTGACGACTGTGGATTCGACGCCAAAATCGTTTCGTCGACTGCTGCTCCATCTCACAAGGCCGCTCCGTTGACTGCTTCTGTTTCTCATACACCTTCAAACGCAAGCAGCACTCTGCTCGACGATGCTGCCGCTCATCCTCCGGCCTCTATAAAGATCAAAGTGTCGGGCATGACCTGTGCCAGCTGCTCCTCCTCTGTCGAAACCGCTCTGTTACAAGTTCCTGGCGTAACCGACGCCGTTGTTTCACTTGCCCTCGAAGAAGTCAACGTCACTTATATTCCAAACCCAATGACAGGTCCAAGAACACTCATTGAAGCCATTGAAAACGCCGGTTTTGACGCCAGTCTTGCATCCTCCGTCGATGTTTTTTCGCAGCTAGAATCTCTCTCACGAATCAAGTCCATCACCAAGTGTCGAAACCAGTTTCTTATCAGCTTAGCTCTGGGACTTCCGGTAATCCTAAACTCTAAATTCAACCTCGTGCCATGGCTGCGTGCGACCACTATCGTCGACGGGCTATACTGGGACGACATCGCGCACTGTGCCTTGACCACTCCCATCCAGTTCGGCATTGGACGACAGTTCTACACAAAAGCTGCCAAAGCGCTACAGCATCGCGCACCCAACATGGACGTCCTCGTCTGTATATCGACGTCCTGTGCATATTTCTTCTCATGCTTCTCTGTGCTATGTTCTCTGATCATGAGGTCACAAAAGCATCCTGCTACACTATGGGAAACCAGCGTCATGTTGGTCATGTTTATTTTATGTGGAAAGTACTTGGAAAACAAAGCAAAGGGCCAGACTTCTATGGCGTTGTCGAGTTTGATGAATCTGAGCCCTTCGAAAGCAACTATATACACGAATCCCGAGAAGTTCATGGAGCTCCAAAGCACCGATACAGACGAGCAGCCCGATCCCAAAGCGCTGGAGGTCAAAGACATTTCTGCAGACCTTATTCAGTACGGAGACATTGCAGCGTTGCTGCCTGGCGAAAAGGTGCCAGCCGATGGGATAGTTGTTGCTGGAGAGTCGTATGTGGACGAATCAGTCATTACTGGAGAATCAATGCCAGTGACAAAGCATGCTGGCGATAGTGTAATTTGTGGGTCTATCAACAGACAAGGAAGACTGGATATTCGTGTTTTAAAAGCGGGAAACGACACTCAGCTTGCGCAAATCGTGCAACTTGTACAAGATGCACAAACAACCAAGACTCAGGTGCAACGGTATGCGGACTATGTCGCTGGATACTTTGTTCCTGGAGTCCTGTTTCTCGCTTTACTTACATTTTTCACCTGGATGGTGCTGTCGCATATCCTGAAGACGCTGCCCATGGCGTTTTCAGGAGAGGAAGGAAAGTTCTTGGTTTGTTTACGACTGTGTATATCAGTCATTGTAGTTGCGTGTCCATGTGCACTGGGCCTGGCCACGCCTACTGCGGTGATTGTCGGCACTGGCTTAGGGGCCTCGAACGGGATTCTGATCAAGGGAGGAGCAGTGCTAGAGACAGTTACGAAGATTACTATGGTACTATTTGACAAGACAGGGACACTGACTACGGGAAAAATGTCTGTGGTTAAGGAATCACGGGAGGGCAAGCTGGAGAAAAAGCAGTGGTGGAAGCTGCTGGGGTCTATTGAGCAGAACAGTGAGCATCCCATTGCGAAAGGGATAGTGGAGCGGGCCAAGCTGGAGTGTCAAGAGGCATCTGAAGACAGCTTTGTTTTTGATGTTATTGTTGATGATTTCAAGGTGCTGGTTGGCCAGGGAGTGACGGGAGTTGTGAGTATGGGACGAGAGCGATATGAGGTGATCTCAGGCAACGGAAAGCTGTTTGATGCCAAAGGGATTAAAATACCCGAACATGACATTGCGGAAACGTCAGAGGCGGGCCAGACCGTTGTTTATATGGCAGTAAATGGTGAGTATGCGGGATACGTTGGGCTGACGGATACTATCAGGCCACAAGCAAAGCTGGCAATTGAAGCATTAAAGTCAATGGGATATGAAGTTGGCGTTGTTAGTGGTGATCATATATCTGTTGTTGCTAAGGTTGCGAAGGAGTTGGGCATTTCCAACAGGTTGGTATTTGGAGGAGTTTCGCCTGAGGGCAAGTTGGCAATCATTGAGCAGCTACAATCCAGTGATCCAGAGACGCATAACAGGACGGACATTGGGAGAGGGAAGGCATATTATGGGGGGCGGGAGTATGTAGCGTTTGTTGGAGATGGGATTAATGATTCACCAGCGCTGGCCAGCAGTACGCTCGGGATTTCGCTGTCTGGGGCCACTGACGCTGCTCGGGAGGCAGCGGGAATCATTTTGCTCAAGGAGGAGCGCCTGGTTGACATTCCATCAGCGTTTCACTTGTCGCTGGCTACATTCAGAAAGATCAAGATGAATTTAGGGTGGGCAATAGTGTACAATATGTTGATGATACCTATTGCGATGGGATTATTGTTACCGTGGGGGATTATGATGCATCCAGCTTTGGCGGGCGCTGCTATGGCGATTAGTAGTGTTAGTGTAGTGTTTTCGAGCTTAATGTTGAAGCGATGGAAGGCGCCGAACTGGGAGGAACAAGTAGGAGGAGGTAAGCTGAGAAGCGGTAGAGAAGGGATTTGGACCAAGGTAGTTAATAAAGTTCGAGCTTTAAGAGGAAGCTCGGCAGGTCAAGATGGAGGAAGTTATGAGTTACTAGTTAATGAAGTGTAATTATAGGTATTGGTATATTGTTGTACAAAATGTATCAGTATGATGTCTTTTACATGTCTTTAAGGTGTTTTTAAAAGTTAGCTGTTAATTTAGAACAGCTAACTTGACAGCTAACGTCTTTAAGGTTTTAAGGTTTACGTCAAAATCACATTCACAATTGCTATATTGCCACGGATATATCAAGATTTAGTCTTCATAAAAATTCATGTTTTTTAACTCATTATACGTGCAAAAAAAATCGTTATTATCCAATATGAGCCTAATCTTGTAAGACACTTGGTCTTAAATCTAAGCCTTGGTCTTGAATTGATCTTCAGTAACACCAGCTCCCATGGCAGCGGTAGAAGAAACACCACCAGTAATCATCTTCAAAATGTTGTCAATGTACTCGGCACCAGACCACTTTTGGTGCTTGACGACTTCGACACCTTGGGCAATTTCAGGCTCTTGAACGTGTTGTCCGTAGGCCTTCATACCAATCTTGGAGTACAAGCCAGCAAAGTGGTCAGCAGCAAGAGCGGTAGTGTGGAGACCAGCAAGAGTAATGAACTGCCAGACATAACCAAGTTGACCGAGTCTCTTGATGTAGGTCTCCTGCTCATCTGGAGGCATGGCCTTAGTCCAGTTGAACGAGGGAGACAAGTTGTAGGCGAGCCATTGGTGAGGATGTTTGGCCAAAACACCTTCGGCAAACTCCTTGGCCTGAGCATAGTCGGGAAGCTTCGACTCCATCCAGATCAAGTCGGCGTAGGGAGCGTAGGCACGGGCACGGTTGACGGCACATTGAGTGCCACCTTGGTATCTGTAGTATCCTTCACGGACACGGGGGGCCTCCCAGTTGAAATAGATGTCCTTGCCAGTGAGCTTCTTAGCGAGAGCACGGGCCTCTTGGTTGGAGGTGTTGGAGAGAGGAGTGACCTTGGACAGGAACTCGTCAATGAGCTGCTGCTTGTTGGAGTGGGAGCCAGCGTTGATGGCGTCGACGACGGCCTCATGGAAGAGCTTGAGGCCGGCCTTAGCGACCCATTGCTCCTCGATCTTTTGGAGCTCGTCGCCGCTGGCGCCGTTCTCCTCGGCCTTGGTGGTGACCTCGATCAAGGGAGGAATGTCGGGGTTGGTGGAGCCAACAATGAAGTAATGGTCGCGGTAGTCAATGGTGGAGGTGATGAGGGTGGCAGCCTCAGAGTCGGTTCTGGCAACGGCGAGAAGATCAGAGCCAAAGATGTCAGCGGACGCTCTGATGGCGACGAGACGAGAAATGTGCTCCTGGATAGGGACCAGGACCTTACCGGCCATATGGCCACACTTCTTGGTACCCGGAGCTTGGTCTTCAATGTGGATACCAGCGGCACCGCGCTCAATGAACATTTTTGTGAGCTTGACAATGGCGGTGATACCTCCGTGACCAGTGTCGGCGTCTGCGACGATGGGTCTGAGGAAGTCAATGTACTTGAGTTTGGAGCGCTCTGCTGGAGGCAGGGAGAGACGTTCTTCGCGCTGCTTTCTGTCGTGGAAGAGCTGGGCAAAGAAGAGGTGCTCGACCTTGTTTGGGACGGTGTCCATGGGGTAGTCAGCGAGATCTGGGGAAGGTTCGTTGGACGTTGAAGCGGTGGAAGAGGACTGCCAGCCAGAGACGTAGACGCTGTCGAGGTATTTGGCCATTTGGGTGACCTGGACGGGGTCTAAGGCGCCAAAGGTGAAGGAAGCAGTCTTGTTTTTGGCGTGCTCTTCTAGGAGAGCGTAGAGCTTTCTAGCTTGGATGGAGGAAGGGAATTCAGTTTTCAAGGTACCTCTTTTTCTAGCGATATCAGCAGCAGTGTAGATACGCTTGGTGTGCTTGAATCTTGGGGAAGCCCACCATTGTTCGATTTGTTTGACTTCGTCTTGAAAGTCTTTTTCTTCTTTTTGGAGGTTGATGTTTGACATTTTGGAGAGATGATTGATGAAGATTGAAAATAGGCAGGAAAAGCTGGAGTATTTATAGTTTTTTGTTTTATTTTTTTGTTATTGTCTTATTGAATAAAGAATTCTGGGGAAATATCCGATATTTCCAAAAGAGATTTTTCACTGAAAAAAATACAAGGACCGTTTGTCCGAGGTTGTTGAAACCAAAAACCCTGGGTGTTCTATAACACTTTTGTATGGTTAAAATGTGGTTAATGTTTTGTTTGGTTTCTGGCATGACCCATATTTGACCCTGTTCCATTGCCCTTTATGCCCTTCTGTCAGGTCCGTCACACGCTCACTGCTCGACGCGTCAAAAACGAGAAAGGAAAATGGAATAAATTTCTTTTTCAAAACGGGCAAATAAAGGAAATCTGGGGAAAGGGAAATCCCATTTACCCGCGGGCTTTTACTGCGTCTTTTTAGGGATCCCTGCCGTTCACGTGAGATGTTATGTAATTTTGAAAGATTAAGTAATCTTTGTCACAGGCAGATTTCGGATGCGAGGTTCGGACTTGGTTCAACTTCAATTATCAGGTTAAAATTGATGTGATTATTATAGAATACAATACTTAATAATCAAACTGTAATAATAAAGTAATACTTTATAATCATTTTAAGTATTTTATTATCATCAACTTGATTATTAAGTATTTTTATTGTTATTACTTGATATAATTATTAAGTATTATCTTATTATTATCTAATTATCATTACCTGATTATTAAATATTACCTTATTATTACTTGATTATTAAATATTACCTTATTATTACCTTATTATTACCTTATTATTACCTTATTATTACCTTATTATTACCTTATTACCTACAACCCATCTAAATATTTAGGATCATTGTTTATACGACTCTTGAATTTGGTCCACCATTCATCAAACTTGCGTAAAGAAACTTTACCTGAATTATCAGCAAATCCTCCAAGAAAGTTATATGCATTTTGAACGATTTTGTTTGCCATGACGACCGTAGTATCAGGGCTGACAGGGCTGACAGAAGTTTGCTGAAGCTGTTCACGTTCGACTCTCAGTTGCTCAAGTTGGCTCTGAACAAGTAACGACGGTTCGAGGGAGATTCCAATCTGAATTGTATAAGACAAGTCACTGTCATCGAGCATTGAGTCTTGATCAAAGATATCTTGGTTGGTAGTTGACGGGTTGTTTATTTTGAAGATGGCAGATTGTTTTTGTACGGTGAGACTATATTGTTAGCAAGATATAAGGACGAGAAGGTTTATACATACGCTCCTAGCAGCTGGAATTCTTTTCCTGGTAGTTGGAAGTAGACTGAAGCAGCGGTTTCAGTATTCATGAATCCAGCTGTTGATGTTAGTAGATGTTGATGTTGGTAGATGTTTGTAGAGCTTACCATTTGGCAGTAGAAATACTACTAGATGGTTAATTTTTGAAGCGTTTTCAATTGAGCAGACGAATTTGGTTTCTTCGATTTGGGTTGGAGTTTGCACTGGAGTTGTTAGAATGAGTAGTATAATGAGTTGACGGACTTACTTGGTCTACCTCCACAGATGATTCCAAACATTGTGATTTTGTTCTGTTCTGTGGTCTGTTCCGTTCTGTTCAGCTCCGTTCTGTAATCAGTTCTGTTCCTTAAAAGTGTAAAAGTTCTGGTTCTGTTGGTTGTACTTAAATTTCTTTAAACCCATCTCGAAATTTCTACCTAATTCTAGAAATCTATATAGACCCACGAACTGGCTGCTCCTCCCCATACTTGCTTCTGTCCTTCTACTCCAACTACCTCAGTGGCTTCTGCTCCAACATCTCCACCAAACCGTCCACAGTTCCCATGCTCTCCCCATCCCCAAGCTACCACCCGTCCCGTCTCATCAACCCCTAAAACATGCTCTGTCCCGGCTGATATCTCTCTAAACCTTCTGCTTCTTCCGCCAGAGACCTGTCCATGAGAATCGTTCCCCCACGACTCAATCTCTCCAGTTTCGTACAAAACATGGAAACTTGACCATCCTGAAGTTACTTTTTTAATCTGTTTCTTCTTGCCTGGAGCATCCCTATCTGGGTCATCTCTACCTGGGTCATCCTTACCTGGAGCTGCGTCATCTCTAGCTGGAGCTGAAGCTGGAGCTGAAGCTGGAGCTGGAGCTGGAGCTGGAGCTGAAGCTGGAGCTGGAACTAGAACCCGAGCTAGATCTGGATCTGGAACTGAAACTAGATCTGGATCTGGAACATCTCCATACACTCTCAACTCTCCATCTCCCTTCAACACCACCGAATACGTTCTTCCACATCCTACCTGCTTAACATCCCTCCATCCCAACTCTGTAGGCCGTTCCACCTTGCCTCTACCTACTCCAACCTCCCCCAACTGACCCTTCCGCGACTGCCCCCATCCATATACCTCGCCATCCTCTGTCTTCACCACAATATGTCCCATCCCACTCCAAAGCTCTGCTATCCCCGGCAGCTCAAACACCTTTGTAAACTTATCATGTCTTTTAACCCCTTCTACTCCTGTAGCTCCTGTTCCTGAAGTATAGATCCAGCCTTCTTCCGTCACTACAACGCTCATCTCCCACATAGCTCCAACTAACTTGACTCTCTTCCCGTCAATCTCCAACTCTTCAAACTCCCTCAATTGATCCCGTCCAACTTGCCCAAGCTGCCCTTCTTTGTTGCTTCCCGTCCCATACACTTTCCCCGTCTCTTCATCTAGTACTATTGTATGATTCCCGCCAAACCCAAATCGTAGCTTCGACGATAGCTTCTCGTCTCTACTAACCTTGATCTCTATCGCTGTATCCAAATCCTCCGTATGTCCAACCCCTAATTGTCCTTGTCCATTAGATCCAAATGAATATAATCCCATCTTTCAATCAGTCTATCCTTCAGCTCTCAAACCCTGAGTCCCTATATCCAGTTCAAAATACCCTAGCCCTGAAGGAAATACCCAACCCTGAAATTAATATTTACCCAACCCTGAAATAAAACTTACTTTCATTTGCCCGAACCCTATATACACAATTGTCTACCCTCCCATTGGCTGACTTCATCAACCAACCATTTTTGTGCGAAAAAAAAACTTTCTACAAACCTCCATCATTACCATCACCATCACCATTCCCACACCTCACAATGTTAAGAAGTATCGTGTCTAGCTCCTCCAAGTCTCTGAGACCCCAAATCTCTAAACGATTCAACCACCATGGCCACAGCCATCACGAACTTCCCGAAGAACGTACGTTGTCTCTTGTTGATCCTGCCTGTTCACCAACTAACCTTCTTGTTTAGACTTGTTTAAAGTACGTCTCATCTCGTTTCTCGCCAATTCTTGTCTAACTTTTGTTTCCAGAAAACCTCCATCTTTGTCGGAGTCTTTTCAGTCACTTTAGGCTACATTTTGTACAATGACAGAGTTAACAACACCAAATCATCAATTGGTAACTGGCTTATTCCTAACGTTGACCGCAAAGCCATTGAAGAAGCTGAAAACGAACAATTCGACAAAAGACGCGCTGAAATGGACAAATTGATGTTTGAAAGAAAAGTCACTGAAGCCCCCAAGTTCTCTGATTATTCCATCATGTAAGTTTGTCTGCTACTCTTCTATCCTTCGCATTCTTCTACTCTCTACTACCCTTCGTCCTCCTTCTCCCTACTAACTCTTCCTAGGCCTGTTGCCGATGCAAACCCCAGATCCGTCCAAGTAGGTCACGTCCTCCCATTCGAAGACATTCCAGAAAGACGTCCTCGCTCGACTTACCCATAACTCTCTTCCGCCCATCCATCTTAGCATAACTTATTCAACATGTCGATAAAATAAATTACTTATATTGTGTCTATTACAAACTAATACACTTCGAACCTTCCTATATTGTATTCACTCTGTCTCTGGTGTTGAAGCGTCAAATATCTGCTTGGCTACCAGCTGTGCATTATTCTCTGCTGCCTTCTCGGCCTCCTTATCATCGCTAACACTTCTATCAAGCGCCAGCTTCGTATTCGCTAATTGCAATATGTTCTCTTCAATAGTGTCTTTGCAAATCATTCGAATCACTCGCACATCTTGTGTCTGCCCAACCCGATGTGCCCGGTCCTCTGCTTGCTTGTCATCGTGCGGATTGAAACTCAAGTCGTATATAATGACAGTGTTGGCACAAGTCAAGTTGATTCCAAACCCGCCTGCCTTTGTAGACAGTAAAAACACGGTGATATCGGTTTCCTCGTAGTACTTGTCAATCAAAGCTTGTCTCATATCTACTGACGTCTGTCCATCTAGTCTAATAAACGTCACGCTCATTCGATTCAGAACCCGCTCGAGAACATCCAGCATTTGTGTAAACTGCGAAAACAACAGAATCCTGTCGCCCTTAGCCTTCATCTGGGGAATTATCTCTTGCAACTTGCGAATCTTTCCACTGTTCATCCACTCTTCTTCATCTAGTTTGTGTTTGCGAATTGACGGGAACGTCTCACATAACCGATGCAGTTCGGCGTCTGTCATCACCTCCATGTCTTCATAGATATACTGCTGATTTGCCGTTCTATATTGCTCCTCTCTCATGATCTCTTTCGACATTGTTCGCAGTTTATCATCAGTGTACAGACATCGGAATAGTAAATGGTGAAGAGATGCCTTTCGTAACTGCATAAGAACATTTCCTACATTCTTCACTCCTTTCTTTCCTGCTTTCCTGTCCTCCATTGCCTGTCTGCTAAATGCCATTTCTCTATCGTAAACCTGTCGCTGGTTTTTGGTCAGCTCGCAGTATATAATTTCGTGAGTCTTGGACGGTAAATGCTGGAGTACTTGTGCCTTTTTCCTTCGCAATACAAACGGCGTCATCATGGCCTTTGCTTTTGTGATTCTCTGCTCAGATAGTAGCGGATTCCGTCCATCTGACGGCGAGTCTGATGCCTTTGCTCGATGCTTGAAAATACCAGCCAAATCCTCTTTCTTTGAGTTGAATATGTCTGGCAAAATAAATGACAGTAGTGATACAAGTTCTTTCAAATTGTTTTGTAATGGCGTACCAGTTAATATCAAGCGGAATTTGGCCTTCAGCTTCATCAGCTTCACATATCGTTCAGAAGAACTATTCTTCAGCATATGGCCTTCGTCGTATACACAAACATTGAACTTTCGACTCTTCAAAAATCCTAAATCTTGGGCCCCTCCACAAGCCAAATTATATGTTGTCACCATAACATCAAATGAAGCATTGGGATCGCTCAATGTCTCTCGGATCTCTGCCCGCTCTGCCTGTGATCCATAGTATGGCTCCACGACAAACTCAGGGCAAAACTTTTGAAACTCACGCAGCCAATTTTCCAGTGTCGAAGATGGAACTACAACTAAATGCGGTCCATTCTCCCCAATCTCCTTCAAATGTGCTAAGAATGAAATAACTTGACATGTCTTACCCAATCCCATTTCATCAGCCAAAATGCAGGACAGCTGCCTTTTGTAAAGAAGTGACAGCCAATTGATTCCTACTTGCTGATAGTTTTTCAACTCAAGCTCTGGAGCAAGTAAACTTGGTTTCTCAGAAAAGAACCCGCTAGGAGTGTCTGTTCGTTTTCTAGATGTCCTAGAAACCACAACCTCTTCATCGCTATCAGCATCTTCATTATTCAAATCTGTGATTTCCAGCTCTCCAGATTTCCCCAGAACATTGACACCCCATTTGCACATATCGTCAGCTACTTGATTTCCAAGTCGCTCGCACTGCTGAATCAAGGAATCAACTGCTTCATAGCCTTTCAACGTAACTGACACAACGTCCACAATCTTTTCTCCTACTGTTTTTTTCCTACCGCTCTTGCCATCTGCTCCTTGGCTGACTTCCCGAGCCATGTCCAGCGAAGAAAACGGTCTGGCATCAATCATGGTTCTGGCAATTTCCTCGTTACAAGCCGCTATATCAGCGAGATCCTCGATAGAGGCGTCATTAAGAAACTCCAATACACGGTTATTGAACTCTTCCTCCTCTTGATCGTCTGAATCATTCATATCTGAGCCCGAATCATCCGTCTCAATGTCTGAATTTCCCAAGTTGCGCACAAGTTTTCTTTTAGGAGGAGTCGGCATAATCTCGAAATCTTCGCTATTTTGTTTAGCTGCAGCAGTCGGAGCGTTATTGGTTCGGTGAGAGAACTTTTGTCTGATGGACAGTGTTGGTTTTTTGACATCTCGCTTGGCTTCCAAAAACCCGTCTTTAGGAACTTCAACGAGATCATCATCGCTTTCTAAATCAACGTAGTTTGACTTTTCACTTTTAGCTCTAGGTCTCTCCGGCACTGCGCTTTGTCGTTCCAACCACTCAGCAGCTGCATCGTAGGTTCCATTTTTCTTGATAGCCAGTACGATTTTCGAGGGCGAGACTTTGACAAACGCATCTTGTAGCTTGTTTGCGACCAAAATCTCCCGAGTGTCCAGGCCCACAGTTAATGGCGAAGGAATACGAGCTGGTTTCAAAGTGCTCTTGGAATTGTTGTTCAACAGACTACTGTATCTAGAAAACACCGTCGACGAAGGAGTGCTGGTGGACGGTTTGAACGAGAATTTTTCAGTCAATGAAGACAGTCTTGGAGACGCCGATGCTGAGGGCCGCTTCAGTTTGACTTGCCCGTTGCTGCTCAAAGACTGTCCAACTCTAGGTTTTTTATAAAAGCTTCCGGGACTAGAAGAGTCGTCTAACGATCCGTAGTTTTCCATGAAAGAAGATGCTGCTGATTTTCCATTTGTAGCGGGAGCTTTACGCTTGTTATTATCATACCAAGATGGAGGCATCTTGAATATATAAAGAGAAGGAAGAAGATCAGAATAAATTTTTTACCTCTTTAGATGATTAAAAAATATAAATATAAAAAATTAACGACGCGTTCCGACCCTTACCCAATCTCACGAGCCTGATAAAAACACTTTATATAAGACATAATGTTCTATAAGAGTAGGAATGAGTAGGAGTAGTAGGAGTAGTATGAGTAGGAGTAGCAGGAGTAGTATGAGTGAGTAGGAGTAATATGAGTGAGTAGAAGTGAATAAACCTCCAATAAACCTTCAATAGAAATCAAATGGGTTTGATCTAAAGCTTAAAGTTAGACTGACTTCACGGAAAGATCATGGAACTCACCTTGAAATGTAAAGAAATCAATGAAAATACCAAAGCTTTCAAATCGTTGATCAAATAGTAAAATACTCGTAAACCTTCTGGATCGCTACTATCCTCAATGTCGTTCAAAGACCCAATCTTCGCCGTCTAAAAACTGTCAACATCTGTCTACTTTAAAGCTTCTTCATACTCACCTCAAAGGATATATGATATTGGCTCATTCGCAGCTCCAATTCCTGCTTGCCTTCTCTATTCCGCTGTGGCCATTTAGCATCATCTTCTTTCACAATCTCACTGTCTTCAATTATCCTTCGAATCTCGTCGATTACCGCTGGACTAATCGTAGCTTCTTTCCTAATTAACGAGTCGTTCTTGTAGTTGGAGTTGTTGGCATATCTCATTATCCCGCTCTTGCCATCTTCTGAAGTCCTGATATCAAACTCTAGTCTTTGATTAGCTCTGGCTCAAATATAAACACCTGCTTTTCTCACCTAAAAACTCATGGCCAAATCGTCCTTGATGTCCAGCATAGTATCTCAAATACAATGGCTCAGCTATGTGTGGTCTTGTTGAAGCACCCGATGGCTTAATATTATCCATTCTTGTATTGTCTACTGTAGTTTCCATAGTGTCTACTGTTGATTCCATATTGTCTATTGTTGTTGGTTCTTGAAAAAGCTTCAGCTCATGAGATTTTTCACCGGTAAACCCTAAACCTGTACCCAATTCTATATTGATATATATTTATATGGTATGTGTAGCCCATTTTCTGGTCAACATCTCGTATCGTTCAGCATTCAGAAACATTCGTCTGGAGCTTGCGTTATTGGCCTCGCCATGTTGATCCAAGTATGGGCCCGTCATCCCCAATGCAATTGTATTGTCAATAACAACGACCTTATTCTCTCGAGGCATGAAGATCAATCGATTGGATATCGTGCTATCACAAACACTACAGGTGAATCTGGTTGTAGTTGTTCCACAGAACAAGCAGATAACATTGCTGCCATATAGATCATCCAAGCTATATGGGAGTGGGCAAAGGGACGGAATGCCTGGATATAGAATAAGAGGTTTTTCGTTTCCTCCTTGAGAACCAACACTCATGGAAAAGTCTGTAGCCATGAACAGTTCTTCAAATGAAGGCAGTCCAAGGTATCTCATAAGAGCCTCCATGTTTGTTAGATCTGGGTAATTGCTCTCATCATTATCTCGTAGCTTCAGTAAAATGGCCCCCAGACGGAAATTGATACATTTTACCAGCAAATTGAAAAATCCTGACACTGAGTATTCTACCGGAATCAACCCAGCAACCTTTCCTTTTACCTCCTTCGACGGCTGATATATCTCAGGAACAGTAGCCAAAATGCCAAAATGATGCTCAAATAGCGTAACTAATGACTTCACTGTCTTGAAAATCTCCCGTTGATAGTACTCCTCAATGCTTTTGCCATGAAGTATCGTCTCCACTAGCTTGTGTCGAGAAAAGTCAACATCGCTAACTTTGATACAGTCCATTATCGTCTTGCCAATCACAATATCTTTGGACGAGAGTTTATCAAGGCCTCTGGTAGACAACTCAATCTCATACAGACTTTGGAATAAAATTGGATCATAACACTCAATGATTCCCGCAACATCTTCAGGCTCAGGATTCACTGGAATAAACAATGAATAGTCAGCATTGCATAACGGACAACTGCTCCTTGAAGAGTCGTAGCAGTCTTTATGTATAGGATGCCCACATCCAACAATGACAATTCTAGCATCAACCAGTGTACTAGGATATGCTTTAACTGGAGGTTTTCCAAAAATTTCTTGAATATGATCAACACTCAAGAATCTCTTCACATTTGAAACTTCGTCTCTTGCTAACACCCCGTATTTTGATGAGCTATTGCAAGGTGTTTTGCAAATAATGCATTGCTCTTCCTCCTTATTTTCTTCAGTGGGTGATTGAATACTGTCAATATTGTGAAATTTTGCAAACTTCTTTTGTTTTCTTTGCATCTTTTCTATAACTAGTAATTGTTTCCGTTTGGCAATCTCTTTTTTATCATCAACATCCTTAACTTCAGCTGCTGAAAGGTCAAATTGGCCATCTAAATGCTGTTCAAATAAAGCCTCGTTTCTATCTCTTAACAAACCGAATATCTTTCTCATCATGTCCTTATTTCTAACGTCGGTCTGAGCGCTGTATAAGCTAGACAGCAGTAACAGCGGTGATTTGAACTTGGAATCAAGATTGACAGTGGTACACATATTTTCCAAAAAAGATACTCGGCTTGTCTTGTTCACATCATCCAATGCTGCAACATGCAATAACCGAAGAAGCCAGAAAGCAATATCATCATGGCAATTTTCCTCTGAAATCTCGTGTAAGATTCGATATACAAACCCAGCAAAGTAGCTGACTTTTGTGAACGCTGCAATATTTTCAAAAATGGTTCCAGAAATATCATCCAAGCTTGGATCACGGATCTTTCCATCTTCCGCGTTATATGTGATCGTGCTCACATAATTAATGTCAAATTCTTTCATGTATTGTTTCTTCAACACGTAAACACCTGAATCTCTGGTTCCAACTGGAGGTTTGTATACAGCCAATTCATTTAGCAGAGATTCAAAGA
The DNA here is from genome assembly GCA_030566045.1 of Geotrichum geniculatum. Classification (NCBI taxonomy): domain Eukaryota; kingdom Fungi; phylum Ascomycota; class Dipodascomycetes; order Dipodascales; family Dipodascaceae; genus Geotrichum; species Geotrichum geniculatum. Next base: position 57,485 of record JAJMHM010000025.1, on the reverse strand, counting down.
GTTCATCGTTAGTTAACTCTGAAGGTAAAGCTACAGAGAGTTCTGAGAATGATATAGAACCCTTACAGCCTAGCCATTGAATGATCTCTTTCCTTGTGAACATTCTTTTATTCTCTTCCTCAGTCAGTCCCATCAATTGACGGCGCTCGCTCAAAAGAACAATCAAAAATTGCAAAAAGTCTGCCATGATATCTTCAGAGAGTGTCAAATCAGGCCAATCCATAGCATCAAACCTTTTCTGAAGAATTAAAAATGAAGTAGTAGGATCTAGCACTGCTAGCATACACTGCGCCAAATAAATGTCATTCAAGAAGCCTGCTGTTTGTAGAAGATTTCGTTGGTAGTGGAAAGATTGAATTCTTAATGAATATCCATTTCTTACCCACACGTTATTATGAACTTGCGAAAGTAATGATAGAGTTCTGATGCTAAATTCAAAAAATATTTGTAAAACTCCATCCGTGAATGGCTTTTGCGAAGTAGATATCGGTTGGCCTAAACTACTCAGCAATGTACTTCGCATGTCTTCAGGAGATTCAAAATGGCTCTTTTTAAGGGCTTCCGCAAGAAACCAGTGTACCGGATGAAACCAGCTGTACTTTCCATCAGCCAAGTTAAACTTGATAAGTAGCGATTCATGGCTATCACTTCCAGTTTTAATGGATTCAAAATAGGACTGTCGTAAAGATTCGTCGCTGAACATTTGGCCAATAACTCTAACTGTGACTTGTCCAGTACACTTTCCAATAACGTCAACTAACTTTTTAGAATCTCCTTTGAGAGCACCAAATGCCAGATTGATCAATTGCGGTGCCAACTCAAAGTTGGTTCTCCAGTCTTCATCTTCAAACTCAACATGCGCACCCTCCTGTATTTGCATTGGAGAATTATTATCAAACAAACTCAAAATTTCACACAGCTGTCTAATCGAATTCTCATCAAATGAACAAACTGCTTTGCCAATGAGATATTTGAAATCGTGTAGTACACACTTAATTCTAGAAGTGTCAAACGAGCTTGGGAAGTTGAATTTCATGCCAATATCAGTGTGTAAATTAATTCTACCAACCGTTAGGGCATCATATAAGGCTCTGAAATGAAGAGGACCAGATTCAACAATGCCAGTAGCGACGGACGGAGCTGTATATAGCTGGGTGGATAATGTAGTCAAAGCAGAATACTCGGGCTCTCTGTCAGTAGTCAAAAAGTGATCAAGCAGTATCGGATACATTCTATTCAGCTCTTTACCAAACCAAACCTTATGATCCAAGTTTGTGACGAGTGTAGTGATATATAGGTCTCTTAGATCCAGTCTCAAAGCTTTCCAAAGGCGAACATCGAAAAACAGCAAGTAATTGAGTCTCTTGGAAAATTTAAATGTCGGGTATTCAGGAAAGGGGCCCAGGTCATTCGAAGCGTCTACTTCTTCTTCTTCAAACGACTTGAAAATGGGAGCTCTGTTGTCGTACGGAATGGTACCAAAGGTTCCTAAAGAAGGAATATCGAGGCTTTCAGTGAGCGAAGTACCTGCGCGAAGAGGCTGTTTGCAAGTTGGTTGAAGTTTGATCCAGTCTTCCATGAGGGCCTGAGCCACGAAATGTTGCGGAACCTGCGCGAGCCATTTGACTAAAGACTCTACAAGTTGCTCACGGTCGTGATTTCGTTTTGATCTAATGGTATGCTTCAGAAGAAGCCTTTTGCTCATCTTATTTTTGACGGAGAGCAAGTGCTTGAGGTCTGTAGATTCCATTAGAACTGCGCGGCCTTGCGTGTCGACGATATTTGCAATTTCAGCAGCAAACCCCATATCATCCTTCACATTGCCTACGATTAACGCATGAACTTCAACAAAAGTATGGAAAGCATCATTCCAAATGCAAAGAACGAACGAATCGCCTTCATTTGCCTTCTCATGTTCAAACACAGAGGCTTCATCTTGATACCTCTGAATGACAAAATCTGACGACTGCAAAACATGAATCGAAAAGTCAAGAATAGTCCTAATGGTATCCAACAGAGCACTTTGGACATTTGCAGGAAACTCTTGTCGAGAACTACCATTTGATTCGGACGTGGACTTGTGCTGCTTGCACTTGAAAGACCTCGTCCAAGCTTCAGGATCACCACAGTCACAGACGCCACCAGAAGTTCCGTGAGAAACTTGCACAGTGACCTGATGGTCTTCATGTTCCGTAGGATCATAGCATCTTGTGCACATAACACAGGTGTCATCAAACCCGCAATTTCTACAAACACGATATTAGCACAAAGGTCCGCTTGCCCAAAGATCTGTCGCAACTTACAGACATCGGTAGATGGGTTCACCGAGTTCCAAGTTCCTCACACAAGGACGGCCTTCATGGCCTTCTTGCCGTCTGTTTTTCAGCTGGTCAATGAATTTTCCATTGTCCGACGCAAAGTAGTAGAGCTTGTCAAAGAGATGCTCCTGTAGAAGAGGATTGGGCTCAGCAATCTCTAGATACTGCAACAACTGTTGTCTTATAGAGCTGCTCATTTCTGTACTGGCCATATGGATCAGAACATTAGGACGCTGGGAACTCTTGATGCTTATATAGATTGTGAAAAAGCTGGTCCATCATGGTCATTATATAGGGTTAGGGTATATTTAATATGGAGAGAAAGGTATAGGGAGACAGGTGTACTAATTGGAGGTTCATTAATCTAGATAAATTTTACTATGGCAGAAGGTTTACTCTTCGTCATCTTCTTCAATGTATTTAGAACGAATGTCTTTCCATTGTTTACCACGGTTGACGTAGTCGTAGTAGGAGTCGATGGTTTTGTTGAAACCGCTAGAGGGAGAGTTAGCAAGGAAGGAGGGTAGGAAGGTAGGAGGGTAGGAAGGTTGGAGGGTAGGGAAATAGAAGGATAGCAGCATAACAGTGAATCAGCATAGCAGCATAGCAGCATAGCAGATAACAGCTACAAGAAGGTTCCTGAACTTTGCTGGTAATACGTGTAGAGCAGACTTACATGTCAAAGAAGAATGAAGAACCGAAAACTGCGGCGACAAAGACAGAATTACGTCTGAATAAGGTGTTGTAGACAGTAGTACCGATAGACTATTGATGACATTAGTATAAGAACAGAGACTCCAGCAGTTCCAGACTCCAGATTTGAAGCTCCAGACTCCAGATTTAAAGCAGATTTGAAGCTCCAAACTCCAGATTTGAAGCTCCAAACTCCAGACTCCAGCAATATTAAAGCTCCAGATTGAATCACTACTCACCATGTTGGAAATATGCGATGATTATATGATGATGATAGAAAGCTGAAGAGTAAGAGGAAAGAAATTTTCGATCAACACCCAAAAGAAAAAACGAAAAAATATAAACTACTCATACTTGATTGGCCAGTAAGCAGATCACCTGACCTAGTTACACAGAAATAAAATTTTAGAATCGCGAAGCATCTCCAAGACGAGCATTTGTACAATGTCTACTACGCCTTCGGGAATCCAACAAGACAAAGATGGCAATCGGTTTGTAGGAGGAACTGTGCGAGCGGATGGGAGTGTGAGAAAGGTGGTGAAGGTTCGTCCTGGTTACGTTCCAATTGATGATATTGCAAAGTACAAACCGCCAGGAGAACGACGCGAGAGGAGGGCTAGAATGATGGATGAGAAACTGGTCAAGTCAAAGAGTGAATTCCCAGAGTTTCCTGCGTTAGGTCAGGCAAAGGTGAATTCGGCGAAGACGAACTCTGCAAAGACGAGTGAAGACCTGATCGATCAGTTGGATAACTTGACAATTGGATCTGAGTCTGTTCAGTCTCAGGTATCGTCAAAGGTTGAAGTTTTTACAGAATCTCTTTCAGGGTCTCAGATATTGTCAAAGCTTGAAGCTCAAAAGACTGAAGCTCAAAAGATTGAAGCTCAAAAGACTGAAGCTCAAAAGATTGAAACTCAAAAGACTGAATCACCAAAGACTGAATCACCAAAGTCTCAATCCAAGACTCAATCACCAAAGATTCAATCACCAAAGACCCAATCTCAATCACCAAAGACTCAACCTCAATCACCAAAGACTCAACCTCATACAATAAAACCAAATGAACCAACTCATACACTCTCACCAAACTCTACTAAAAAGTCATATATTCCTCCATGGAAACGCACAACTTGACCTCAAACGTTTTCAGAACAAAAAAACCCATATTATTAAAGAATACCGTCTATTTACATTATCGCCATAGCTACACCAATACACATCATCGACATGATTCCCATTCTCACCGCCTGCCTGGTGGACTCATTGCTATTTACTTTCATTTCGATATCGCCAACCCCAGCAGCAGCAACAATAGAATTATCTGAAAACATACTGTTTTGACCAACATCAGCTTCAGTAAACTCGAATGTCATTCCATCTTCTTCATCACCAGTCCATGTAGTGGTGATGACGAAACTCATATCACCTTGGGCAGATGCAACTGTCTCTATAGGCAGCGTCGTGATTGTTTTGCTATCGTCTTCAATGAACACCAGAGTGGGTTTCTGGGATCCAGGAGGAGTGATTGTAGGATCTGTCTTGAGAGCTGGACCTGAAGTATATGGCGAGTCTCCAACAAAAGAAATTGGAGCACCTGTGGAAGTAATGTCTTCCATGAACTCAGAATTGGGGTTGCCATGTTTGTCCAGATTACCATTGATCTCGCCTCCGAGAGACTGGATTGACAGCCAGCTGCCGCTGGTGTCGGCATACTTGTACTCTCTGCCAGTCGAGTAGTCAAGAACAGTGAGCTTGCGCACAGAAAAGTTGAACGGACCCTTGGAATAATCAGTAACACCTCCGGCCCACTCAATTGTACCCTCAGCATTACTCTCATCACCTCCGGCCCATACTCCAAATCTAACCTGCATAGGACTCTGTGGATAGTATCCGTTACCAGTATTCTCAAGCCGTCGCACCGGACGACCGTCAATATACCAAACAATGCGCTCCTTGGTCCAGTCAATAGCGTACTTGTGGAACAAGAGTTGGGGAGACTCCAAAAGGTGGAAGTCTCCTCGATCATAGGTTGAAGTATCACCTTTAGAAAAGTAGTTACTTTGGACCGTGGTATAATCGTTGCCGACCCATTCGATATCGATTTCGTCCAAGTCTTCTGAAATCATGACCATGGAAGAGACAATTCCCATGCCCTCCGCTGCTCTAGCTTCGACTTCTATACGTCCAAACATGATAAAAAAGTCTGATTCGACTGTGGGCGCATCGCCTTTAGCAGCTATTTCAAACTGAATACCGCTGTCTCTGGAGTACGTGACTTTCTCGCTTGTGAGATATGCATCGTAACGGTCTGAAGGTCCTTGAGTGAAATCCGTAACGAGCAGGTTTGACAGAGCAGGTACGGCTTCACACTCTTGAAGCAGAGGATTACAAGACGTGTAAGTCTGTGCAGCTGTTAATCTACTGTAGTAGGCCAATAACACAAATATTAATGGTTTCATGGTAAGCAAAGATGGTTATTGTATGAGAGACTGTGAGCGTTTGATAGATATATATATTGTATATTCGCACAAAATTAAGCTATTTCTTTTTGTGATACAGTTATTAAGTTGGCTGGCTTCTACAGAAACTCTCGATAGTTGGGCATAACAACCTTCTCACTCACAAGTCTTCTCAATCCACTTTCGACCAGCGCTCCCATTTTAGGCATATCGTTGAGCATACTTCTGGATCCAAGAAGACTCTTGACTGCGACCTCCAGTGCAAATTCCGGACGAACACTCAATCGAACCTTACCGTTTTTCTGTACGCTTATGACTAGGCGAGCAGAAAACCGAACAACAGAGACTACCAGTGTAACAGGCATTACAAACGATTTGAAGAGCTTGACTCTCGTTTCAACGCCAACCGTTATTGTATCTGAAAGATCAACGTCCATTTCGGCGGCGAGAACGCCCTCCTGTTCTGTAGGAACCACTCTGCAATTGCTAAAGATTGGAAAGTCTTCACCTGTGCTCAGCTCCGTAAGCTTGATATTGTCCAGCCAGTCTGGCTTCTTTGGTCCATTGAGGGATCCATTGAGGAAGTTCGCCAGCTTTCCTTCTCTTCTAGCATCTCTGCGATACTCGTTGATGATCTGTGCCAGTAGAACGTTGACCCAGTCAAGGGACTCTGGCTGCGAAGGTTTTGAGATGAGTGGATGCTCCAGTGCTTGGTGGGAGGTAGATGGAGCGGATCTCGAGGTCTTTCGTTGCGAAGCAGAGAAGAGGTAGAACCGTATGAATAGCCCTATGGCCACAAAGGCGAGACATTGTCCTGTCTGGCGAAGCTGTTAGACAGTAGTACTAAAGATTCTGCTGTCGACTTACCATAAACCCGTACAGAAACCCATTTCCATGGCTACAAACTGTGTCAGACCTTGCTCTTCAATCAGTGCTAAACTTACTTTGAGCTCGAGATCACGGTGTATGCCTTATAGGTGATGTATGGTTCTTCCATCTGGAGTCATAATCATGGATCATGGTATGTTTCGAGAATGAAAAGATGGAGTTTAATATTATAGTCACGTGATTTGATATATATATATAAAACTGAAAATTCACGTGAATTCTTTTTTCTATCAGAACAATATAGGGAAAAAACTTGATTGACAAGATGAAATGGACTGTTTGTAGGCTTCAGAGGTTGACACTGAGGATTCCTGGAAGCTACCGGATGCCAGAGCACCTGCCTCCTCCGCCAGTGCAATCGCCACCTACAATTCATAGCACAGAGAGCAAAGTACGAGAGATCATTCCGATAGAGAGGGAGAATCTTCGGGAGCAGTATCGATCAAGAAGGTTGACGGTTACTGATATGGTTCCCAAGTACTGCGAAGCCAAGTTTTATTATGATTTGAAAGGAGGCAAGCACGAAACTACGGCTGCCATGGCTAGAGGGACGGCTATTCATGATCTGCTAGAAGCTGAAGTGAATCAGCGAAAGCAGGCTCTGCCCGTAGCTAAAGACGCTACAGAAAAAATGTGGAACAGGTGTATATCGATACTGGACTGCTTGAGTTTACTGAAGACGGCGTCCAAAGCTAGAGAAATGTATGTGTTTGGGTGTTTCAGGAACATTCCAGTCTCAGGAGTTATAGACTTGCTAGAGATTGATGATAAAAACGAGCTGGTTATAGTTGATACGAAAACGAGGTTCCGAAACACACTACCAGAGTACTCTGAGAGGCGGTCAGCTTATTTACAGGTGCTAATGTACCGGCAAATGCTACTTAGTTTGAAGAGTATGGAGTTTGATCTTGGGCAGTGGAACAAGTTAGTGGGAGTAGATGAGGACAAGCCCTTGGGTGAAGAGTTTATAGAGTATTTGGACAATCTGGGGCACGATAGCGGAGTTAGTTTGAAGGATTTACAGCAGCAAGTTGTTCAAAGACTTGGTGAACTTCCTGCTATATCTGATACAGTTAAGGTTGAGTATGTTTACAAGAAGCAGGGCAAGGTTGAGGTGATTGATGTTTGTGAATACAATGTCAAGGATTCAGACAGTACGTTACAAGATATGATGAACTTTAGTTTTGACTTTTGGGAGGGCAATAGATATCCGCTAGGAGTGCCAAAGGAAGAGGAAAAGAAGTGTAACTATTGTCGCTGGAAGAATGAGTGTGAATGGCGTGGAGAGATGTTTGTAATTCCCTAATATGACCTGCATTAAAAAATGAGAAAAAAAATGGACAAATCCGGAGTTGAACCGGAGACCTTTCGCATGCTAAGCGAACGTGATAGCCAACTACACCATATGCCCTATGATAATTGTTTTGAGAGTTTGTTGATTACCAGGAAATACAAAACAACTCAAACTCAGTAGAAGATATTAGCAGAAAATATCAGTAGCCATCTTTATATAGTACTATAACATGAAAAAATTGACTTGTTATTGACACTAATGAATTATTAGTCAATCATGAGAATTCAAATTAGCTCACACAAAAGGTCGATTGCGTTTAAGCATATAGGTACCTAATCAGCAATGATATTCCGAGAGGTTACCAAATCAGGCAATATTGATTGAGTCAATAGCGCCAGTCAAAGCGTTGGATAAAGCCTACGGAAATCAACGGGTAGTTGAACTGTAACCGAAGTCAACGAGAACAAGAACTAGAACGAGAACAAGAACGAGAACAAGACCAACAAACCTCCAAACATCCAGCTAAACCACCTCCAACTAAACAAAACCTCCAACTAATCTTATTATCAAACCCTAACCCTATTCCAAAGACCAAAGCCAGGTCATCTTTTGCCATCAGAAAATCCTTTCTTCACCACTCCAGAATTAGCCCAATTGACCATGTCTGAACCAGAAGAATTGATTGCAAAGGCCGAAAAGAAGCTCAACAGCGGGACGTCGTTTCTGAGTGGGATCTTTGGATCGTCACAGTCAAAGTACGAAGAGGCGAGCGAATTGTACATGCAAGCAGCCAACATGTACAAGCTGCGAAAGCAAGGGAATCTTGCGGGCGAAACGTTTGAGAAGGCTGCGAATTGCTTGACGAAGAGTGAGTTCACGAAGGACGAGGCTTCTAATGTGTATGTGGAAGCTTTCAAGGTGTTTAAGAGCAACGAGAACTTCACGAGAGCCGCCGATAACCTGAACCGCGCGGTCGAGATCTTTACGTTGAAGGGAAACTTTCGACGAGCAGCCAGCTTTGAGTTTGAGCTGGGCCAGTTGTATGAAAACGATTTGCATCAGTTTGAAGCTGCAGTGACATCGTATGAGCGTTCAGGAGACTGGTACTTTGAAGATCAGGCAGAGAGTTTAGCAAACAAGGCCTACTTGAAGGTGGCAGATCTGAGTGCGCTGAATGAGAATTACTTGAAGGCCTTTGATTTCTACAAGAAGATTGCGAAAAAGAGCATAAACAACAATTTGACCAAGTGGAATCTGAAGGAGTATTTTTTCAAGAGTATATTATGTTTGTTGGCGAACAATGATGTTATTGCGGCGGAGAAGTCGTTGAATGAGTTTCTTGAGTGGGATGCGGGTTCTTTTGGACAGACGAAGGAGTATCAGTTGTTGTTGGATATTATTGATGCGATTAAGAATGGAGATGAAGAGACGTTTTCTACAAAGTTGTTTGAGTTTGATCAGTTTAGTAAGCTTGATAGTTGGAAGACCAAGATATTGCTTAAGATCAAGCAGAATATTCAGCAACAAGAGGACGATATATTGTAGGTAGATGTCAATATAAGTAGTGAGAGATTAGATTGATTAGGTTTGAACATGGAAGTTATTTGAGCTTTAACATGGGATTAACGACTTTAACGACTTTAACAGACGTTAACGACTTTAACAGACGTTAACAGACGTTACAGACGCTAACTACTTCAACATACAGACCTTACAGACCTTACAGACCTTAACGACTTCAACTACTTGAAAATAAAACCATTCCAAAACTCAAAACTAAAGCCTACACATATTAAACCTCCATACTTCTACCCACCATCCAAATGCATCATGACTCTTATGTAGAAGCCTACCAATTTTTGTTGCTTCAAGCAACCTCGACGCTTGCTCTTCTCGCCATTCACCAACTCCAACTCCAACTCCAACGCCAGCCAAAGCTTCATGATCCTCCAAACACCTTCACCCAAACCTCCAGCCCCTAACGAGCTCCTAAAGAGCTCCTGTTGAAGGTTTGTAAAGGCTAAAAGTAGTGAAAAACCTGATTTGCTCTTTATCTGGCTCTATCTGACTCACTGAAACTTTTTTTTGGACTCGAACACAAATTTCAAAAATTAAAAAGAAAATCAATCGAAAAATTATTTAACTTGTTTTTCTTCTCTTTTTATTCTTTTTATTCTTCTTCTTCTTCTTCTTCTTCTTCTTCTTCTTCTTCTTCTTCTTCTTCATTCTCTCTTCATTCCCTCTTCATTCCCTCCTCTCCACACAATGATTGTCCGATCACTGGCTTCCCTGAAGCCAGCTTCGCTCCTAAAACAATCGCTATCCTTCAAATCATCCCTCTGCAAACGTCTGGCCTCATCCTCCTCCTACGTAGGTGCTGGTATCCTCAACCCAAATAACTCCCAACTGGTAGACGTAAATAAGGTCTTGGTCATCGGCTCTGGCGGCCTCTCCATCGGCCAGGCAGGCGAGTTCGACTACTCCGGCTCCCAGGCTATCAAGGCCCTCAAAGAAGCTAACAAATCCTCAATCCTCATCAACCCAAATATCGCTACCATCCAAACTTCTCATGCCCTCGCTGACGAAGTCTACTACCTCCCAGTCACTCCTGAATACATTGTCAACATCATTGAACGCGAAAAACCTGACGGCATCCTGCTCACCTTTGGCGGCCAAACTGGCCTCAATGTCGGCGTCCAGCTCGATAAAATGGGCGTCTTTGAAAGATATGGCATCAAAGTCCTAGGCACTCCCATCAAAACCCTTGAAACTTCTGAAGACCGTGATCTCTTTGCCCAAGCCCTCAAGGAAATTGACATCCCCATTGCTGAATCCATCGCCGTCGAAACCGTCGAAGACGCTCTCGCCGCCGCTGAAAACATTGGCTATCCCATCATTGTCAGATCCGCCTATGCCCTCGGTGGCCTCGGCTCTGGCTTTGCAAACAACCCTGAAGAACTCCGTAACTTGTCCTCCCAGTCTCTCTCGCTCGCTCCCCAGATCCTCGTCGAAAAGTCTCTCAAGGGCTGGAAAGAAGTCGAGTATGAAGTCGTCCGTGATCGTCTCAATAATTGTATTACCGTCTGTAACATGGAAAATTTCGACCCCCTCGGTATCCATACTGGTGATTCTATCGTCGTTGCTCCCTCTCAAACCCTTTCTGATGAAGAGTACCACATGCTGCGTTCCGCCGCCATTAAAATCATTCGTCATTTGGGTGTCGTCGGTGAGTGTAACGTCCAGTACGCTCTCCAAGCTGATGGCCTCGACTACCGTGTCATTGAAGTCAACGCTCGTCTCTCCCGTTCTTCTGCTTTGGCCTCTAAGGCTACCGGTTATCCCTTGGCCTACACTGCTGCTAAGATCGCTCTCGGCCATACTCTTCCTGAACTCCCCAACGCCGTCACTAAAACTACCTCCGCAAACTTTGAGCCTTCCCTCGACTACATGGTCACCAAGATCCCCAGATGGGATCTCTCCAAGTTCCAGCATGTCAAGCGCGACATTGGTTCCGCTATGAAGTCTGTCGGTGAAGTTATGGCTATCGGTAGAACCTTTGAAGAATCTTTCCAAAAGGCTATTCGTCAAGTTGATCCCTCCTTTGTTGGCTTCCAAGGTGCTGAATTCGATGACCTCGACTATGCTCTTGCTAACCCCACTGACCGTCGTTGGTTGGCCGTTGGTCAAGCTCTTCTCCACGAAAACTACACTGTTGACAGAGTCCACGAACTCTCCAAGATTGATAAATGGTTCCTCCACAAGCTCATGAATATCGTCAACCATCAAAAGCTTCTTGAAGAAGCTGGTTCTCTGTTCGCCCTCACCCATGATGTTATTTTGACTTCCAAGAAACTTGGTTTCTCTGATAAGCAAATCGCCATTGCTGTCGGCTGCACTGAGGATGAAGTCCGTGCTCGCCGTCTCTCCTTCAACATTCGTCCTTTCGTCAAAAAGATTGATACTCTCGCTGCTGAATTCCCTGCTGACACTAACTACCTCTACACCACCTACAATGCTACTTCCCACGATGTCTCTTTCGAGGAGCATGGTACCATGGTTCTTGGTTCGGGTGTCTACAGAATTGGCTCCTCTGTCGAGTTTGACTGGTGTGCTGTTTCTACTGCCCGTGCTCTCCGTGAACTCGGTAAGAAGACCATCATGGTTAACTACAACCCTGAAACCGTCTCTACTGATTTCGATGAGGTCGACCGTCTTTACTTTGAGGAATTGAGTTACGAACGTGTTATGGATATCTATGAGCTTGAACAATCTCGCGGTGTCGTCGTCTCTGTTGGTGGTCAATTACCCCAAAACATTGCTCTTCGTTTGCAAGATGGTGGTGCTAAGGTTCTCGGTACTGATCCCCGTGATATCGATAAGGCTGAAGACAGACACAAGTTCTCTTCTATTTTGGATTCCATTGGTGTTGACCAACCTGCTTGGAAGGAGCTTTCCTCTGTTGCTGAAGCTAAAAAGTTTGCTGAAACCGTTGGATTCCCTGTCTTGGTCCGTCCTTCCTACGTTCTTTCCGGTGCTGCCATGTCAGTTATTCGTGATGAGTCTGAACTTGATTCCAAGTTGAACAATGCTGCCTCTGTCTCTCCTGATCACCCAGTTGTCATTACCAAATTCATTGAAGGTGCCGAAGAAATCGATGTTGATGCCGTTGCTGCTAATGGTAAGCTTCTCATTCACGCTGTCTCTGAACATGTTGAAAACGCCGGTATTCACTCTGGTGATGCTACCTTGGTTCTTCCTCCTGTCAATCTCACTCCCTCCGACATGGCCCGATTGAAGGAAATTGCTGAAAAAGTCGCTGCTGCCTGGAAGATCACTGGTCCTTTCAACATGCAAATTATCAAGGCAAAAAATCCTGAAAATGCCACTGTTCCTGATCTCAAGGTCATTGAGTGTAATATCCGTGCCTCTCGTTCTTTCCCATTCGTCTCCAAGGTTTTGGGAACCAACTTCATTAACGTTTCCACCAGAGCTCTTATGAATAAGGATGTTCCCGAACCCGTTGATGTTATGCAACAACCAAGAGACTACGTTGCTACTAAGGTTCCTCAATTCTCTTTCACTCGTTTGGCCGGTGCTGATCCATTCCTCGGTGTTGAGATGGCTTCTACTGGTGAGGTTGCTTGTTTCGGTAAAGATGTCAAGGAAGCATACTGGACTTCCATGCAATCCACCATGAACTTCAAGCTTCCTTTGCCTCCTACTGGTCTCTTGTTTGGAGGTGATTTGACCAACGAGAAGCTTTCTAATGTTGCCAAAACTCTTGCTCCCCTTGGATACAAGTTCTATACTGCTAATGCTGAAGTCAAGGCCTACCTCGAGAAGGTCATTGACACTCCTATTACTATTATTGAGTTCCCTGTTAATGACAAGCGTGCACTTCGTGAAGTATTTGCCAAGTATGATATCAAGGCCGTTTTCAATCTTGCTTTGAAGCGTGCTGAGTCTCTTGAGGATCAAGACTATGTTATGAGAAGAAATGCCATTGACTTTGGTATTCCATTGTTCAACGAACCCAGAACTGCTCAGCTATTTGCTGAGTCTGTTGCTGAGAAGCTCCCTCTTAGAGAAGAAGGTGTTATTCCCAGTGAAGTGAAGAGATGGAGTGAATTCATTGGTGGTAAAGATGTTTAAAAACTATCAAGACAAATGTACTATGTTTATATTTTAGAAGAGTAAATGATTAAAAAGGAATAATTAAAAAGGAATAATGATTATAAGATTCTATCTTTGAAAAGATTTGAAGAACTGAATTGGAGATTTGAACTGAAGATTTGAACTGAACTAAAGATCTAAAAGAAACAACTAAAATAATTGAAAATAAAAATAATATACTTATTTTTCATCCAATCAAAATTGTTTGTCACAAATGTATAAAATATATCCCAAGTCTTATATCACGAGACCAAAGCCAATTTTTGGCATTCCGAGGCCAAATGGAATCAAATTGAACGTGACTAAAATTTAAAATTGTCTGAAAATGATAAAAAGAAAAACTCGATATATATTCTGTCTCTTCTTGTCACAAATCTTCTCCTCCTACATCTCACTTAATCGTTCTGTCTAATTGCTATTATGAGTTCCATTTCTAGTCATCCTTTGCTCATTCATTCAGTCAAGTTCCTGGAAACTACCAGTATGTATATTCCCCAGATTCATTCCGCCAATGATATCTAACTATATTCCTAGCTGGTAGAGATAAACTCCTCCGTCTCATACAATACTGGTCTCGTTTCTACTCCTACTTCTTATACAAAAAGGGCTATCCTGCTGCCTCTATCGAGTTCTGGAAACACTTGCAAGGGATTCTAGGTTTGTCTAGAAAGCTGTTCCGTGTCGGCAAACCTCTTAACTTCCTCAAGCTCGCTGGAGCACACTATGCTAATAAGACCGCTGATCCCATTCTCAGAATCACCGCTCTTCTTCGTGCAGTCTCTTATGCCATCTACTTCTCCGCCGATACCTTTGTCTGGATCAACGGAGCCAAAGTCTACAGCTTGACCAACGCACTGCCCATCTCAAGACTCGGAAATAAGTTCTGGCTGTTTGGTTTAGTTTGCAACATCATCAACTCACTCCGCCGACATCAATTGGCTTCTGCCAAACAAGTTGCACTGCAAAACGAGGCTTCGGCCTCTGGAGAAAAGGACTCCACAGAGATCAAGAGGGTTTTGAGAGAAAAGAAGGCTGCCGAGCTTCAATTCATCTGGGACGCTTTGGATACTGCTATTCCTATCAGCAGTTTGGGACTGGCTAATCTGGATGACGGATTTGTTGGTCTTGCTGGTTTTGTTACTGCTGCACTGGGTGTCAAACAGCAATGGGCTGCTACTTACTAAAGACTGCCCATGAACAGTCCAGTTCCTAGATTTTGATGAATGAACAGTACGACAAAGAACAAAAATTAACTGAGAGTTTGATAAATAGTGAAATATTTAAGCCTACAGTCTTTTTGATTTGTGTTTTGACATTCTGTAGAGTAATGGCTGGAATCGGTCCTTGGAATTTGTCCTTGGAATCGGCCCTTGGAATCGGTCCTTAGAATCTGTCCTTAGAATCTGTCCTTGAGATCTGACAGCCGTTGGATTTTCACCTGCCCAAGAACCCTATTTTAACTCCACATTCATGCTCTCATAAAACTCATGCTCTCTCATAAGACTCAAAGTAGCCCGTTTTCACATTCGCCTCTCAGACAGATCGTAGTATAGAGGTTAAGTTGACATATCGTAGAGCCCATGATAGCAAAAACTTCCATCTATTGAATACCTTCGCATAATATATAATCTGATCTCTATTTGTCCTTCTGAGTCTTTGGTGGCCGTCCTTTGCTCGCTCCAGGAAGTGTCTTTCCTGCTACAGCATGATGCTGACCGTGTTCATTGCCCCAATGATGATTCACTGGTGATTGTCCTGGTATCGTCTTCCCGCTCACTCTACCTCGCATACTAGCACCTCCTCGACCTCTAGTAGCCTTTCCTCTGGTTGAAGGTGTCTGATTACCAGGCTGTGGAGTTCCATTTTGCTGATCATACATATATGGCGAGTATTGTCGATTTCCATTCCCATTACTGCTGTTACTCGCATTTAATGGAACTGAAGTATCCTTCTGCTGTTGCTGTTGCTGTTGCTGCTGCTGCTGTTGATTTTGTTGCTGCTGCTGCTGTTGTTGATTTTGTTGATTCTGTTGGTTTTGATTCTGTTGTGGATGATGCTGTTGCTGCTGTTGAATTATTCGAGCTTGACGCTGCTTTTTACGAAAGTTTTCAATAAAACTAAGTCTCATGAATTGATTTGATGTAGCTTGTTTATCGTCCATTATCAGCATCATTTGTTCATACTCGCTACCATGACTCGTCAAATCTTCGTGTAACTTCTTGCTCTTCTTAGGGCCTTCATCCTTCTTGTACGTAAATAAACTAGAAACATCGTCTCCAGGTAACGCGCGTTTTCGAAACTTTGGCTGCTCGCCAGGAACTCTCAAATCAATGTTGCGAATTGAAAATTTTAACAGCTCGGACTCAACGTTGACACTTATGGCATCATTGAAATTGGCCGTATCACTCATCACCATCAAGTCCTGCCACATGCTCAGCATCCCAGGCCTCATCACCGTTCGATACTCTTTTCCATTCTCTGTCTTGCGATGGTCTACCACTTTGACTATCACGCACCCTTCATAGAACTGCGCTGCCATGTCCGTAAAAACCTCTGCCGCAGCTGGCGGAATTGTCTTGTCAACCAGCGCTTGAAGAAACTGCTTCATCAAAGGATTGGACTTTTGGATCACGGACTCTTGATTGTTGAATCGATAATGAGTATGATGAATATGCAATGTTAATGACGGTGTTTCATTCCCGTATTTTGTCAATAATGCTTGATGAGTCTCAGCTGAATCCAGAGTTAGCTTCCAATTGCAAGCTCGTTCACAAATACTCACCGAAGTAAAACGGTTTCTGCTGTTGTACGGGCTTCTTTGGAGGATGCGCAGGCTTTTCCTGCTTCACTGGTGAACTGGGCTCCTCATCATCACGAACGATTCTCTTTCTGTCTGAAAATCGATTTGGCATCTTGACCTCCCTCTTGGACTTTCTTCGTAGTGTGATTATCACGGCCAGGCGTCGTAGCTATTCTCTTGTTGCTGTTGAGTGTATGAAATTCAGAGTCTGCTCTGAGAAGAAGGAATATATCTATACCCTAACCCTTTCAATATATCCCACTCGATTGAAAGGTTTAATTCTTCAAGCACTTGAAGCTGGTTCGAGAGAAATCATGACAGTTAGCATTTCCGAAGCAAGTGACAATATAGAACGGTTTCTTGTTGGGCTGCCGGCGCTGAACACTGTAGAGAGCTACGATCTCATCAAGACAGACACGATAGAAACTTGGTTGACAAGCCATCCTATGGACTCGTCAGTGTTTGAGTATGCGACCAAAGGCCTAATCCACAAAGTAATTACTTCAGACAGCTATGAAGATTCATTTCTAGCTTCTTTGCTAGATATCTCGCTTTTAACGGAGACATTCAGGAAGCTACATCTCTTTTTGGTAGAGGAGGTATTTGAATTGCAGACTATAGACAAGATTCACGGATTTTTCAGATATTTGCTGAATAGAGAGAGTGCCATTAGCCCAAACACAATACTGCTACGTCTTTGCAACAGCTTACTTCGACGGAATAGAGACTCCAAGTTTGCAGGCGAGATTGTGTGCTTTTTGGCCAGAATCTTCCCGCTCTCTGAAAAGTCTGGTTTGAACATCAGAGGAGGATTCAATGTTGACAATGTCACGTATTACGACAAGCCAGACAAGAAGAAAATAGAAGGAACAGATGAAGCCGCCGACACAGATGAGCCCGACTTGTATTCAAAATTCTGGGGGCTTCAAGATGCATTTAGAGAGCCGACGACACTGCTAGCTGGAGATGTTGAACAGTTTAAAAAGAACGTCAGTGAAGTGATTTCAGAGCTCAAGAGAAGAGAAGTGAATGGAGGACGCAAGTCAGAGTCTTTGGAAGAGCTTGATGATGAAGGTGATGACCAGTTTGTTCCTAAATGGCTCACTCATCGCGATTTATTCGAATTACAACTTAATGACTATTCATTCAGGCGTACGATTTTGACCCAGTTTCTTATTCTGTTTGACTTTCTGTGCAAAGCTGGATCTTCAACTGCGACGACAAATCTCTCGGTTAAGTTTGAAAAATTTCAGGATGATGCATTTATTTCTTCGACCTTGAAAGAAGTCCAGAAAACAACATACAATAGTCTTGATCTTGAGCCTGCATTTTTACGAACTGTTAAAACCGTTATTCAGCGAGATGGATACTGGCAAACTTGGAAGCAGCGCAACTGTCCAAAGTTTAGTATTCCCCCGTTACCTCAATCAGATGTCACTGCTGCTTCAAATAAACTGCAAAATGAGCTATGCAAATCTAGGAAACCCTTTTGGCATAAGATGGGAACTGCTGGGCTAAGTAAGATTTGGAAAATTCAGACTGGGCTTGATTCATTAAAAGATGAAAGGCGATACAAGCTCCCAGAGGCTCGAAGCTACTATGACCGAGTGAAAGAGGAGCGAGAGAAGCTAGCGGCAGCTAAAGATGATGTTTCAAAGAACGAAGAAGGATTGGACGAAGGTATGGATTCTGCGCACAAGATTGGATCTCTTATTTGGAGAGGTCTTCGAGCTGCTCGAGTACAAGGTAATTGGTCAAAGTTTGGATCGGTAACGAAGCAAACTGGGTTCGGGGGTCTATATGGAGAATGCGATAATCCTGAACCTGAAGAAATGAAAAAGGAAAATTCTTCTGAATCAACTGAAGATCAGATTTCTGAAAGGAAGCGTTCAATCAGTAGAGTTTCAGAGGAAGGGGACACTGAAAGGCCGACCTCCAGATTAAAAACAGAGGAGTATGAATCTAAAACCAACGATGAGCTAGAGCAGGACACTGAAATGCAAGGCGAACTGGATGAGCAATCAGTGGGTAGTGAAGATGGAGGAGATGGAGCAGAGAAGGGGGATGGAGCAGAAGTAGCAGAAGAAGGAGCTGAAGTAGCAGAAGAAGATGGAGCAACAGCAGAAGAAGCAGAAGAAGGAGCAACAGCAGAAGAAGAAGAACAAGCTCAACAAGCTGAACAAGCTGAACAAGCTGAAGAAACAGCTGAAGAACCTGAAGAACCTGAAGAACCTGAAGAACCTGAAGAACCTGAAGAACCTGAAGAACTTGAAGAAGCAGACAATATGGAAATTGACGATACTTTGCTTGAATCCAAGGCTGACACTCAAGTATCTGAAGAAATGCCAGATGCTTAACGCCTGCTCCATGTTCCCAGACAAAACTATGACGACTAAAGCTATTCATACTGTTGCTTCCTCTTGATTCCTGTTACTTCCTCTTGATTCCTCTTGATTCCTCTTTATTCCTTTTGATTGCCTCCGCTTGCTCCATTCTATTAAGAAATCAAGCTGACTAGAAGGCTTCTCTTGAATAAAGGTAGCTCCCACCACACTATGTGCTGGTTACTGCGTATATTTAACTTTATATTGAGTACTTTTTGTTTTCCCTTTCACTTCATTTTGCTTAACTCTTTTTCTAACTCATACTATTATTACTACTTTTCATTTCTTTCATTTTTTTTTTTTTTTTTTTTTTTTTTTTTTTTTTTTTTTTTTTTTTTTTTTTTTTTTTTTTTTTTTGTGCTTGATATTCCATCTTACCGACTGGCCAGATATATCACCGACCATCTAGCTTCAGTTTCTTCCCTCTCGCCACCTAGGCATTCACTAGACTTTATAGAAACCCAGCTTGTTGGAAGCGTATCTCTGTATATTAGACTCATCCGATCAAACCTCTCCTATGGTAAAACGAAGTACTCAACACCCCGAGGATATAAAGGCTAATAAGAAACTTAAAATGAATACTGAAATCACACCGGCTCCATCGCCAAACTATCCTGAAGACGACGATTATGAGTACGACGAAGAAGACGCATTTGGCTACGACAACGAAGACCTCGACGAAGAAGAAGACGAAGACTACTACGAAGATCTAGCCACTCTCAAAAAGCCCAAAGTATACGAGACACAGTTCGAAGTGATCAGTCCAGACGGACTACACAAACAAGAAACTGACGTTGTCAGCCATGTATCGGGCTTTCTCAGCATCAGCCAGAACCAAGCAAAGGCTCTGCTCTGGGACTGGAAATGGCAAAGCGATAAACTGATAGAAGCCTTTGTCGACGACCGCTTAAAAGTATTGACCAGCGCTGGCCTATTCGTCAATCCCCAAGGCGACGTGGTGTCCAATGAACCGTACAAAGCCATCTCAAAGTCAGACGATTGTATATTGTGTTGTGAGAACCGAACGGAGTGGTTTGGTCTGGAATGTGGGCATGAAACATGTCTCGACTGCTATAAAGACTACGTGCGAAAGAAAGTTGAAGAAGAAGGTGAATCTAGACAAATCAAGTGCTACATGTATAAGTGCGACGTCCGAGTGTCTGAAAATGCCGTCAAGTTCCTGCTGAAAGACGATCTGAAAGCCATCAACAAGTACGAAAACTTGCTAGATAAAGAGTACGTTTCTCTGGTTGACCGTGCTGCGTTTTGTCCAGCACCAGGCTGCGATCAGATTGTCAGAATCACTCAAACTTTGGAATCGCCTAGCAAAAAAGTACCTAATGTTGTTTGCACCTGCGGCAAGAGCTTTTGTTTCGCTTGTTCTCTTGACGACCATATGCCGGCGACTTGCAAAATCGCAAAGGCTTGGTTGAAAAAGTGTCGCGATGATAGTGAAACCGCCAACTGGATCTCTGCAAACACCAAAGAATGCTCTAAATGCCATTCGACTATCGAGAAAAACGGAGGCTGTAACCATATGACTTGTCAGAAATGTAAGCATGAATTCTGCTGGATATGCATGGGCGAATGGTCTCTTCATGGCTCAAGCTACTACAACTGTTCAAGGTACGACGAGCAAGATGCTCAGAGTGCTAGATCTGAACAGGACAAGTCAAGATCTCAGCTTAAACGCTACTTGCATTATTACAATAGATATATGAACCACTTGGATTCTCTGAAGAAAGACTCTGAAACCTTTGCACAAATGCAAATGAAAATGAAGCAAATGCAGGAAGGGTCTGGTATGAGCTGGATCGAGGTCCAGTTCTTGTCCCAGGCATTCGACGTTCTCAGTGCTTCCCGTCATACTATGACTTGGACCTATGCTTTTGCCTTCTACCTGAAGAAAACTCATAGAACTGTCATTTTTGAAGACAATCAGAATGATTTGGAAGTCGCTGTCGAGCAGCTGTCAGAAATCTTTGAGAAGCCTGCTACGGATTTGGTGACGTTGAAGGTTAAACTTCTGGATAAGTGTCAGTACGTTGCTAATCGACGAGTTGTATTATTAGAAGATGTTGCTCAAGGCCTATTAGACGATGTATGGGAGTATACTATCTAAATCTACGTTCTAATAATCTATCAGAACCTACTTCTTCATATTCCTTTTTAGATATCCATAATTGATGAAATGTCCCTAAAGATGCGAGGATACTTGAACCTACCCAGGCACTATAGTTCCTTTCAATGAAGTTTCCAGGTGCGTAGAGTCTGATTTTGACTCCAGCTAACGCAGTAGTCAGGTCGGAGTTCACTCTGTCCGTTAAGCCTTGAATCTGAGAAGCTCCTCCAGTAATAACAATGTTATTGGCTAAGTTTGCACGAATATCGACATCGCACGAGTTGATACTGTCAACAATCAATTGAGACAGGCCCATATTTCCAGAAAATCCAGGAATAGGCCTATAGTCGGCGTACATATAAGAAGGTGTAGGTTCTGTAGAACTGGCTTCACTTACGATTCCTTCTGTAATAATTTGAGATTCTTCCTGAGGTAGTTCTGGTTCTTCGTCCGGCAAAACAACACTTCCAAACTCTTTAGGTCTGAACAAAGCCTCTGCAGTTGTGAATCGTTCTATACCAAAATCCTTTTGATTACCTCGTCCATATTCAAATGTTCGCTTCACGATTGAGTCGGCCATATCTTTAGTAAAAGGCGTATCGCTCAGCTGGCACATACTTTCTTTGAACTCATCGTAAACTCTGGTTTTCTGTAAATCGTAGAAACTCTTGTCCAGATTGCCCGTATACTTCTTTTTGATTTCAAAGTCACCCAGTAGCCTAGCTATTTCTCCATTCAAGTATTTCCCGGCGTATTTCGATCTTCTTATGGGCTTGAAGAGCACCAGCCCGTCAACAATGGGCGTGACGCTTGTGACTTCATGGCCGATATCAACAACAAGGCCACTTCCCTTTCCACTGGAAAACAGAGAAGCGACTGGCGATTTGACCAAGTACATTGCCGGGAAGTCGTTTTCCTCCAGCGCCAGCTGCATTGCTTCAGTTCGACTTGCTTTCGAGTTCCATGCTTGTTCAGTCAGTAGTAATGGATGTTCTTGCGAGTCGACTCTTAATGTGTCAACGAC
The DNA here is from genome assembly GCA_030566045.1 of Geotrichum geniculatum. Taxonomy (NCBI): domain Eukaryota; kingdom Fungi; phylum Ascomycota; class Dipodascomycetes; order Dipodascales; family Dipodascaceae; genus Geotrichum; species Geotrichum geniculatum. The sequence goes on along the minus strand of JAJMHM010000025.1, from coordinate 35,830 downwards.
GTGTGAGATTGTCTGCGATAGCGGTAGTCCAGAACGAATCACTGTGTTTTCCCGAGGGACATGAATAGTGTTCTCGCCAATGATATAGTCTTTATTGTCGCGAAACGCGTATGATGACGGGAATACAAGTTTTGGCGAATCTTCACCAGCATAACCAGCACAGACAGAATAGGAGCCTGGATCAATCACCAGAGCCGATACTTCGTCTATATTCAATTGTTAGTAAACCAGCGTATACTACGGGCTACAGAACGAGCAGAAAAACACGTACCACCGCCATATATTTGAGACATTTGTAGATATTAGTTGTCAAGTTAGGTGGGTTGGTGGAAAAAAATAAGTTTAGATGAAAAATTAGGTGGGAGGTAGTTATCAATGGTAAATGCAGATTGTATTCATCACGAAGTAAATAAATGTATATATGGAGATTTCAACTGTCATTAATTGTTCAAGACCCTAACAACTTTTTCAACGGCCTTGATATGCCATGGACCGCTTCCTACACACATGGCCTCCCCCAGACTCGCAAGAGAGCGATACTGAGCCAAAACATTCTTCATAGACGGAAAGGCCGACGTTGGACAATGCACAAAGGTAACTTCCGCCATTTCTTGAGTCTTCGTATTCAGTAAATAGCCAACCATCCCAGAATTGAATATCAGCCCGTACAATTCGTTCTGAAGATCAACTATCCGTGCATCAGTTCCTTCAGCGGCCATTACTGAGTTCGTTAGCTTGACGGAGTAATCGCCGGTCAATTGTAGAGATGGATTCAAATCCACAGACATGAAATAACAGACACAAGGTAGATTCATTCTCTTCCAGATATCTAGCTCTTCAGTGTCCATTGTCTGACCAACTTTTGCCACTGCTAATCTCCATTGCTGAACTCGCTTTTTGCGTTCCATTAATGTAGAAGTTGTATTCCAAATCATTCCAAATCCATCTGCCAGAGACGTTGTAGGTCCATATGTTTGAACATGGCACATTTCACCCCATTGATCAGTCCAAGCAGCCACCAGTCGCTTGTCTTCTGTAAAGGAATATGCTACATGAATGAATGTATCTTCGTCAAGAATTGATCCTGTCGGAATAGATTCAGATAATCTAAAGTTGATTCTGGGCGGAGGCATTCGCGAAATGGTATATGCTGGTAATCGATGCTTGTTGAGTTTATTGTAAATAGTCAGTGATAGATGAACAAGTTGGTATTGAGTGTGTATCACAATTTCGTCTTTTTTAGCTAGAAACGACAATGGAACAGCCTGATAGACACAGTAGGACTCCTCAACGTTACTTAGCAAGTCGCAGAGCATTGATAGGTTCTCAATAACTACAAAAACAACCAAATTATCAGTGTTTTTGATATCTTTAAGACTACCAACAACGGGCGCTTGAGGTAGAATTACTTCACCTAAACCACAGCTTTCATAACAGTATTTGAAAATTTCAAGAAATGCTAAACAACTTTGTTCCATATATTGTCCATAATCATGAAAAACTACAGGTGAAATATCCTTTTTGCCATTTTTCGGATTCAGCCCGAACGTCTTCCAAAAACGAATGATGGGGGCCCTAGCTTTGAGTGTTTGGTCCATTCGTACAACTGAAAAATGCGGTGGTACAAGCTCGAAAATGTTATCCTCAGTTGATTGTGCGGTTTCAGTAGATTCTATAGCATCGCTCAAATTTAGTCGTTTCAGGTCTGGAAAAACACTGTTCACCAAACTGATTACCCTTTGATCAGTTTGTTCTGCTGCAATCACAGGAGGAACAAAATCATTCAAGAGAAAACTATCCCAGACTACCTGATCAGCCAATATGTCAATAACACTATTAGAAGCACTTGGTTGAAAAGGCTCTGTAGCCAAAATGTCAAATCTGTCTTTAACCGGTAGTGAAAACAAATCGAGCCAGCTGGAATGAAGCTTAGAATCTTCCTGTTTTCTCTTTGGCTGTAGCCAGTCTGGGGTAGCCACAACTTCACCAATAACGTGAGTTAATGGATCAGGAGTAGCAAGAACTTCAGGCTGTTCCTTTTCTTTGTCGTTTGGTTCAACATGGCTGAGTACTGCACTTTCCACATCATCTTGATCGCTTTCTGAGTCTGAAGCATAAAATCTACCACCTCGTAGATACTTCTGGTCCAAATCCTCGAGATCTACAGACCGAAATTTAATGGGTGAAAAGATGCTAGTTTTACGCTTTTTGACACTAGAATCGTCAATTTTGACGTCAAAGCTAAATGATCTGGTCGTCTTTACTGGAATAGGATCAGGCTTTTCTGGTTCTACTTCAAAAGATTTTCGTTTGGATGGCTTTTGATCCTCATCGAAAAAATTGAAGTCAGCTTCTGTTATTTCTCCATTTCCAAACAGTTCGTCATCTAGATCATTCCAGCCAGCACCAGGAGTGCCCCATTCTGGCTTTTGTTTGGTAGGGTCCGGTGGAGTTGGATAAATGGCAGTAGATGTTGAGTTTGTGTTAATCGATACAGCTGGCTTTTCAGCAGGATATTCAACATTGTTCTGTAAAATGTACTTCATTTTGCTCATTTGACTCTCCACATTCGCCATCACGTCAAAGGGCCCGTATGCCCAATCTATCGCCTTTCTCTCTCTCATGGGTTGTCCAGGCTTTGCATATACAAAATTTAGAGGCCAAACGATGGGATTCGGTATAGACTTCAAGTTGAACAGACCCCAATGCAAATCATCCTCAGGTTTCAAGGACCAAAGTTGAATCAAATCGTTGAAGAAGTGGGTTTCTTTAGGAGGAGCAGTCGTTTCTATGAATTGAGCACTGACGCCAAAAGGAGCCAGGAATACCTTCTGGCACTGACTATCTAGTTTCGGAGTAAACAGCATTGCGTTTTTCGTAAAGAGCTTCAAATAAAGGTCGCCAGTTGTATTGATCGAAGGCTCGACATGTAGCAGTCTTCCCGATTCACTTGAAACCATGGCAGGCCCCAGAGGAACATAAGTCGTCTGAGCGGCAATTGCTCTATAGACCATGGAGCGAACAGCATCGAGAAAAGGCTCATCCTTCTGTGATATCGTTGAAGGTAAAAAGATGCCAGTTGATATTTCTGTGAGTCCCTTCATCCAAGACCCCGTAGTCGGCGGTGGAGTAGTTGTAGAAAAGTACCAAAGCTCGTTTTGAACAATTGTTACAAGAGCAAAAGGCTCCTCTTCCCGAATGGCATTCTGACTCTTGTACAGATCAATATTGTTTTTGTTTCCTTCAGAAACATAAACCCTATATGGGATTTGTTGGAAAGTGCCCTGGAAAGTTAGTCAGGTAAAGTAAAACTAAACAGATTGAAGTCTACTTACAGCTTTGAAAATGTTCGACAATGCACCTTCTAAGTTCGCTTTAGACATTGTTATCGTAGGTTCATTGATGCGTATTCTCTGATGGTAATGGTAGAAAAAATGTTTGAAAATCTCATTGTAAATTTAGCTTTTGTATGGTGGTTAGGGTTCTATAAGAGCAAGCTGTGTGAGATTTACGAGACACTATGAAAAGAGCATTGAAAGGAACGGTCCAGCTGTTAACAACAAGCAGTATAGTCAATTCTGAGCTTCTAGTCTTGTTTTTTTGCTTTTGGTTCAACTCAATATCTGATTGGTCTACAAACCCTCGATTGTGTTCTGAACTCGATGGAGCATATACCCTAACCCATTATTTAACTAAGAAAATTTCCAATTTCCAATTTTTCTTTCAGACCTTTGACGGCAACAATAGCATCAAGACGAGATGGTCAGCAGTAAGTGTTTGAGTATAAGAGTAGTATGAGGTTCTAACTGGGCCAGAGGCTAAAGGTAGATACACGTTAATCAAGCTGCTTTCAACAGCAAAGACTGGGTTCATTCGCTATGTTCAGAGGCCTCGTTCTTCATCTCTGGTAACCCAAGTTCGATATGACCCTATCGGTAAGTTTTTTGTGTGATTAGATGTTTCAATGTTTTATTAATGCGTCGTTCTCCTTGGGGAGGGCTTTCTTTGTACTCTAGCTAAGCGACATGTTCTGTTCGAAGAGCGCAAGAAAAGAAAGATTACTGAGAAAAAGGCCCCAGTGTATGCTTAAAAGTTTATGCTTGTATATAGTGTTTGTTACTACGAATATATTTATTTTGATTCAATGCTCTAGGTGATTTTATATTACTTTTAATTATCAGTGTCGAAGCATAATTTTTAATTTTGGTCAATATATAAAAGAATTTCTCAGGCGTACAAACCAACCAACTCTCACCTCACGACGAAATGAACAATGTCGAGTAACTTGCGCCAACGAGGGAAAAAGTATGTTCATTGGAAGGAGTCGCAGATGGTGCTGCTGTCCAAGTATCTGGAATCTCATGTTGAGTACGCTACTTCACCCAGTTTAGAGAAATGCTACTTGATTAAACGGGACGTGTTTCCAGATGATGATGAGGTGAATCCCAAACGACTCTTTGGCAAGATATGCAATCTCAGAGCAGCATATAAACGGTCTGAAGGTATGTAGCGATGGTGTTGGTGATTGGTGTTGGTGATTGAAGTTCAACGTTCAACGTTCAACACGTTCAACACGTTCAACACGTTCAACACGCTCAAGTGACAAGAGACGAGAACTCAAAAGATGAGAACTCGTCTGTCAGAGTTCGACTGGCAGAGCTCGACTGGCAGAGCTCGACTGGCAGAGCTCGACTGGCAGAGCTCGACTGGCAGAGCTCGACTGGCAGAGCTCGACTGGCAGAACTCGACTGGCAGAACTCGACTGGCAGAACTCGACTGTTAAACGATTGTCAAGATACCAACTCAAAACACTGTCAAATCTCTCAAACCTCTACTAACACCATTTATATAGGTCATAGAACCCATCCTCCTAAAAGACGAAGAAAAAGGCGGCACTCTCATATGGATACAATTTATAGTGACGCCAGAAACAGCTCCACGTCCTCTGCTGAAAGTAAGATGCTCCATACTATGTTTACATTCCTATCTAACCTTCGCAGCCTCTCCTACTAAAATCAACTTCCAGACTGTAAACCCAATCCGTCCCAGTGAAGCTCTCTGGCTAAGCGAATCTTCTCCAAGCACCTCTTCTGATGACTTGATAAACATTGTCAGATCCAGTCTGCTCGACCAGTTGAAACACTGGGACGAGTCAAGCGCTACTGGCATCTCTAACAACAAATCCGCTCAGCAACTACTCTTGGAGTATCTCCATCGCAAGATTGAATATGACAAAGAGCTCAATCGTGTGCTTATTGCAGTCACTGAGCACCTAATGAGAGGCCATATTACCCCAGAAAAAGTCTCAGTCGACCATAGACATGTCTCAACTTCTACCGACGACATTTAGCAGTCTTCATGGCCAGACCAATCTTTACCTCTATCCTATGCCCTCTCCTATCCCCTATCCTATGCTCTATATCTATATTCTCATGTAGCCTGCTATATTGCTATATGTATCTCCAATATAAATATGCCCTAACCCCCTATTTAACATTTTTCTCCAGACGTTTTCCTTCTTATCAGACCTGCTAAACCATCGTCAGAATATCCACGGAGGGCCTCTAAATCATGATACACTGAACTGACAGTGGAACGCCGCCTATACTGTAATTAAACTGTGAGTTAATATTTTTCGTTTTTCTGTTCACCATTCTAATGGACCAGATATGTCACGATCCAAGAGCTCCTCAGGCTTCAAGGGCGTATTCAGCTCCCTTGCGAAATCCATTCGTGGGGGTCCGAGTGTGTCAACTCACGCAACTTCGCACGCTTCAAACTCAAGTGCAACAGGATCGCGAGACCTGACCAGCTTGTTTTACAGACTTTCTCCAAATAATGATACCAGAGAGCGAGTGGCTACAATCGAAAGTACCATATCTGGTTTTGATTCAATTCCTTCTACAGCTGTTCCCGATATATGGTACAATATAAAAGATCTGGTAACGAGCTCCAACCGTTCATGTCAAAGAGCCGCTCTCAAGTTGACAGTATCCTGCATCAAAAAAGAAGGCGAGAGCTCGCCTCTTAGAATCTCTTTTTACAGCCAAATCATTCATTCATTCACTTCGCAAAACGCCGACTTGTCTGTTTTGGCCTTGATAGAACTCACTCTCAATGGTAAGAATTCAGCAGAGTTTTTCAAAGCCGGTGAGTCGATTGTAGAAGTGTTGAAGAAATGGCTTATAGAAGTCGCAAATCAGCAGAAACAAATCAGAAATGAAAAAACTGGTGAAGAAGGGGTTTTTGAAGTTACTCCAATTGATGAAATCTTTTACTCACTCCTCGAGTTGGTTGATAACTTGTACTATTATAGACAAGCTTTGTTTACAAGAGAAGAGCATTTGGGTTTGATCAGGACAATAGTGCTGCTATGTCAAACTACCTACAGTGCACTTGACATTAAGCACAGTTTTCCTATATTCAAAACTATTCTAAAGGTCTCGCTATTGCCAAAGGAAAATTTACAAGAGCTGCTCCTGGTACTCTGTAGTTCCGCAAGGTTCAAACTTGTAGCGGAGCCATCATGGGAAATCGTTGAACTACTATCAAAAAGCCATCTTTCTACCAGCACTTTTACGGGACTGTGCAACATTGTAGGGTCAACAGAAAATTCAGAACCCGTTCTACATGCATTTATTGGAGCCGCCATTTATTTGGAAAGGTATGTGTCATTCGCTGTCGAAACAAACGGTATAGACAATATTTCAATCATCATGGCTCTAGCAGCATTCAAAAATTCCTTAAAAAAGACTGTGAAAATGAACCATTTGAAAGTTTTATGTGTTTGCATCTACAAGTTGCTGGAAAATCCATCAGTTTTACGAGTTATATCCAATGATATATGGGACTCTGAACTGCATTCTCCTTTTGAAATATTATACGACATTGGGGGACTTTCTGCTATTGCAAGATTGGCACCTCACCCTCCTGCATTTGATGAAGGCATGATCTCAGAGAAGCATTCTACAAAAAGTGTCAAAAGTGCATATCCTTCTAAAGCAATGAACGAACAATCTGAAGTGATTGAGAAGTTACGGGATATCTTCTCATTAGTGGCAGAGATTCATGTTTCTGGTGAGTTTGCTGGTCATCCTCGTATCATCATTGACTTTCTAGTGAATATGTCGGGATTTCTTGATGAAAGGTGTGCTCTGATAGTTATAAACCATTTCAGAATATCAAACTTTTGCAGACCTCTTTCGCCTGGATGCTTGGAATACTCTAAGCAGTTGCTTGATAGGTTTTTCCGGGATCCAACGTGGGGCCCAACAGTAAGAATTCAAGTTCTTGATATCTTTGTTGAAACTTTTAAAACAGCAAAAGAGGTTTGGAACTCTCAAGAAATGATAAGTCTAATCAACTTGTTATTTTCAAAAGTTCATGAAGAGCCAGACACTCTGGTACTGGATAAGATGTTAAATATGTTTATCGAAATTACAAAGGACTGTCCAGCCGAGGTTTTTGGGCATATTTCAAAATACTTCATTACTGTGTTTGAAGATTCTGGTCGGCGGAGAAGCATTGGCTCGTTTATGACGACGGGTAATGATCATGGCACCCCATCTTTGAAGAGTTTTGGCGGCACTCCAGTGTTTGGTGCAGTTACACCTATCTACAGTCAAGGTGGTTCAACTAATGGTAGCCCTAAAAATTCACACAGTACTTCTGATATCCGAAGGTTGGGATTTGCTTCTGCATTTTGCAAGATATTTGTTCAAAACTACAACCATTCTGGTATTAATTCACGTATCGCATATGAAAATTTACTAAAGATATGCGAGAAAACAAGAAATGACCCATCCACATATATTGAAGTTGCACGGCTTCTTTGCAGACTACGGGCTTCACCAGATAACTATGTTGCAATCACAAATCCAGTTAACATTGAAAATCTCGCTGCATCGGTAGGGAGATATGTGGGAAATCAAGATGAGCCTTCAATTGATATTTCGAACGTTGAATGGTACTATCCGGAATCTTTGAACTACCTAGCAGAAGTTCATATCAACGAACCCTCGTACTATTTGAAATTTGTTGGAAGCGATTCTAAAGCAATTGAATATGAAATTGACATTTCAGGCTGGCTACATGAGGTAACAAAAATTTTGGAGTTCAGTACCAACTGGGATATCTGTTCATTTATTTGGGTTCATATCGGTGCCCAATTGTCAAATCTTCAGCTTTTCACTCGTCCAGGTTGTGATATAGGTCGGCTTCGAAAGTTGTTTCTAGATCAGTTCAAGGCACATTCAAAAGTAAAAGACTCTACTCAGAAATATGATCTGAAAATACCGATGATATATGCCCTATCGTCTTTGATTCCATATCATGAAGATACGCCCAGCTCAGCCGACTCCATTTACACATTTTTTATTTCTGGAGTCACTCTTTCAGATAAATCACTAGTTCCTAGTATTCAAGGGTTGGCATATTGTGCTTATGAGCTTCCCAAAACTTTCAAAAACCATCTCTCTGAAATTCTTGAGCTTTTTCTCAAGTCAGTTTCGATCCCAGCGGCAAGTCCTCATATCATTGAATTTCTATATTCATTGTCTGGAAATGATCAAATTCTATCAAATTTTACTCAGGAGAATTACAAAAAAGCTTTTACAATAGCTTTTGAGTATATTAAATATTTTGGTAGGACGGTTCCTGCTAAAAATATTGCTTTAAGACTGCTAACTTCAAAAGACATTAAAGACAATTCAGAAAAGCCGAACAATTATCCTCAAGACTTCACGTTACCTCAATATACGAGAATTCTTGCCTACAAGTGCATTTGTGCCTGGTTTTTATCACTGAGAATTAGCGACCGAAAATATATGGCTAAATTTTTAATTCGTAACTTAACACTACTTGAGAACTCTGGCAGCACGAAAGATCTTTTGAATTTGGCAATAATCGATTTGGTATCAAAATTTTCATTCAGCAATATCGAACTGGAAGCTCAGTCTCCGGCCAATGAGTTTGAGACTGATGTAAAAGGAACCTACGCTACAAGTGACTGGATTTATGGGGAAACTGCAATTACGATTTATACAGATAAGCAGTTTGGAAAATCTCAAGTGAAGATCAGAAGAGCGACTGAAACTACAATTTTTCATGTCCAGCCGGATCCTAAAATGATTCCTACGTGGTTTGAAGAACGAATCATTAGATTCAATGAATCCGATGAGTCGCGAAGGAGTCTTCATTCAGGGTTACTCGAAGTGTTTTTCCCCCATTTCATACTCAATCAACTTGTTTCTCCTTTCAATATTGAGGAAACTTCGGGTCTTTTACCAATACCTTCAGATAATTTATTTACCAAACTTCTGAAAGATATTGATGAAACTCCAGTGGTTGATACAATTCAGATAAGCGTTATACACTTGCCTGCTGAACAAAAAGATGAGTTTGGCCAGTTTGTTGATAAAGGATTACTGAATTACACGAATTTTCTTAGTCGAATAGGAAGTATGGTGACTCTGAGAAATAATCGAAATGTATACAATACCGCTTCTGAAAGCTTTTCCGGACTCAAGTATGCATATATTTGGAATGACAAAGTGATGAGTATGTTGTTTAGAGAAACTTCTTTTGTGGAGATCGCTGAACATGATGAAAAGAACAGTCAGCCTTTTATCGGTGATGATTTTGTGCGAATATTCTTTGACGAATCTGGGCTACCCTTTACTTTTAATTCAACTAATAGCAATTTGACTCATGTTAATATTGTTGTTACTCCTATGGCTTTGGCTCTTACGAAAACTCATCAAAATAATGAATATCCAGGACGCAGCAATACAGTCGAAACTACAACCAAGATACATTATAGTGTGAAAGTTTTGATCAAGCCTGGAATGCCTTGCATCTTTTCAGGCCTTCAATATAAGTTATTATCAGAGGAGAACATAGGACCCTTTATTCGGAATTTGGTGATCTTTTCAAAGACTTACTCAGTGTCTAAAACTGAAGGTGTTGAATCTAACTGGAAACAAAGGTTACTTTTGCTGGAAGAAATTAAAGATAAACTGGCAAGAGAAACTTCAGAAACTTCCAGCGAAGAGAAAACTCAACAATCTAATAATCCAAGGAATGGAAATAATGGAAACACAGAGATAAGTTTCTCTAAATTTGCAGATCAGTTTTTATGATGCAAATTTGATTTATGAATGAAATGAAAAAAAAATAAAAATAAAAATAAAACATCTGTTTATCGCATATAGAAGAAAGAGTATTTCTGACCTAATAGTTGATCTTGAGTGAAAAGTCAATGACAGGAGTGCCTTGGTGAATAGCACTTGTAGAATAAATATCTATCTGATCATTAAGGAAGCTCTCAATGTTCTCCTTTCTCAATCCTCCAGAGCATTCAAGAAGGAAGACCTTTTGAGAAGTCTTCCAGGTCTCTTTAAGACTAATTGCAACAGTTTCTAATTCTTTTCCTTTAAAATTGTCCAACATAATAATATCAGCACCAGCTTCGATAGCTTCATTGGCTTCCTCTTCGGATCTGACCTCTACTTCAATTTTAGTCGAGAATCCGGCTACCTTGCGGGCAGCTTTTACTGCATTAGAAATAGAGCCAGTAGACCAAACATGATTATCCTTCAACATAACCATTGACGAAAGATCATATCTATGAGGATCAGCACCTCCAACAATCATGGCATATTTTTCAACTGCTCTGAATCCAGGAGTTGTCTTTCTGGTGCCTGCAATGATGCCTTTGTATCCAGCTTTTCTAGCCAATGCAACTATTTCAAACGACTCAGTTGCTACTCCGGAAGCTCTAGCTAAAATGTTCAATGCAGTTCGTTCAGCAAGAAGAATCTTTCTAGCAGCACCAGAAACAGTGGCCACTGCGATCTTTCCAGAGCTTTCCTTGGAAATATCAATGAATTCACCTTCCTTTCTATGCCATTCAACTACTACTCCCGTCTGGTTGAACACTTCTTGAGCAAATGGGACACCAGCAAGTACTCCAGACTGCTTGCACCATAGAGTTGATGTCTTTTCGTCATCTCCAACGACAAATCCACCAATATCAAAAGAAGGAATGTCTTCTGCAAGCCACCTTGAGATGTCTTGTTTCCAGCTACCTTGAGTAGGAAGTAAGTGTGCAAAGTTTGACATTATTCTATGGATTTTGTATGAATGAATGGTTACGGTGATCTGATCTTCAAGATCTGTGCGAATATATATATATGCTGACTAAGCTCCCCATATTTCGCTCAGACCAATCAACGAAGAAATTAGTTTGACAGGTACAAGTATGGCCATAATTAATGACTGAATATATATTTAGCGCTTGATAGTCTAGGGAATAATAGAAAACGGGGTAATGCAAATATTGATCATAATATAAACGTTCTCAAGTATTTGGAACAGCTACATCGCTTTCCAGGTAAGTTAATATAGCAGGACCTGAATGACCTTCGATATTGAAGGAATTCCAAGACAGTGCCAGTTTAGCTCCACTAGCAGACGGTTGGCTCCAGGCAACTTGTGATTTCTGGATTTTGATACCATAAACAAAATCAGCACAAGCTGCGTTGAGTAGAGATACCGCGACGTTCTTCCTTCTATGATTCCTAACAGTGAAAATCCTTGAAACGCCCATTACTGGTAGATTCAGTTTCGAAAACTTCATACTAATGATCTCCGAGGTATCTATCAGCATTGCTTTTGCAGTATGAAGTCGTTCAACAACGAGCAATCCTATGGCCTTCTCAGTAGGAATGCTAACGTACAAGTAGACAGCACCCGCACCTCTGGGCCCTGATTTCCAAGTCGGATTTTCAGGAGGAGCAGACAGTTCAGAATTGGCTAAATCAACCATTTCTTGAGCAGCTCGTTTAGCATAATGTTGGCAGGAAGGAGTAACTTTCACTATCTTGTACTGAACTCCAATCCTACCTGTTGTTGATCTAAGATTTACCTCAACTCCCCAACCAAGATTCCATTTCCTACCTTCTAACGATCTATTGTGAAACTTATCATGAAGGCTACAGTCAGCAGAATTGGTAGGCATATAAGACATCCCACATTCCCTGCAAGTGGTCTCCAAGTCAATCAGGGCAATTCTAGTTTGTGTTCTTTTGACCGATGTTGCTGTTGATGTTCTCATTTGTTCAGGTAACAATGATGCAAACTTCCTCTTGCTCCTCTGTTCCAACTGACCCAAGAAGGACTTTGATTTGCGCGCTCTGGGACTCTGGAGTATCCTCAGCTCGTCATCTTCCTGCTCGCTCTCTGAGCTGATATCTATAATAGGGATTGCCCCAGTTCGGGTTTCCAGGTTCGTATCATTATGTGAAATTTCATTCTTCTCCAGGCCTGTTGTTTCCTGTGCTGATATCATTGTCTTACTTTCTGGAGTAAAGGTGAGAGTGCTAGAAGGCGAGCCATAATTACGCGTTTTAGTTTTTTTTTTCGCTGAACCATAATTCTTCAATGGTCTATCATTTGATTTGGCGGTTATCAGGGTAGTTGTACTATGCATGATGAGAAATATTGCCCTTTCTCTTGATAAATGAATCAAGTCTGGGTGTCAAAAACCGTGATAACACTGTCAACTTTTATAAAATGTATGGCAATGGTCAGGTTCCTTATATTTTACAAACATATATATATATTCGCGCGCGACTTTTCGCGTATTGGGTTAAAAAAATATTATTCACGTGACTACTGTATCACAAACACGGTGACCAAGCTCAATATAACTAGAAATTCTTCGCTGATGGAGTTGCTCAAAACACGCGATAGTCTTTAATTGTCTTCATAATGCTCATCAAGACCTTTGCCAGTTTCATTGTGTTGCTTTTCATTGTAACTGGTGAGGCCGTAAGAGAGCAGTCCAGCATTCGCTTGATCTTCAATGTCGATTTGATGTGTCCTTCCTGCAAAATCGCTGGAGTCAAGTCAAAGGATATGGTGATATCAACAGACTCCAATGACACGAGACTTCTAATAAAAGAGATAAACTCCTACAAATCTACAGGTGATGCTGTTTCTGATGTCTTATTGTATTTGAAATATATCTACCTAAAACGAGGTCCTGATAATGGGTATGAAATGTTGGATTGGATTGAAAGGGCAAGGCCTCTACAGAAAGCTGGCAAACTAGATTCTAGTTCAATTGCAGTTAATATATTTCAATCCACCAGCAATACCCGAGGAATAAAGCTTGATGTCAAAAATCTCGGATACAGATGGATTCTTAGCAATACCCTAAAACAAAGCCTGGGTTCCAATAAGAAATACGATGTCACCTATACTCTGCATCAGAACTCAATGTATATACATGAGCATTGGTCAAAAACTATCAGTAAAGAGCCTGCTGGCAGAGCTCATTGTAGTACATGGTCAACAGCTACTAGCTTTGGAGTGGGCTTCTTGAGCTACGTGTATGTTGAATGTCAAAATAGTTGCTTTGGAACTTCATCCATATGCGAAACTTATGGCTCGGGCAGCTTGGAAGATGATTGCTGGACTAAACGGAACGTTGCTTGCAATCGAACCATAGATTCGTGAAACAGTAGTTCGATGCTTTATTTTCACTGGGGTTCAACATTTTCAACATGATCATAAGGCCATAGATTAAGTTGACATCATCAAGATCTGTTTCCAATATTAACTTTGTTTGATCTGACAGTTGCTGAAATCAGTAATTGTAATATACGAGATTCAATGTTAATTCATAATCCCATTTAACTTAAAGCAAAATCCAGACTTCCTCACTTCCCATTTTGTAATTTCGATTAATAGTCACAACTTTTCGAGCATTAATATTATTCAAATATGTTTTAGATAATCTTAATGGATATCTTCATCGCTTCTAGATTTTTGTATCGAAGAAAGACAATTTTAACAGACTTATAATGTAGATGAAAATAAAAGGTGGGTTGGTTTAACAGTACATTTCATCTTAATTAAGAAAGACAATTTTAACAGACGTAAAACGTAAATACAAATATATTTCATCTTAATTAAGCGGATTTATGTTTAAACAGATATATAGAAAAGTCATACATTTTCCTTACTTCCCCATAACAACTGGGTATCAGCGGTGCATCATTCAATTGAATAGAGCTCTGGAAAGTAATATATAGTATGATTATGTTTTATTCATTTCCATTTCATATGCCCAAAATTATATATAACAATATACAATCTCATGCTTCATCTCCACGAAATTCCAATCAATTGTTCATTTAATTAGGGACTAAATATCTGATGTTTTAAACAAAAAAGAATTTCTTAATTTTATAGAAGTACTGATATTCTATCAATTTTTAATCCATAATTAATGCTTTTTGTGTTAGATTTCAGAGCTACCAATTTCTTTTAAAACTGTAGTAAGGTGGATAGAATATAACTGGTCTTGTATATAAATAAAATATCTCCTCCATTCAATTTAATCTTTGAGTATTCATTGAATTTGTAGTTATTGTGATCCATTGTATAACTAAGAGGAGCGTTTACTATTAGGTTTGTGATTTCATTAATTGCAAAGCGCATTCCTTTTATATCAATAGTTCATCAACATGAGTCCAAAGCTCACATTCGAGACTCAAGGCTGGAAAAACTCTTCTAGTACATCATCTCCTACTTCCAACATGCCAGAAATTGCTTCACTACAGTCACCTTCTCAATCTTTGGCTGGAAATTCTTCTTCCAGTAGTGGAAGTGATCCTCGAACTCACGATCACATCTTCACTCCTCCTGCTGGCATAAACGATTTTCAAAAAGGTGTTTATCCACATCAAAAGGATTATCATTTGTATTCAAACGCCAATCCAAATGATATCTCCAGTACTGCTAGACGGTTTTCAGCAGCTTCCTCGGTTTCATTCTCTCCTTCCAATGACACCCATCCATATATCGATGCACCAACTTCAGTTCAGCCCGCTTCTTCCACAAACTCTTCGCCAGGTCAAACTGGTAGTATGTTTGGTGGTTCATTTTCTTCATCAAATACCTCCATCACTCAGCATATTCCTCCTCGCCCACCAGGTTTCAAGGGTCCGGATCAAACCAATTCTGTACAACACCACGCCAATTTCAATTCAAATTACTACACAGGTCCAGTTTCTTCTGGTATTGATAACTTGCAACGCCGTGGGTCAACTTCTTCACTTTGGAATAATGAAAGATCTCCTTCCCCCATTTCCAATGCAAGCTTTGGATCTTTTGCAACACTTAGCAATGGTTCGCCGTTAAAAGAGAGTTCGCAGTCTAGACCTAGAGATGTCAGAGTACCTCTCTATTCTGCCTTTCCATCAGATAATCAGGTCTATTCTCAAAATGGTTCTACCGGCGCTTTAAGAAACTACAGTAACGTCTTTTCGTCATCCTCTACTGCTCTTCCAACTAATCCTTCTCTTGGGAGATCACCTTCATATTATAAGGGATCATCTGCAATTGATGGAAACTTCAATGGTCCTAGTAGAAACCCTCTGTATAGTACTTCGGTGAGCACGACAAATCTATTGGATACCAATAGAAGTGACAGAGCGTTTAAACCATCCCATTGGGATACAAATGGAAACAGACAGCTTTTCGAAAATGGTTCAATTGACTCCAATTCATTTGCGCACGACCCTATTCAACGTGCAAGTTCAGTAACTCTCTCTGGGCGAAATAACTTGGACAATTCTCAATTATGGGCTACTAGTTCAGAGTTCTCTAGATCATTATGGGACTCTCCAGCATCTGGATATAATGCTGGTTCATCTTTTTTCAGACAAAATAACAATGCCAGTTCTACCAGTTTGTTATTTCAAACTCAGCAAGATATACCAGTCCACTTGGCTGAATCCTTCTTGAATAACCATAATTCACCCTCAGTCTCTGCTCTTAATTTGGCCAATTCTTATCAGAACAATGTCAATAATGAGAATTTTTTCAATCCCTTGAGCCAGCAATTGAATGATATTTCGCTTAATGGTGGAAGCACCCACAATTTGCGTCAGCAATTGGCCCAACAGCATCTCAGGCAAGATCAGCAGCAGCAGTTGGGTCAGAATGGCTTCAACAATAGAAACTATGGCTCTGGAAATAGTCCTGAAGTAGTAGCACCTACTCCTATCATGGCAGAGTCTCGAGTTGACAGTCCCCAAGCTGCGCAGCCTGGAACTCCAGTTAGTAGAAAACAAACACCTCTGCAATCAACCTCGAAATCACCATTTCTCATGGCTTTCAAAGCAGACAAAAATGCTTCTATTACTCTCGACAAAATGGCTGGCCATGTGGTTGAGTTTAGTAGAGACCAAGTTGGATCTAGATTGATACAAGAAATGATCGAGACTGCTACCAGTGAAGATCTCGAAAAACTGTTTAAAGAATTGCATCCCAGCTCTCTCCAGCTCATGACTGATGTTTTTGGAAACTATATCATTCAGAAATACTTTGAGCACGGTAGTCAAGAGCAAAAGTCTTCACTGGTTGCTCAAATGAAAGGCCATGTTGTTCCTCTATCTCTTCAAATGTATGGATGTCGTGTTGTTCAAAAGGCTATTGATCACATACAAGAGTCTGAACAGGCACAGATTATCAAGGAACTTGAAGGATCTGTGCTGGAGTGTGTTCGAGATCAAAATGGAAACCACGTTATCCAAAAGGCCATTGAGAGAATTCCTTCTCAACACATTGGCTTCATTGTTAAGGCATTTAACACTCATGTTTTCAACTTGGCTACACATCCATATGGCTGCAGAGTTCTCCAAAGAATTCTTGAGCACTGCATCCCAGAAGCTAGAAACACCATTCTTGATGAGTTCCATGAGTCCATTTACCAGCTCATTGAAGATCAATATGGCAATTATGTAGTTCAGCATGTCATTGCTTGTGGACGGCCAGTTGATCGTGAAAAGGTACTGGTCTGTGTTACAGACAATCTTCTTTCATTCTCTCGTCACAAGTTTGCATCTAATGTGGTTGAAAAGTGCATAGTTCATGGAACTTACAATCAACGAAATGAAATCATCGAGGTGATGTTGACACCTTCAGTTAACAGTGCTGCTCCTGCTTCATATATGATGAACGATCAGTTTGGTAACTATGTGATTCAGAAGCTTCTTTCAGTCGTCAAAGGTTCTCAATTTGAGAAGGTTGCTAGAGCATTGAGACCTCATTTGAACCAATCTTCCAAGGCAGGAGGATCTAAACATCTAGCAGCTATTGAAAAGCTCTTAAATAAAGCAAACTTTTAAGATTCCGTGTGGGCATTAAATACTCTGTTCAAATACATGTTTGTCATTTTTGTTTGAATTATGGTGATTGAAATTGTTTTATGATGGAAAAATTAAATATATATGTCTACCCAATTTAGCAATCACGTGACACTTTACCAAGTTTGTAATATATATTAACTTTTGATGCTTCTATATTGACTGAATTCACCTAACTGAGCTGGAAGATTATGGGTTTATATCAGAGTAAGGAATCTGGTACAGACAAAGATTCAATTGAGAAAGAAGAGGTATTGGATTATTATGAGATTTTAGGAGTAGACAAAGATGCTACTGAAGACGAATTGAAAAAGGCTTATAGGATCAAAGCTTTGAGTCTTCATCCTGATCGGAACTTTGAGAGGATTGAAGAAACAACAGCACTTTTTGCCAAAGTTCAGGCTGCATATGATATACTCTCGGATCCCCAGGAAAGGGCTTGGTATGATACACACGGGAACGAAACTGAGAAAGAAAGCGAGGGTATTATTCCAGATAATATAACATCTTCTGATGATTTACAAAAGTATTTCAATCCTCTGATATATTCAGCAGGTGAGAGTGCGGAGATGTATGACAAGATTGACAATCTTTTCAAGACATTAGGAGAAGAAGAGTACAAGGCAGTTATGGAACAAAATTTAGTTGGAGATTATACTCCATTGCCGCGATTTGGAGATGGTGATTCGTCTTGGGATGGTCAAGTTAAGGGATTTTACGACTCATGGCTCAAGTTTTCGTCCAAGAAATCGTTCAATTGGTACGATATATATCGAGTTGGCGATGCGCCGGACAGGAAGACGTCTCGTGCAATGGAAAATGCAAATCAAAAAGCTCGGGAGGAGGCGAGAAGAGAATTCAATGAAGTAGTGAGAGTGCTAGTCAAGTTTATTCGAAAAAGAGATGCACGATTTAAAGCTCATTCTATGGAATCTGGAGGGATGAAAAACAAGAAGAAACAGTCTGATACGAATGCTGCAAAAGTGCAAGCTGCTAAAGATCGCAAAGCCAACAAGGAGAGTAAACAAGTGTATGAGGAACAAGAATGGCAAAAGACAAGGCACGAAACTTTCGGGGACTTTCTTTCTGATGAAGAGACTGAAACGCTTGAAGACGAGGAAGGACAAGAAGTCTTTGAATGCGACTGGTGCAGGAAAGCTTTCAAAAGTAAGCAGCAACTTGGTGAGCATGAGAAGAGTAAGAAGCATGTTAAAACAGTACAAAAGATGAAATGGCAGTTAAAGAAAGGACGTGAGAATGAAGAATGAGCATGAGCTTGAAACTATTCGAAAATTACCAAGTTGGAGAATAGCAGGTTGTAGGTCCATTGGTCATTTAACTGATTCGATTTTGATAATTGATTCAGAAATTCGATTCTATTTTCTAGATTCTATTCTTTAGATTATTATTTTTTAGATTCTATTATGTAGATTATTATTTTCTAGATTCTATTATGTAGATTCTATTCTCTATATTCTTATTCTCTAGATTCTTATTCTTAAATCCTATTCTCTAGATTCTTATTCTTATATATTTTCTAGATTCTTATTCTCTAGCTTCCTAGTTACTTAAATAATATTCTCTAGCTTCCTACTTACTTAAATAATATTCCCTAGATTCTTATTCTTAAATCCTATTCCCTAGATTCTTATTCTTAAATCCTATTCCCTAGATTCTTATTCTTAAATCCTATTCTCTAGATTCTTATTCCTAAATCCTATTCTCTATATTCTTATCTCATTTTCTCTATTCCCTAATTCCTCCATAAACCACGTGACCAGGGTTAGGAATGCAGCCTTTTGAAGGTCGCAACCACCAAATTAAAACGCTGCCCTTAATCATTCACAGCAGCATCCCTTGAGCATCACAGACCAAAATGCTATTGAAGACATCTCTCGCAATTGCAATCACTTCAATTTTTGCTAATGGCGCATTAGCCTTTAGCGACACATCGCCACATCTCTTTTTTGCCAGTAATCTAGATCCTGACGGAGACTCAAAGTATCTGGAGGGGATAGCTTTGAGAGAACAAGAAGCTACGAGTACATTTATATCGAAAACCAGTCAATTCGACAGATCAGTTCGAAGCCATCTCAAGACATGTCCTGCCGACACCTATTTGTTCATTCAGATTCCTGGGCTGCACAATGATGATTTGGCTAAGATTGATACTCTGGCCACCATATATGAGAGATCTCCAGTCAAGTTTGCCTATCCTTATGTGAGAGCGTCTGGCAGAAACGATGAAGACGAGGCCATTTCCAGTCAAATTGCTACCAAGTGCAATGCTAAGCTTGTTTCTGTCAACACCAAAGACATGACCTTTGAGCCCTATGTGGATGCTCAGCCTAGAGTCTTGACTTTGGACTTTGAAGCGCTGCCTTCAGAGGAGTCTCAACGCCAGGAGACTCTTCAAAGCTACTTGGATTTTGCTTTTAGCAGAATCCTGCACGCTTTACCATCTCCAAACTATGCTGTTGTTCTAGCATCGACGACGCTGGATGAGGTTTCCACGCAGACACATGTACTTTCTAAGAGAAAGGTTTCTGACAATGGTTCGTTATTTGACAGGTACAAGTTTTTTGGAGCTGGTATTTTCGAGACCACTTTGGTATCTTTATTCTTAATATATGCATTGATCACTGCTTTGTCATGGCTCACCAGTCTTCAAATTTCATACAAGTCTTTCGAAAAGCAGCCTGGCAAGACTACTAAAGCTCAGTAAATAGACAAGTAATTTTTTAAATTCAATTAGTTCACGAAAGCATCAATTTCATGTAGTTAACTTTTAGAATTGTAATTTTGGAGCATAATTTTAGGTGGAGTAAATATCATTTTAAATATTGATTAATTATGTTAATTAATATAATATAAAATAATGAATATTAAACAGTATTTTAAACAATATTATATTATATTGATGTTCATTATATTATATTGATTATGTTCATTATTGTATATTGATTATGTTCATTATTGTATATCCATTATATTTATTACTGTATATTCATTATATTCACTATTCTAATTGTTATTTATTTTATATTTAAATTATTCATTATTGTATATTCATTATATTTATTGTTGTATATTCATTATATTTATCATTCTATATCTATCTATATTCATTATATTCATTATTCTAATTGTTATTTATTCAATATTCTTTAAATTATTGATTATATTGATTATATTGATTATATTGATTATATTGATTATATTAATTATATTCATTATATTGATTATATTGATTATATTGATTATATTCATTATATTCATTATATTCATTATATCCATCTATATTGATTATATTCATTATATTCATCTATATTCATTATTCTATATTCGTCTAAAATATCACAAATTAATAATCACGTGATCTTAAAACTGTGACTGACATCTTCCCAAATAAGAAAGAGTTTGAAATATTCCAAAGCGTATTTTTAAGAATAGCTCTTTCACTAGTAGTTGCTCCTTGTACGGCTTGATTTATTCCTTAATCAGGATGTTTGTACTCAAGTATTTATTAAATCACCATACTACAATCACCAGTTTCCCCCAATTCAAGCATTGCACTCGCATCACAAACACAAATCTCCTCCTCCTATTCAAAGCATCTTCGCCATCATCCCACCCATCCCACCATCCTCAACTCTCAACCTCCGTTCCGCCCTTCAAGCGCCCTCACAATACCCGGCTTACATAATCAAGGAAAAGCCGGGTAAGCACAACACAGATGAAAAAAAAGTTGAAAAAAATGAGAAAAAAAAAAACTTCAGAGAATTTTTACTTTCACTTGTTAGACGACTCCTCCGGCATCAACCTCTCGATTCACCCTCAGGTCTATAATAATTATACAAAATGGTATGTGCACCACAGTAAAGTCAACGCTGTTTATCTATTTGAACTTTGGTGATGCGCATCGATGACGAGCGAACCATGAGCACACACCTTCAGATGGTCCAGATGGTTCAGATGGTTCAGATGGTTCAGATGGCCAGATGGTTCAGATGGCCAGATGGTCCAGATGGATGGCAGTTCTAGATGGTCCAGATGAATGACAGTTCTAGATGATCCAGATGGATGGCAGCTCTAGTTGACAACTTCAGAAACCTCCAGAAACCTCCAGACTAACATGCTTTTAGAGTGACTCAGTGACTATCCGTACCAGAAAGTTCATCAGAAACCCTCTTCTTGGACGTCGTCAATTCGTCGTTGACATCTTGCACCCCAACCGTGCTAACATCGCCAAGGATGAGCTCCGTGAGAAGCTCGCTTCCATCTACAGCACTGAGAAGGACGCCGTCTCTGTCTTTGGCTTGCAAACCAAGTACGGTGGTGGTAAGACCACTGGTTTCGGTCTCATCTACGACTCTGTTGATGCTCTCAAGAAGTTCGAGCCCCGTTACCGTCTCATCAGATATGGTCTTGCTGAGAAGATTGAGAAGCCTTCCAGACAACAAAGACATCAAAAGAAGAACCGTGGCAAGAAGACCTTCGGTACTGGCAAGAGACAAGCCAAGAGAACCAGAGGCGACTAAGCTTTGTGAAATTTCTTCACTCTCTTTATATCTGTCTAATATTTTTAAGCATATTCTAGTTGTTTAACAAAAAAATACATCTTTGAATATCAGTGTTGACAGAGGGGAATGTTGGATGTGGAATGAGAAATGTAGAATCGTGGAACGAGAAACGTAGAATGGTAGATGAGAATCGTAGAATGGTAGACGAGAATCGTAGAATGGTAGATGAGAATCATAGAATGGTAGACGAGAATCGTGGAAGTAGTATTAGTATTAGTATTGGCATTAGTATTAGTATTGGTATTAGTATCAGCATCAGCTTATACCAACTTGCGCTCCGTCCCAATTTTCCAAATACCTAACCCTCTATATAAAGCCATTCTACGAAGAAATCTATATTGTACCGCATCACTTCCTTCACCATAACCATCACCAATTTACCATGAGCTCGGACGCACTACTGGCTAGACTCATCAGTGGCTCTAACAACTCCCACAGCGCGAAACACGCCGACGCTGACGTCCTATGTAGGTCCTTCTGCCTCCTCCATGATTCTGCTTCTAACGCCAAACAAGTCCCTCCTAGTGAAAAATTCAAAGAAAGACTCCAGCTAAATCAAAAGATAATCAATGAAGGTATGCTACTCCGTGTCCAACGAGTCCATCCAGCTAACCGCAATCACCTCCAGAATACAAGCTTTGGAAAAAAAATACGCCTTTCCTCTATGACACTGCAATCACTTCAGCCTTAAAATGGCCTACGCCTACCCTCCAATGGCTTCCAGCTAGCTACTCGGCGCTTTCGCAAAAGAACGGTGATAACTACACGTCCTTCTTGCTGCTCGCAGGCACAAACACCAGCGGTCGTTCAACTGAATACCTCAACTTCCTCAGTATTGACATTCCCCTACAACCTTTTACTCCAACTGAAAAACCTCAATCCACCTCCCCAAGAGTCAGAGTCGTCAGCCAAATCCCCCATCGCCAGCTAAACAAG
The DNA here is from genome assembly GCA_030566045.1 of Geotrichum geniculatum. Classification (NCBI taxonomy): domain Eukaryota; kingdom Fungi; phylum Ascomycota; class Dipodascomycetes; order Dipodascales; family Dipodascaceae; genus Geotrichum; species Geotrichum geniculatum. The sequence continues at coordinate 13,092 of JAJMHM010000025.1, read as the reverse complement.
GAAAAAGACTTCCCTCTCGCTGGCGAAGTTAATATTGCTCGCTACAATCCCTTCGACCCCAGCATCATCTCTTCCTTCACTAATTCTGGTGATATTTATTTGTACAAAACCCAAATTCCGAATTTGGAAGAGCCTACCTCTGGCTCTATTGTCGACCAGACTGAAACCAAGCTGCTCCGCTATCATAAGAAGGGCGGCAGCGCAATGAACTGGAACTCCAAATTAAATGGCCTGCTTGCAACTGGTTCTGAAGATTCTACCATTGCGATCTGGGACGTCAATTTCTCCAGCGAGCTTCCAAAGTACTCTCTTGACTCGGCACACTCTGCACCCGTAACGGGTGTCGAATGGAGTCCGTTCATCCCTACTGCTATTGCTTCGGTGTCTGAAGACAGCTCCATCATCATCTCCGACACAAGATCTTCCAACTTTTCCGACCCCGTCATTAGAATTGAACATGCCCATAAGCCAGCAGCCAGCAGCAGGTCTCCGGAAGTCGAGGCTGATAGACATCCTGAGAACGGTGATGTCAAATCGGATTCTAACAAAGAAGTCTCAGACTCTTTACAATCCATCGAGCCCGAGTTCTACTCAATTAATGACATTTCCTTCAATCCCTTCAATGAATATCTGTTTGCTACGGCCTCCGCTGATAAAACTACATCCATTTGGGATTTACGTCGTTTGGACTCTAGCATTCATACTCTCAATGGGCATTCCGCAGGCGTCACAAGTGTTAAATGGTCTCCTCACCACGAGTCGGTTCTTGCTACTGCTGGTTATGACCGACGCGTGATGATTTGGGATTTGAGCCGAATAGATTCAGAAGACACTGATGAATATGATGATGGTCCTAACGAGTTACTATTCGTTCATGGTGGTCATACAACTAACATTGCTACTTTCGACTGGCATCCTTCACTTCCATGGGTAATTGCTAGCACTGGTGAAGATAATATAGTTCAAATCTGGAAACCCTCTCATGAAAATGTTACTGTTGCTGAAGATCAGGAGGAAGATGAAGAAATGGAAGATTATCAAGATGATGACAAAAAGTCAGACAGTTAGGGGTGTTCTTTTTGATTTCTGGCTACTCTTATTATCTGGTTTGGTTTCTGGTTACTTTAATCTGATCTCTGTTCACTTTAATCTGATCTCTGTTCACTTTAATCTGATCTCGTTACTTTAATCCGATCTCTGTTTACTTTCATCTGGTTTAAATATTATTCTTATGTCAAGTGTTAAATACTGTTTCATTTTCATTCGTTTCGGGTTGAGCCATGAGCTGAGTTTGTTGTTTGTAGTATAACTCTGATATTTTAGTTTTAGCCTTCTCCTGTTCCATTCTGTAGAACTGATCTGTGTCATTGGCACTATCCATCATTAACGCTTGCCAGCCAAAGTGCTTTGGGCACTTTCGCTTGTCATTCAGACAAGTGAAATCACGATTCTGTTTGCTCAGAGTTTTCAGGTCTTCTTGCAGTGATGCTTGCCCTTCCTCAGAATCAATATACTCAATCCAGGCCTTTTCATCTAGTGACAGCTTGAAATTGTATCCACATATATCCTTCTTATTTTTCTTTTGTTGACCTTTTTTCTTCTTTGATGATTTTGTTTCCTTCTCTTCATTCGCCTGTATTCCTTCGCCGACTTCCTCCTTCATCATATCCTCACAGATCAACTTGCATCGTTCCTTGCATTTAACAATAAAGTCGATTTTCAGACTGTTATATTTCAATTTGAGTGCAAAGTCTTCAAGGCGAGCCTCCAATTCCTTCACTGCGTTCTTATCAGCTTCTGAAAAACTTGATTCGATTTCTGTTTCTGACGGTAGCGAGTTGATTGAAGGAAATACAGCGCCTAGTCGATGGAATTTCTTCACGGTTTTGCATGTCTCCATGAACGCTGCTAGCTCATTAGACGTTAACACGTTTGAATTGTACTCCATCTGAGAAGGAGCTTTGTTGATTAGCCTTTTGAAAAACACAATTCCATGGTCGATTGAACAGTACTTTGATTTTGGTTTGGGTTCTGAGTCTCCTATTCGAGGTTCGTATTCCACTGGTTTGTTACAGTCTGGTAATCGACATTTGCGTTTGAACATAGAGGTAGCAATCCCCTTCTCAGTACATCTTGGACAAGAGTATTTAATAAGATTTCTAGAACCTTTCTCGGTTTGATTGACACACGAGCCATGGAACCAATCGTCACAGTAATCACAAGCAATCATCCATTCTCCAGTTTCTCCCTTTCGACAAATGCAGTACGATCCATCTTCGTATTCATGATGAGAGTCACTATCAAACTTATGTTTCTTGATTTTCCGACTAGAGTCAGCTTTCCTACGTTTCTGTAGCAAGAAATTTGAATCGGAATATTCCAAGGTTTCTCCAGCTTTTAAATCCCCAGACTCTGGATTATCCATGACTGCTGGTGTTGATGGCTTGAAAACTGCTGGTGAATCCTTCTTTTCTTTCTTAATCTTCTTTGGTTTCGGAGGCTTCACTTCCTGTGAAGTGGCCGGTTGATCCTGCTCTTCTAATTTTCGTTTGGAGTCTTCTGTTTTCTCAACGTTCTCCAGAATTTTCTCGTTTTCACTCTGGTCTTCAGTTTTCACCACTGTACCTCCTCCATTCTGTGAATCAAAAGACGATTCGGTTCGGGTGTTGGAAGTTTCTAGGCTAGATTCTCCAGCCGCCAGCGGGTTGGACGATGTCATGGACTGAGCTTCAGCAGCCTTCTTTGCTTCTTTAATGGCCCTTTGAGAAGTTTCTGATCTTGGTCTTCCGCGAACAGTCTTTTTTTGTTTTGGCTCTGTATGGATTCGAGGTCGGCCTCGCTTCTTTTTGCTATCAGGACTCTCAACAGTAACAGAATTATCCTCATTTCCTGGAGTTAAATCAGCAGATTTAGCAGGTTCTGAGCTTTTTGAGATATTGAGATCAGTATGAAGAGAAGGAGTAGCAGTTCCAGAGTCCACTGGTTCATTGCTTGGTCCCGTGGAATTTGTATTGTTGTTATCCAGTGTACCAATATCAGCATTCATGAGGTTATCAAGACTCGGTTGCACTACATTTTCATTTTGTATCGAGGTAACTTCAACTGGAGGTTGGTTTGGAAGCTCAGTATTCGATTCCTGAGGTTGATTCGATTCCTTAGGTTGAGATAGATTCGATTCCTTAGGCTGAGATAGACTCGATTCCTTAGGCTGAGATAGACTCGACTCCTTAGGCTGAGATAGACTCGATTCCTGATTTTGAGATAAATTCGATTCCTGATTTTGAGGTGGATTCGATTCCAAAGGCTGATTTAAAGGAAGCTCAGTATTCGATTCCTGAGGCTGATCAATCAGATTTGCAATAGATGATTTTGTTAATAGATGATTCAAATTTCCATCCATTTTCCATCGCGTATGTCTGAATCAAATTTCCATTAATCTTGTAGAAGAAATATTTAGGAATGAAGGTAAAAAGAGTTCCTGAAGGTTTTCAGAATTTCAGCTTCTTACTAATCTTAGGACTCATTTTATATCAAGACAAAACACAAACTCTAATGGCATATTTGTTATGGACTGAATACATTTTGATTTCGTTAATTAATTTCTTCTGAATGTGCTTCTAGGAGTTATAGAACGTGAGTTCTCAGAGGCCAAGGCCAGTTCTCTGACGCGTGAACGCTCCAACTCAATAACACCTTCAATCTTTTCTAGTGCCATGTGTAGGAGTTCCTTTCTTTGTTGAAGCTCAACGTGCCTCTTGATCTTAGGATCCTCCTTAGCAAACAGCTCTATCTGTTGATGTGTCAATTGAGTGCCTAATCTATTATCCAGCTCTCTCGGGAAATTATAGTAAAAGTCTGATAGTAGTTCAACATTCAGAAATAACACTGCTGTTTGAGTGAGCTTAGTCGCTACCACATCTAGGAACACTTCAGGGCACGCATACTTGTTTTCTTTCGACTTGCACTGTCTTGATTTAACAGCTGCTAGTCTCATTTTTAAAATATCAGCTCGGTCTCGTAAAAACAGAGCTTCACGACCTTTCACCAATAAGGGCTGCGAAAATCCAAAAGCATCAGACCCCTCGGAAAGACTGACTCCAGTATTTCCTCTTGTACTTTCAATGAATTTAAGCACTTGATTCAGTTTGTGACCACCAATTGTCTTTTTGATCTTGTAATAAGAGTCTTCACACTGTCTGAGTTCTTCCTTCAGCAAGTTGTATGAATGCTCTCTGGACTTGATCCATTCTCTATCCTCGACATCTACTTCATATTTGTATGGCTTGATACAGTTTTCGACTTGGTCTGAAGTAGAGTAGAATCTCATGTTTAAAATTGAAGCCACCGCGTCATCAATTGTCTCACGAGCAACTGGGTGATTTTTGAAATTGGTGCTGGCAACTAAGTGCTTCATCTCGTCAGTCAATGAGTTGATTACAAGATTAGTAGATAGACGGCCAACTCCCAGCTTTGTGAGACTCGAAGTTGATGCATCAAGTTTGCGAATCCAATACAGATCATTGAGGTCAGCCTTGGGCAAATCAGCAATCGAAGGCTCGGAATCTAGCAGATTGGACGGCTGGGAATCATAAGGCTTGTTCCAATATCGCTGAGCCAACAAATCCAGTACTTTTTGATCCAACTCAGCTTTCAGCAAATTTCTAACTTCGTTTCGGCCAAATTGGTTGGTCAACTCTTTAAATGCGAGTTTGAAGGCATCTATAGATCCAGCAAGATATGTTTCCGGCGTGAGAACTCTGTCGTTATACTCGACTTTGAACTGATACGAAGCTTCCTCCAGCTCCTGTCTAATGGCAATGCTAGTTGGTTGTAAGCTGGCGGCCATGGTTTTTTCGAGTACAGTCATGAGCTTTTTTCGGAGAGAATAAGTGCCGACTTGACAGTCTTGAAATTCGGCATGTTGAGAAAAGTAGGAGTCTTCATTCTGAGCAACCAAAGCGGTGATATTAGAGGTTCGTCGAAATAAACTGGTAGAAGGAGCTTTTGTAATGACACCAACATAACCCATTTTTAACGGATAGTTGTTATCATGGAGGATTTGAAAGCCTTTATTAGCATCCACCAAATCCATCTTTGTGATGACACCTATAGTTCTTTCACCGCGAGGATCGATGCGCCGACTTGCTTTGAGTGCAGACGAGTTGGCCATATCGACATCTGCCGAAGAGATTGCCAATATGATATTGGGTGCCTGAATATATTTTTCACATAAAAGGTTGATTTTGTGTTTGAGAGATTCAGGCTGGTCAGAAGCAGCCACCTGGATGAATCCAGGAAGATCAATCAACGTCAAATCCGGAACCGATGGAGAGTAAATGTGAAGTTGGATAGGCTCGTCAGAAATAGCTTCAGTTTCAGGCACCGCCAAATTGAGATCAGTAAGGGTCTTTTGAATATGAGAAAAGTCGGTGAGTTTTCCTAGGCCCAAAGCAGGGAACTCTCCATACTCAGCAGCAATATCAGGAGTGTTGATTAGAGTCAATTCGATAGGACGACGAGTGACCATATTGCTTCCTTTGGGAAGAAATTCGTGGCCGACGATAGCTTCGAGCACGGAAGATTTGCCAGAACTTTGAGAGCCAATTACGACGATGGATGGCAGTTGAATAGTATCGCTTTGATCTACCTGCTGCAGGATTCCACGAATCTCAATCATTTTACGAGTGAGCAGCATGATTTGGTCGTCGTTGTTTTCATCGTCGGTGCCAACACCGAGAGCACTTCCAAACGCAGCAGCAGCGACAGCACCAGCAGCATCTCCGCCACCACCACCAGAACCTTCAGGAGCACCCTCGCCGGGGCCATCGCCGCTAGATTCCTTGCGAAGAGCACCGACTGACTCCGAGGCCTGGGCTTTGATGGCGTCAAACCAGTCGCCAAAGTTTGGAAGCTCGATTCCGTCGGTCATTTCTTTGGCGCCATCGAGCATTTCTGAGGCGAACTCACTGAGCTGATTGAATTTTTCAGTCGTGTAGGAGCCGACTTCTTTGACTTTATAGTTGATATAGGCAGCGCCACCGACTATGGCGCTACCAGCAGCGGTTACAGGCGCTCTCAAGAGTCGAAAGACTACTTTGGGGCCAAACGAGATGGCGCGACGCGACGGGTTGTAAACATGGAGGTTTCTGACAAAGAAGCGGTCGAGCTGCCTGGGTGTTTGCGTCAATCTTATGAGCGAGGACGAAGAGGAGCGATATGAGCGCTGAGCGTATAGTGCTGGGCTGACCGGATAGGTTCGACGAGCGGAGTCAATTAGCGGTCTACTGACATGCAGAGCTGAGCGCAGCAGAAAGGACTGTGGGATCTTTACCTTTCCAGAGGCAACAGATGAAATACCAGGCATTTCTAGCGAGCTTGGGGTTGGTAAATGTATGGGGTGATGGAGGAGGAGGGAAGTGGGAGGATTAAAAACAAAATAGAATTTGGCAGCAGCAGCATCTAGTGGCAATCAGCATCTATAGGGACAGTGGCAATCAGCACCAGCTTCTGAACGGAGGTTTCTATTGTTACATTTGCTACATGAGCACTCGAGACCGCTGGTTGGCGCTGCGGTATAGTTTAGAATGAATAAATAGATTCTATGTGAAACGACCAGAATATTAACTTTACAAAAATGTCAGAGATGCCAGGTATTAGAAGTCCTTCTTTTCGAGAGGATTGTATCTAAGGAACTTTTCGATTAAATCGACGTGAGTGAGCTGGATTTGAGGTCAGTATAAGAGCAGGAAAAGCTTTGGAGGACTTACAATCATTCGTCGACAACAGTATCTCTTAAGCTTGAGCTTGTCCAAAGCACTGCTATGGAGGGTGTTAGTTTGGTCCTGAGTTTGAGTTCGAGTCCAAGTCCTCTTGAGTTGGAGTTGGAGTTCGAGTCCGAGCCCTTCAGTCCTCTTTGAATCAGTCCTTACCATTCAGTCATGTTCTCATCTTGCAAATAAGTCAAATATGTTTCCCATTTATCACCAACAACCTAAACTCATGTTAATCGCTATCCCAATCACAAATAACCAACTTACTTTACCGCACGAGAAACAACGAACTGGAATAATCATCTTTAAGGTCTCAATGTCTGTTGTTCGTGATGTAGACTACAGAAGCTGGCAGAGAAGCGCTGGAAATCTATTTTGCTTTATTGAAATTTTCAGCCCTTGCCCAACTCCCAGCTGACATAATCTTTTTTTTTCTTGTAGTTCTTCCCGCTGAAAATTTTATTGTGTTCCAAACTTGAAGGAACGAATACTTCTTAACGAACTCGCTCCAAAGCCTTTGAAAAAGATGAGTCTAGACAAGCAGAAAAGTAATGGGCATCAGGATTCTCGAAAAGAAGCTGGCTACGAGATAGCGGACATTGCCGGTGGAGTTCTTCCTTTGGTCAGACCTATCTTCACCTCGTCGAAAAAGTTCATTATAATTCTCACGTCTTTAGAGCTGAGAGTGTATCTGTTTGCGACCAAGCAGTGCGTGAAGACAGTGTCTTTAAAGACGGAGGGCGTGACTGACATGTTTATGGACGAGTCTGAAAAGGTTTGGATATCGTTCAAGAGCGGAGATGTGGTGATTGTCGATATCGAATCCAAATCTATTCACCGGGAGCTTAAAACCAATGTGTGCATCCATTCAATCATTGAAGTTGTTTCTGAAGAGAGGTTTGTTGTTGCCAGTGGTGCGGTCAAGAGCGACATTCAGTTGTTGGAGTTACAGAAGAACATTGAATCAGAACTATATGAAAGCACAGTGATCTTTGAAGCGTCTCGATTTAGAGACCTGGCGGTTTCGAGTTCAAGAAAGTTCTTTGCAGTCTCTACTTTTGTTCACGGAATTGAGAATATCTCGGTGGGCAAGCTGGACGACGACTACAAGCTAGAGGGCGAGGTTGTTGTTGTTTCTAGAACAAAGCACAGCAGTACTCTGGCCATTTCGGACGACGGAGTTTTGGCTGTTGGCTCGTCGACAGGCGTCGTTGATGTCTACTACTCCATATTTGACTACGACGGGAAGTATACTGGCACACCCCACGCTTTGAAATGGCATGTGGACTCTGTTCTGGCGCTGTCGTTTTCGCTCGACAACAACTACTTAATTTCCGGTGGTAAAGAGCGGGTATTGGTGTTCTGGCAGCTCGACTCCAACAGAAGTCAGCTTCTTCCCAGACTGAATGGCGATATTTTGATGATCACTGTTGACTCTGCGAGCGAGCTCTACGCCCTGCACCTCAGCAATGGCGAGATTGTCGTACTGTCAGCCGTTGATCTCATGAGCAGACTACAAGTTGCTGGAGTAAACGCAGCTTTCGTCAAGAACGCTGAGCATAGAAAGAAGCAGAAGAAGGCTATTGTGGATAACTACAGAGTTCCAGATTTCACAGCACCCCACTATGTCAACCCACTATCTGGACATTCATATATTCCCACCAAGGAGAGCTCGTCCATTCAGATATTTGACGCGGTGCATAACGACCAAGTGGGCACTTTTGCAGTGGCATCTACGATTCAAATGGGCAAAGTGAAGTCGGAACTTGAGATCGAGGATCCCAAGGTTAAAAAGGTAGCATTTTCAAAGGACGGTAAGTGGATGGCGACAGTTGATGAATACCATCCTCCAGCACTTGAAGACCTGCTTTCCAGCAAAGACAAGCAAGTTGATTTGAAGTTTTGGAAGTTCTCCAACTCGGCTGGCACCTGGGCCCTGACGACCAAAGTCTCCTTCCCGCATGGAGTTGGCAAGTCAATTCTGGACATTGTAGCTGCGGACACTGAGAACAGACACTCGTTCCTGACGTGCTGTGAAAACGGAGGAGTGAGACTATGGGCGCCTGAGACACTGAAGGCACTGCAGACTCCTAAAGAGACGCAGCAGAATATCAAGACGCAGAGACAAATATCGTGGGCTGTTCGCAAGGTGCTGCCTCCTCTGGCGAACCAGTCGTCGAACTCTTCTATATCAAGGTCGTCCGACGGCAGTATGATTGTGCTGGGCTTTGAAACTACGCTCCATGTCATTGACGCGCAGAGCTTTGAGGTTGTTCAGATTCTTCCAAACATTCTTGGTTCGCGAATTCGATGGCTAAAGATTGTTGGCAGCCATTTAGTAGTGCTAGCAAAGACACGGCTGGCAGTATATGATCTTGTCAATAGTACTACAAAGTGGTCCGTCAAGCTTGCTTCGAATCCCCATGGTGGCCGACTAATTGACGTTGATCCCGTCACTGGTAATATAGCGCTTGCGGTGAACTGCATTACTCCAGAAGGCTTGTATCAGGCACGGATACTGCTGTTTTCTACGTCTTCGCCAGTGCCAGTTTATACCAGCACTCATGGCACTGCGATTGCCAATGTCAAGCATGTTCCTGGGTCGTCTAAGTTCCGGTTCCTGGATGGCCAGGCACGCTTGTTTACAGTGAGACCGAGCGCTGGCGACCGCGAGACTGCGGCAGCCCAGCCTACCGAGATCATTGACAGTTTCGAGGCCTCCATTAGAGCATTATACACACGACAGCAGCCCAGACAGGTGGCCAGCAAGATTGACTTTGATGCTGCTAATGAGCATCTTACTGCTGAAGCGTTTGATCATGTCTTTGAAGATTCTGAGTTGGGTGTTTCTTCGATGGAATCGTTGTTTGACCGTGTATTGGGGGTTCTTTCTGGACGTGTTTCATCAGCTTGATTGTCATAAGTAGCTAGTAGTGGTGTAGAATAATAGAATTGCCAGAATAACAGTCCAGTGGAAGCTCAATGGCAGTATCTTCAACTCCAGTGGCAGTAGTATAGCAGTCTAGTGGCAGCTCGGTGGCAGCAGTATAACGGTCTAGTGGCAGCTCGGTACTAGCACTACAACAGTCCCCGTCCCAGAACAGTCCCCGTCCCAGAACAGTCCCCAGTCCCCGTAGTCCAGTACCAGATAACCGACCGTTCCATCTGTCACCATTCCATCTGTCACCGTTTCACCTGTCACCGTTTGTGTCCAAGATCTCGACCACTCACAGCCCGCACTGCAAAATACGATCCGCCAATCAAATCAAACAATGATTATCTGATGAATCAATCATTCCCAAACTAGTAATTATCAGATCAAATTTGTCAGACCAATAACACGCCGTCTTCAAATTGGATTTTGTAAAACCCCATGCTTACGTTATACATTTCCCATTGGTCCAGCCCAAACCTTACCGGTGGCTGCCGCCGTTCATTGGCCACAATAGTGTGTCTGGAATTCCAAAGCTAGGAAATTTTGTAAAAAGATTTTAAGCAGTTCTTTCAGTTCTGAATTTTCCTCTTTCTTTTCTACTCCCTTCCATATCTTATCCATCTATTCATTACCTGATCCGATCACAAGCTAGAGATTGGCTGATTCCTCTATTCCTACCACGACCTGCTACTCCTAGCAATAGCTACTTTAGATCACCATCCAGCTGATCTCTTACCATTAGTGCACGGCCTGCGTACCGTTATTTATTTGAGATTTCGTTAGAAGTGCTCGTGTCAACATTGTGTTCCATCTGTTCTAGTGTTTTGTTTTGTTGAACTGTTCTACTGTTCTGTTCTAGCTGATCTGTTCTACTGTTCTATTCTACTGTTTTGTTCTACTGTTCTGTTCTACTGTTCTGTTCCAGCTGATCTGTTCTACTGATCTGTTCTTCTGTCCTACCGTTCTGCCCTACTGTTCTGTCCTACCATTCTAGCTCCTCCACTACACTGCTCCATTCACATCATGGCTACTCAACGTCTCGCTCCGGCTCCTCACTCAAATAATGACCCCTACTCAATCATTATGACCTCTAATGATAAACCAGCAGTCTCATCCAGCAACAGATTCAGATCCTTTGCTCCCATACGACGCTTAGAACCAGCTCAACAATCAATAAACAACCAGTCCGCCTCGTCCTCTCCATCCTCCTCCACTCTCTCTTCAAGCACCACATCGTCGTCCAAAAGTACCACTCCCGCAACTACAAACTCCTCCAACGGCCAACCAAGCAGCCGACGTGACTATGTCGCCTGGTCCAAGCGTGAAACTGAAGCTCTCGTCCGCTGGCTAGACACTCATGATAACTTCAACGCCATGAAAAGAAACACCGCTAGAATGCTCCCCATGCTCGCTGAACATCTCCAGCACCAGATCACGGGCTGCACAAAGACCGCCAAACAGTGTGACCATAAAATCAGAAACCTCAAGAAGTGCTACAAGAAAGTCAAAACTAAACTCAATACCTCTGGCGACAACTTTGCAACTGCCAGCCAGGAGCTCAAAGAAGAGGTCCTGGACCAATTCCCCTACTTTATTGAGTTTGAAAGAATCATGACGGACGAGCACATCGTCAGACACATTCCCAAGGCCTTGTTGAAACTGGCGGCCGACGGAGGAAACCTCAAGCCCATCAACAGTCTCAACTCATCTACCTCACACACTCCCGCCTCTGCACCGGGCTCTACAACCAAATGGCCAGAGTCGGCGTCGGGCCGAAACGACGATAGTGGCGACGACCGCCATATGGGCTCTGAAAGCGTCTCTCCGGTCCACCAAATCTCGCCCAGTGAAGACGGCAAGTCCTCGAAATACTCCCCAGCGACCTCGGTCACCACCAACGCTGAAGAAGAGTTCCCTGACATGAGCCGGTTCAGATCAATCAGACCTAAAGATGGCCAATCTGGCCAGTGCCCAATATCCCACCACAAACTCATGTCTGACCACAGCTCTGCTAATATCAAGATGGAATCTCCTCTGGCTGAGTTTCTGGCTCCCGGACAGCTGCAAAACAATAACTATAACTCTCACTCCCGTCCAGATATCCTCCACGATGAAATGCCCGAGCTGAAAAAACAAAGATTCAGTAGCTTGCCTATTGGCAGCGGCAATGGCCTACCAGTGTCCTCTGCAAACCCTTTCATGAACCTCTTTCCTCATTCTTCCCTTAATAACCTCAACTTGGGCTCCAAAAACGCATTGTTTTCTGGTATCAATCCTCAGGTCATGACCAAATGCCCGCTGAAAATGGATGACTTTGATCTGGGATCAAAGTGTCCAGTGAACATGGACTCGTCCGTAGGCCTCTTTGCAGCTGCTGGTGGAAACTTTGGCTCGCTAGCTTCATCGCTATCTCAAATCACCAGCAAATCTGGCAGTTCTGCTTCTGCTGTAGCAGGTGGTGAACCGGCCTTGGGGACTGACGTCGCTTCTCATGGGCCCTCGGGCAATCATGTAGAAGAGAATAATCCTCATGGAACATTATTGAACATACTAAAGATGATGACCAAGAAGCCAGCGCCGACAGATTCCTCTGGCTCTGAAGTACATCCACAGGATGAAGATGAATCTTCGCCGCAAGAGAACGCGCAAATCTTAGCAGAGCATATTAAAACCTCATTAGCAAAGAAGGAAGCTGTGAATCGCCAAAAGCTGTATTTGAATCATCTACAGCAGCAGATTCAAAGACATACTGTTCGAGCAGAAATGCTTTATAATAATGGGCAAGTTGACCGGGCATCAAAAGTAATGGATAAAATTGATGAGCTGGAAATGGAGCTACACGAAGTTTTGGGACGACCGTTAAGTCAATTCTAACTTATATCTTTTATATGTTGTTTGTTTTATATTCCCTTTTCTATGTTCTACTATTAAAATCAAATAGCAGATTATGATAATTAAAAGTAACAGTTCACAAACTATATTAAAAACTATTAAAAACTATTAAAAACTATTGAAAACTATTGAAAACTATATTCAAAAAAAAGATAATGTCAATATTCAAAAAATAAAGAACGTCAATATTCAAAAACTATATAGAATATATCCAAAAACTACATAGATTACATTCAAAAACTATATTCACAAAATATAACATCAAAACATTGTATTAAATGGTGATTCATTGTTATGACGACGTCTACTAGTAGCCCGTCTAGTATTGTCGTCAACTGGATTACCCATCTTTGAATGCTTAAAAGTAAATCCAATAAAGGCTCGGGATGGTAAAGGAACACCCCGTTCAGCCAAATTTTCCACCTGTGTGCGCTTATCCATGACTTCCTTGTACTTGGCCATATCAGACTCATTTGAAAAGTCATCAAAATATCC
>JAJMHM010000024.1:148740-196703 GCA_030566045.1 Geotrichum geniculatum | reverse complement strand
TTTTTTTTTTTTTTTTTTTTTTTTTTTTTATTATTATTATTATTATTATTATTATTATTATTATTATTATTATTATTATTATTATTATTATTATTATTATTATTATTATTATTATTATTATTATTATTATTATTATTATTATTATTATTATTATTATTATTATTATTATTATTATTATTATTATTATTATTATTATTATTATTATTATTATTATATCTTCTTCTTCTTCTTCTTCTTCTTCTCTTCTTCTTTTCATTCTTTTCATTCTTCTCATTCTATTCTTTTCATTCACTCTACCCTGTTTCATTCTGTACCTGAACGTTCCTTATGTTTAAAAACTGTTAATCAAATTAACTACGGAACACAACTTTAAATCATTCCATTTGGTCTTGAAGTATTAAAGTTAACGATCTACGTCTGGACTCACCCATATTCCAATCATCTAATACCCTTCTCACCACGGAACTGTCCCGTAGCAACTACCTCTCGTCCCGCCATGCCCTACTCCAGATTCTCCGGATTCTCCAGATTCTCCGGGTTCTCCAGCTTCTTTCGGCCTTTTGCCTTCTCCAGAGTTCTCCACTATCTAAGTTACGTGATCTCTTACTAAGACACAAGACCGATTTTTCAACTAAAGCTGCAGTGTCCAAACAGAAAAAAAAGAATCACGAGAACTTTCCCTCCTCCTCTTTTCTTGTTTTTTTTTTTTTTTTTTTTAAATAATACTCGGTCTGTATCAAACCACCGGTCCCTCTGCCTCTCAGGATCACCAAACTCGCCCGGTGCTGTCTACTCACCTCACGCTCCCGCCCACACATCCTCAAGTACTTTAAGCTCTAGCAGCTATGACAGAGATCTCGCTATTCTCGCAACAGGTCTCCTCGCCTTACTCAACTACCCCCACCACATCGTCCCTACCAAACTCGTCGTTCTCACCGTCCCCGTCCTCCCTCACCAGCAACACCAGCAACACCACCTCGTCCGGTCTCTCCGGACCTCTGCATCTCCAGCAGCTCCAAATAAACTCCCTCCAGCAGCCCCAAGACCCCGTCACCGTCGACATCGATCTCATCAAACCCGAGCCCGACACGAAAAAAAGAAACCTCGCCGCCAACATCTCCAAGCAGCCCCCAAGGAAACGAACCACGCGTGCCTGCGATCAATGCAACCACTTGCGAACTAAGTGCGACGGAAAAAACCCGTGCGCTCACTGCACTGAATTCAATCTCGTCTGTGGCTACCTTCGGGTACCTCTCAAACGCGGCAAGGCCAGCCAGACCTACATCGAGTCCGCCAAAGAAAAGAAAGCTGCTTTCGCGGCCGCTACCGCTGCTGCCGCCGCCGCCACTGCTAGAGGTGAACCGGTGCCCCCAGACGTGGCCGCCATTCTGGCTAAAACTAAGCCTGGAAAGTCCACCCAGAAAGTTACTAGCACCACCCATAAACCCCAACTGGAAAAGCGTAAACTTTCGTCGGGCCCTAACTCTATCTCAATAACGGAAACGCCGCCCACCGACCAGTTCTTGGACTCGTCCCGCCAGGACCCCATGGACTCGGTCTTCTTCAATAGCTCGTCGCTCCCGCCTGCGGACCCGTCCTCCACGCCGGATCCCCCCAGTTCCAGCATAACCAGCTCTTCTACCCACCCCGTTCCTGACCTGAATGGATCTGGTGAAAAATCTAATGCTTCAAAAAATGAAACGCATAATGTCTCAAATGACTTCAATATCGAGTCTCAAAGCTTACTTTTTGAAGACGCAGTTTCACCAAACACGGGCTGGCTATTGAACTTGGTTAACCATTCTCTAGAGCCCCCAAAGACCGGTCCTATAGAGTTTGGTAACGCCAAAAATGACCATTCACCAGCATTTCTCAACAGAGATCATAATTTTGCCGAACAGCAGCAGCAGCAGCAGCAGCAACAACAACAACAACAACAACAACAACAACAACAACAACAACCATCGCATCAGCATCAGCATCAACATCAGCATCAACCGTCCCAATCACAACAAAATAATATCCACCTTCATTTAAATCACGGAACTACTCCAACTGCAAACCCCTTGTCCTCTAATCAGGGCAATACTAACGGTAATAGAAATGGGTCCTCAGGATCGGCAGCTGATTTCAGGTACCAACCATTAAATCATACCCCACCGCAAATTCATACGGCCGGAACAACTACTGGCTCTGATGCTTCTCCGATATCTATGGGAACCAGATTTCCAATTCTGAAAACCGTTGAACATCTCTTGGGTAGCCTGCCCATGCCGTTTGTAGAGCATCTCCTGGAATCTTATTTCTCTTATTCCACCCATCTGCTGGCTCATCTGGTTCGAAAATGCTCCATTTTGTCACCCACGAATCCTCGAAAATCCTCTCCGTCTTTGATCTTTTCGTGCTTGCTAGTAGCTGCCCACTACTCTGACAACCCATTGGTCTCCGGGTCGCCCTCTGCTCGAGAAAACATTATCCGCACTCTCACTGACTTGACCGTCTCTAACCTCAAGACTGCCCACGAGGTGCGCCCGTCTGTCATCATTGACGATGTCATTGCCTATATTCATCTGGGAACTATGGTCTCGGCCTCCGAATATAAGGGGTCTAGTTTGAGATTTTGGTCTACTGCATGGGCTCTATCAAAAGAATTAAAACTTAGCATTGAGTTCCCAGATATGCCTGAAGAAATGAGGGAAGAGAGAAGAAGAACTTGGTGGCTGCTGTACATTGTCGATAGACACTTGGGCTTGTGTTACAATAGACCCCTAGCCATCTTGGACTCTGAATCTACTGAGCTCTATAGACCTGTGGAAGATGTGCTTTGGCTTTCTGATACTGAGCTTACCCCGGCAGAACTGGATCCCACTAGAATCAAGGGGCTTTGCCATTATGTCACAGGCCAGAGCTTGTTTGGCTACTTTTTACCATTGATGACTATTCTTGGATCTTTGTTGGAGTTGCAACATTTCCACCAAAACCCCATGCTTCCTCAGATTGATGTCAACCAGTGTATGAAATCTATGATCAAAGGCCAACTAGAACAGTATACGAACTCGTTAAAAAATTGGAATACGGTCTCGTGCACCAATATTTATCAAAATGCATGGAGGGACTACGCTTATCAGATTTCACATGTATTGTATGTTTTGGCCTTGGTACCTTGGGATCCGTTGGAATTGATAAATTCTATGGATACGCTAATTGCTAGTCCTGAGTTTAGAGAGGCCACTGCTCATGCTATAAGTGCATCCAAGCATACAAGACGGATTCTCAATATGGATGCTGATCTTATGTTGATGCCATTCTTTTTTGGAATATATTTATTGCAAAGTAGTTTTGTTCTACTTGCTCTCGTGGATCGTCTGGAATCGAAGTGTTCTCAAGATATCATAGCGTCTTGTGAAACGGTAGTTCATGCTCATGAGGTTTGTGTTGTTACGTTGAATACAGAGTATCAAAGAAACTATCGAAGAGTTATGAGGAGTACTATGAATTTATTAATGTTGAAAGGAAGCGAAGAAATGAGAGTCAATGGAGGAGCAGATGGGTCAGAAGAGGAGGATACAATTGGAGGGCTATCCGGAACTATGTATGAAAAGCAGAGGCAGCTAGAAAAGGAGCAGGCCAGGAAAAGAAGAAATGATGTTTTAGGGTTATATCGATGGAGTTCCGGAGGCCATGGTCTTGCTGTTTGATAGGCATGATACTTCAGAAGAGACAATCACAAGTTTAATTTACATTTGGTTTTTATTTATGGTGTACTATTTTTTGTTAATTTTTATCATATAATATCGGATCATTTACTATTGTTATATACTCAAGAAACTAATGCATATTTCCATCAGCAAAATTGTCAATTTTTGAATTGATTTGGATTTGGCTTTCTGGGTTTGTAAAGTTTAAATCCGCCTGTCATCAAGTAGTTTCTAAGCTTAGATGTCCATCAAGTAGTTTCTTAGCTTAGATGTCAGATCCTCTTCCCCCAGCGATGAAATGAAAAATTACCATTCTGCTTAGAATTTTAGTTGACGTTGATGGAGCAGAAAAAAAAAAAAACATGTAAAGTCAGCATGCTCCATCAACATGTACAGGTTTGTAGAAATAGTTAGTAGCTGATCCAAGTTTAGAATTAAGATTTTTATAAACAGTATTAACAGTGAAAGGCAGATAAATCTATAGTGTTTCAACTAATAAGAATAAATATAACAGAAAAATAAAATATTCTAATAGTTAGAATTCATATCTGACATATATTTCATCAACAAAATGAGTGTGTTTGATTCCTGGCTCTCTGACCTCTCTAAAGGCTTCTAAAGCATCAGCAATACGAAAACCTAATCTCTCAATCATGTAACAACATAAGAAAAAGCCAGTCCGATTGAATCCATAATGGCAATGCACAGCTATCACACAGTTTGCTTTCTGGAGGTCTTCATCACTAATAGATGTCGAAGTAGAGCCTGAATTTTCCAAAAGATGAGATTTCAATATACTATCAACAAGTTGAATAAATTCAGCTACTTCTGATTTGGTAGGTGGAAGTTTTGAGACTGTCGGAAACTTGTGATAGTTGATTCTCTTGAACGATTTAGGATCATATGGTGGCTGCTCTCTAGAAATATCAATCAAATCTGTAATATCTGGATATTTGTTTTCCAATTCAATTGGAGAATGAATCTCATCGTCTTGTCTCAAAGTCTTCATTGCCCTAAACTTGGTTCCTTTCACAACGTTTGACACCGGATCAACACCTCGCCATTTTGCTTCATTTTTCAGAGACCACTTATCTTTTTTTGAAGACAGAAATGCTAATTGCCATCCAAGTGACAATTTCACGTCTACCGATTTGGCCAAATAATCAGATATTAAGCCAGAAACTAGGTGCGGCTTCTCAACCAAACAAGAGTGCCCGGCGTCGTGGATAATAGTGTGTTCTATATCTGCTGACTTTGGCCCTAGCCATGATCTAATAGCGTCAATATTTTTGGAAGGTGTAACTAAATCTTCATCTGCCCCAATCATATAAACTGGAATATCCAGCGCATGCCATTCCTGTGGCGTGGGTGCCGAAAATCCATACATAACTCTCAGCCATGCTCTTGTATTCACTTGCAAATTCCATCTCAGCTGCATCGTCTTCAGTTCTCTCGAGGTCTGCGAACTAGGCGATAGCATCCTTTTAACAGAAGCACTATCTAATCCTCCTAGTCTGTCAGCCGCTCTGAGAATGTTGAACATCCAGGCTGGAGCCCATCCCAAGAGCGATTGCAGTCGTTGCACTCGAGAGTCCAGTTCCGCTGGAGGAGCAATACCAACAAGCCCAACACACCTGATGCCGAGTTTTTTGGCTAATCTAGCTGCCAGTAATGAGCCCATAGAATGGCCAATCAGTATCACTTCTCTCCCGGTTTCCTGGACTGTTCTTTCCAGTACTAATTCCAATAGTCGGACCAAGCTTTCGGGTTCGTAAACTTTCCAGTCACTGATGTACTCAGATTTTCCGTGGCCAGGCAGATCGACGGCAACGATTTCGCTAAAGTGTGAAAGATGGTCAATAAGATACTGAAATTGAGACAGCTGCCCTCCGAGTCCATGAATCAAGAATATTAGCGGAAGTGAGGGTAACTTGTGACCTTTTGGATGGGGGAGTTGGAGGACCCGAAGCTTAACGTTGTACTCTTTGCTGTTTTTGACAGGTTTTGTAGAGACAGGCAGTGATAAGTTGAAGGTTCGATATGTCGAGTACTTGACGATTAAGGGAGTGTCGCCATTTTCAGCAAGAATCTGTTTTTCAAGAGCGTTATATACAAATAAACTTTTGATAAACTCCAAGACCATTGTTTGCTGAAGTCTTCCGGGGTTGTTTTAGTGAAAACTTGGACAAGCGAGGACCTAATAACCTAGGGAGGATATGATGTTTTGGAGTTGGTATTTTGGAGAAAATTTGTGTAGATGCTGCCTATCACGCTTTTAGCTTGGGTTACTACTAAAAACAAACCGAAAAGAGTTCTGCTTAATTCGGGAGGTCGACAGGACGATATATCTCAGATATGTTTGGTAAACTAGAATATCAATGTTCTAAAAGTGAGGTTTAAGAAAAAATAAACAAAAACAACAGAGAAAAAAGCCGTACCTGAATTTAATGTCAAAGAAGCCAAAGAAGCCAAAGAAGTCAAAGAAGCCAAAGAACTTAAGAACCCAAAGACAATAAAACTCAGATAAAAAAGAAATTAATATTAGGTCTGAGAGATTGGTCTTTATCTCCAGTAGTTCCGCAAGATGTACGTTCTAAAAGATCTCTCTCAGTTTACTGCTTTACCTTTGTTTACACTACTAAATTACGAGAGTCCGTTGGTCTGGAAGTCTGCACCTTGCTTGATGCCAATTTTATTCATGTGTGTTCCTGCATTCTGAATTATTATGTTGGACTATAGTATAAATACCTTTCGTGTGCTTTTAACGACTACATTCGTTCGTCCTCAGGCTTCCATGACCCCTCGAAATTATGTTTAACAAATGCTAAAGGATGGGTCTCTGGCTGCGAACCCATAGTATCAACGCCAGGACTAAACGACGTGATGGGCAATACCAAAGTGTCTGAGACTTGGTAAGGCTCCGACATACCAGTAAAGTTTTGCCAGGTAACAGGATAGTGCAAACCCGACTTCAATTTATCATTAAAGTATCCAAAGACAGAATCTGTCCAAATCCCGGGACCAGTCCAGTCCATGATTTGGGACCCTCTCTCTTTGGTACTGGGCAATTCAAGTGTGCCTGTTTCTTTGCGACGAAGAGTTTCCTCAGTTATTTTAGAGACGATTTCTCGAAGAACGGGGTGTCCAGGCTTTGCATGGATTGTCCATTGGCAAAACTGGATTCTTCTGGCATACCACTCAGCCCAATCTTCACGGTCAGGATCGGCCTCAATGCCAACAACTAAGCCAATAGTGCTCGGATCCATATTAGGGGGAATCCAATTGGGAACAGGCTTCAACGCCTGAGTATCCACGTCGGAGTAAGTACCACCTCTTGCCAATAGGATCAGGTACCGGAAAAAGTCTGCACGAAGGATGTTCTCGGGCATAGACTTGAAGGCTTCAATGACTTTGGGCACATTCATGTACAGGTGCTGAATGATTGCGTGAGCAATATCGTCAGACATGACTTCGTGCACAAATCCAGGATTTTTGTCACCCCAACTTCTCACAGCGTCTCTAAATCTTCCATCAAACATGGGATCGTCCTTGTCCTGTTTCCAAGTTTGCCATATATAGGCCGGGAACCGTGATTTGATATCGTAAGGGAATTGAAAGGCAAGCTGGGTTCTAACAGGCGCATCTGAAGGCAGTCTTCTCAACTGCTGCAGGTGCTTGTCGAGGACTTTTCTTTCCTGCTCCAGGGCCCTCAGTCTTTCATCTTGCTTCTCAGCAGCTTCTTTGGCAGTACGTTGTAGCTCTTTTATAGCCTGTTCCGAGTCCTGTTTAGACTGAAGGAATTTTTCGCGTAAACCGTTATCTGAGAGAATATCTTTTGGAGAGATTGACTTTGAGCTTCCAAAGAAGAGGAAGAATACAGTAAAGAAGAGACCGACAGTGATTATGGCTCTTCTATAAGTCAATACTGGCTTCATGATGAATAGTTCGATCGCAGTATGCTAATAGACTGCCAACGATAGTTTCTTTCAGTGATGTGTTCAGAAGTGTCAATTGTATGTGCTTCAAATGATCCGGATATAACGATGCAAGCAAGATTGATGAGAAGAAAGATCTACTCGAGGTACTTGAAAACCAAATGTGTCAGGAAGAAGGGAGAAACTGTGACTGGAATAAAAAAAAAATACGAATATTTCAAGGAGGAGGAAGGAAGGAGCAAAAAGTCAAATCTTGTTTAAACTCGAATACTCGAAACCAATCTTCAAACACAATAAGCTTCGCAGAGTCGAAACGCTGACTCAGTTGGAGGACTCAATGTCTTACCAGCGACCATCTTCCAATAAGCTACTACGCTTCTAGAGCTCTAGTTCTCTAGGGCTCTCTAGAGTTCTCTAGGGCTCTCTAGAGTTCTCTAGGGCTCTCTAGAGTTCTCTAGAGCAGAAAATGCACATATAAAGTCTATATTTAAACGTTTAGCTATTCGAAAAGGAGGCCAGTCCAAGCACTCCGCCATGGTAGACCTTCTATTGAGTATAAAAGTATGATCCATCATGTCAATCAGAGGACTCACTCCAAAACTCGGACTGTCTCGCAGGAGAACAGCCCTAATCACCAAGCTCATCAACCAGTTTGAGCTCATTAACCAGTTTAAGCCCATCAACCAACTCCAACCAACTCCAACCAACTCCAACCAACTCCAACCAGCTCCAATCAACCGCCTTAAACTCCAAAAAGCCCCCAATCAACCACCTTCAAGCTCTCAAAAACGCTCGAGACAGCTGAAAGGCCTTTTGTAACTCGTTCAGGCATACTGTCAAGCTTCCCACTCAAAACACCCTTATACTCAGATTTCTTCGTTATGGGTATATTGTAACTCACAACTATATCGGTCTCGACCTTCTCCAGTCTCAAAACGCCCATAATTAGTACTACCAAAGGTGTTTCTAGCCCTTCTCCTTCTTGATCCAGCTCTGCCGTTCTACCCCATTTCCTTGCTGGTTCAATAGCTATGGTGATACGGGCACCTTGGCCTTCCAGCGATGGACTGACCGTGTCGTATACACGCTGCACTTCTCCCTCAAGACCTCCATTTAGCTCGACAATTTCGTTCAAATGAGCTTCTACTATGACCTCAGGGTCACTTTGGGCGACAGATTCCAGCAAGTCGATTACGATGGAGTCGTCGACTTCTGGACTCACGTAAACTTCCTGAGTATCGGGGATCTCTCTGAACTGGGAGGCATCAATGAAATTAGCTGGTAAGACCGCTGTTATCGCACCACCGTAGAGTTCCGTACTGTTCATATTGATCTTTGACAACGATGGTAGTAACCCGTGAATAGCTTGCTTATTTAAGATGGGAGCAATCCAGACCCATATTTACGGCTACAGACCATGAATTACTGCAGTAATATGTATCTTCGGAGCACGGTGATCTAACGAAGTTTAGAACAGTTAGAATACGAGCTCAAATTAGAAAATCTATCAATAGTTGACTAGTTAACCAGTCGACGTTAACTAGTTGAATAGTTATGTCGAGTAACTCCAGTCCTTTGCATATTTCTGTACCACTGAGTTTAGTACAGAACAATGCACTGTTTGGTACCGTTAACCCGTTCTAGATTTACACCCAATGCAGGTCCCAATTCCTTCCTGCCGTTCTACCAGTGCGTTTTCTTTTGCCGGTAACCGTGAACCAACCTGTGATTCATGGCCCGCTTTACATGTCGACCAGTTATGGGATTATTAATATTCAACTGTAGTAGATCTATAACTATTAATGGAATTTGGTAGTTAAATTTGCAGCTTTCTTTGTAAACAATATTTAGCATGCTTACTGTTTGAACCAATACTTGAACTATTTGGGCACTTTGAGCACTTTGAACCCTCAGGACAGTTTAGGAAATTTGGAATGATCTATCTCAATTGTAACTAATTTTTTGTACTTGATCTATTTGGTTTGTTTAGGACTTTATTTAAACAAAAAAATCTAGTGGTATATGACATCTTCATCATTTGAGCAATATCTTGATCGGCATATAGCTACTGTGGCGGTCAGACCAAGATATCACGATGAAGTCTGTTGATACTGTTGTCGAATTTTTCGCGTTACATTGCGAGAATAGGCCCGCAAGTATCGTAACTAAATGCAGATAACTCGAGATTCCTTGGAAAATAATTCCTTTTGACATTCGGTGATTCTTTGGAAAAATAGACATTTGGTGATGAGCAGAACCTGAATTACCTTGGAAAAATTAATATACCAAGAAGTTACCAAGATGATTCAAGTGTCTACTATAAAGCATAGTATGATGGTCTTTAAGAAAGTGCTTGATTATCGAAACAGCCGGTTCAAAACTCAATCAAAACAGTCAGTACTTTTTCAACTTGTTTTCAGTCTTTCCTCTAAAAACACAGAGTGTAGCGTAGTATGGATCAAAGATTTATCAAATATTCTGCTTTTCCAGTATTTACAGTGCCATTTTGTGTAGTGACAAAATTATCGCTCCTCACTCAATGATTCAAATTTTCAACTGTATAAACACGAAGAATTATGTCCAGAATAAATTGCATATCAGAAACTAGTTTGGACCGTTAACTTGCCACTGCCCCGGAATATTTTAACTCTTGAATATGTCTGTTAAAAACGTCACCGCGTCAGCTTTCTTGACTTCTCCAACTCTCCTTCGCCTGACAGCCCCTATCATGGCACCCGACAAAGCCTCGATTAGGCAACCGTGCATTTTGCTTGATTAAACGCGATGGGAAATCTAACCTTATTGGCGTCAATAGAGATTTCACCGGCAAAAATCATGTTTAAATCTTTCAGCTGTAAGTTTCACGTATATTCTCCTAAAGGGATTTGAAAAATCAATCAGGTGCAAACAGGTCTGATTGAAAGTCCAAAAAAGGAAATCACAAAAACAATTCTTATGAAGGCATTCTAATCAAACTGTAAACTTATTGACTTTTCGCTTGTTCATGTTTTTGTTTTAGATGGAAGGTTTAATATTGTTTGCTGATTCTGTAATTTCTCATTCGTTTTTCACTCCAGCCTTTATAATAACAATCACGATCTGGAACATTATAGAGAAACGGTGGAATCTTAAGTTTGAAAATTTTCATAATGTAAATGCTTTCGAGCCAGTCTCGAATACTATTCAATGCTATATATTTGAAAAGTACTATTCCTCATATATATATATAGCTTTTCTTGTTAAAACATACATGATGAAAGTTTGATCGTGGTTCACAAAGGTGCCTAAGGGTACCTGCTTTGGGGATTTGATTTACTAGTGCAAATATTAGTGGGGTGATTGCGGGATTGCCTATATGACCCAAAAATTGGAAACTCAAGCGTAATATTCGAGCAGAAAGTTTATGCTTGAAAAAAATTCATTATAACAACAGGTACACTTTTGTAAATGTGATTGTTGCTGGTGTTTCAGACACTTCCACTTGATGGTTCTGCTCGCTGTCAGGCAGCCTTATCCGCCTGTTGTTCTACTTGCCCATAAAATTAACTTGCTCTCTACTGTAAAAATGTGGAATCCCTTGGCGTCTAGAAGTCAGCAAGTTTCAACGATCGAGTAGCAAATAGACTTTGGTGCTTACCTTCATTTAAATGATGAAAAATGTAACATAGACACCAATGATATTTTTGGCTTTGAACCAACTTTGAGCCAAATGTGAAGTAGTGGGGAAAGACTGCTGGGTCAAATTAGATGAAAAAATATGAACCACCTTAACGTATGCTAGTATAGTGTATATAATGTATAGTACCGTACTGTCACAGCTTTTAGATACTTTTTGACCCTTGAATATCGTCAATATCTTGTTTGATAGCGTGAGCCTGTTTCGTTGACTAAATTCAGATTGCCTGAAATGTATATCAAACGCCGAAAATTGTCTTCCATACCAGACATAGACCTGATATGCATCTAGAGTTAAAACTCATGCCTCTATAGCTTAATATCTGGACGAATCCTGAATCAGGATATTCTTTGAGAGCAAGTCCAGGGCATAAATCAGTGCAATGTCACTTCAAGAAAATCATGAAGCTATTGATGAGGTTTTGCCTTAAGATTTTTCTCAGCACGATAAATACTAAAGAAGACAACTTTTCATGAACTGACATTGAAATTGAAGAATACCGGAAATAGAGTAAACAGTGATTCATCTTTTCCAAAACAAACCAGAATTGACAAGGGCGGTCGAGAATCCAAAAAAAGGGATAGAATGAAATC
This sequence comes from Geotrichum geniculatum, assembly GCA_030566045.1. Classification (NCBI taxonomy): domain Eukaryota; kingdom Fungi; phylum Ascomycota; class Dipodascomycetes; order Dipodascales; family Dipodascaceae; genus Geotrichum; species Geotrichum geniculatum. The sequence goes on along the minus strand of JAJMHM010000024.1, from coordinate 184,801 downwards.
ACCATCTACAGTATCGCCTCATGGAAATTGAGGAGAAATAGTTGATAGATCGTCGCCATAAGAACTTTATTTTAGTCTACACTGTGTTGTTTGTATTCAATCCTTTCAACTAGAAATACTGACAAGTCATCAGATCTACAACTGGTTTTCACCAGAGCAATCATTGACTCACAAGTGTTTGATATGGTCTGCCGAAAGAGCAAGCTCAAGTCTTGGGAAAGATATTATAACGAAAAAGACTCGAGGTAAGTAGAAAGTTGCAACACAAAATATTTAGAAAGTAGAAAGTTGCAACACAAAATATTTAAAAACATGAAAACTCGTCAATACTTGCTATGAAGAAAGAAATAGCTTTCACGACAATGTTAGAGCATCTAAACAGAATATACGTTTAGTGATTCAATAGCTACTTGAAAACGGTTCAAACCTTAGTTGCAGCGACAGCAAAATCTTAATTAAGCTTAAATTCAACATAGAATATGACATAACACTTGAAGTAGATAATTCTTGTTTTCAAACAAAAACTATCAAGAATTTACATTATTCCATAATAACATTGTTCAAAAGTTGATTTATATCATGAAGAAACCATTTAGTATAAGTAAATATTGCTACCTTTCCAGACGTTTAAGAATGCAATTAGATACTGAAGTTTTCAGACTTTGAGCTGACTACTGCTATTGTGATAGGTGTAGATAGATTGAGAAGAGAATCTTTACTTTATAATCTTAGCAAATGGTAGTAAGCTCATATAATAAATAATTACAACCAATCACAGTCTTGCGTCTAACTCTATATAAGTACATTATGTGGCTAAACATGGCAGATAATTTGAATAAAAAGCCACTCACATTTTGATCAAGCTTGAAATCTAGTTGGTTCAACATCATGAAGAATTTGTGAGGATGTGAAGAGTTTGTGAGGATGTGAAGAGTTTGTGAAAATGTCAAGAATTTGTGAAAATGTTAAGAGTTGTGAAAATGTTAAGAGTTGTGAAAGAATTGTAAATATTTGATGCTGCGATAATACAATAAGACAAATTTCGGAATATTTTGACGAATTGATTAAAAAACGAAATTTTCATGATAAAATTATCCCTATAGAAAACATGTACTGGTTGCTGATTTTGCGGTGAAATTACTATTAGACTTTAGGAGATTGAGTTACAAACTCTTTGGTCAAGAAACTCTCATATAGCTGAACCGAATTAATTTAAGTTCCATTTGTGAACCCTTGATTGAAAAGTATATCTGGTATCAACTACTGAAAATACAGGTGCTTACTACTGGACTTGACTCCTATGATTTCCTATTCTTTACTTTCAGTGGTGATTGATATCGTTGATCTGTAACACTGACCCTACAGTTTAGTATTTTGCATTCGTTAAGATCAGTAATGGCTGTAAAGCCTTTAAGCTTTAATCAATATTCAAGCTTTTATCAACATTTAAGCCCTGATAATATTCAAGCCCTCCTCACGTTTGTGTTTCCTAAAACTTCACTGTTGACACAAATTACTACAATTACAAGTCCCAATACCAAAAATAGCTTCTCAGGGGACCACTACTATATAGCTCTTCTCAGTGTTCAGCCTCAATGAAAATCAACTAAAACTGGTAGACAACTTTGGGGATTTCTGTTTCCATAAAATCTTCCAACTCCCTTAATTTGAATTTTCACTACACACGCTCGAGACTACGCTTCGAATAAGAGATCAATTCAACAGTCTAGAAACGATGCTCATACGTAGCTGGGCTCTTGTCTTGCTTCTATTAGCTGAATCTGCCGTGTCAGACAACGTTGGAACAAGTAAGACATTCCCGCTAATGGCCTCTCAGAAGATAGCAAAACGCGAAATCACTAGAAGAACAGGCAGTAATCTGGTTCCCTTAAGTATCTACACTCCAGAAAAGCTTGCTGTCGACCCGTTAACCAGCAGCTCTGATGCCCAGGGCACTACGCTGGTAGAACAGGACGGAAACGATATCTCGTACTATGTTGAAGTGAAATTAGGGGATGACAGTGACGGTAACACCATCGACAAAGTGTTCAACTTGGTAGTAGATACTGGATCTTTTTACACTTGGGTATATGGAACGAACTGCGACTCAACTGACTGTAGTGCTCATCAGAGATTCGACCCAGAATCGTCGTCCACTTCTCGCAATTCAAACCAACAGTTCTCGATCGCTTATACAAGTGGAATTGTAGAAGGAACCATTACAGAAGATTATTTCAGTTTCAACGGATTCAAATCGCCGCAAGTGTTTGGATTGGCTTCAGTTGTAGACAGCAGCTTTGCCCATTTTCCCATTGACGGTATTCTGGGACTCCCTGCAGAGGATAAAACCCCAGATACTTTTCCAGGCATTGTGTCTACTCTTCTGAACCAAAAGCTGATCAGCAAGCCTGTTTTTGGTATCAATCTTGGTCGGGGATCTGACTTATCTGACGAGGGTAGTTTGACAATAGGTGGAATCGACTCTTCCAAATACTCTGGGGAAATCAATTATTTACCACTTGTGATACCCTCGGTTTCAACTAGCAATAACAATGTTAACCAAAGCAGTGCGTTTTTCTGGGAGATTGATATTGGAGGAGCTTATTTAGATGGATATGCACTGGATTTTGATGGTGCTCGAACGGGTATCGTTGACACCGGAACAACTCTTTTGGTTATGCCCCCCAAAGATGCCATGAAGTTTCATGGACATATTAAAGATACCCAAACTGATGGAGCAAACTTTGTAATACCTTGCAATACCTCGTTCACATTTGAACTTGAGTTCAACAACGTGAAATATGCAATTTCACCAGAAGATTATATTGGAACCGTCTACTCTGAAAGCAACGACAATAAATTGTGCATCAGTAATGTTCAAGGGATTCAATTCGAGAATAATCGCTGGATTCTAGGGGATGTTTTTTTGAAAAATGTTTACTCAGTCTACGAAATGGATACTAGACAAGTTGGATTTGCTTCCAAGAAGGAATCAACTACGGAGGAATCTCCCGAGGGATCATATAGTTCTGATGAGCGAAGTTTGAAGGAAGACTCGTCAAATGAACAAGATGATACTTCTACATCTACACAATCTTCCGCTGAGACTTCTCACCATGCTACAGACTCACCTTCTACCACTACAGATCGCACACAAACAAGCAAGTCTCCTGGACTTGCGACTGCCTCATCATCAACTGCATCTTCCACAACTGCATCTTCCCATATCTTGATAACTTTTGCACTACTCTTCTGCTTCTTCGCATAGCAGCCTTAACAACCTCCTAGAAAGCTGGTCAACACTTTTAATATTAATATTTATACTTCTTCGTTAATACATGCCTTCCTACTACTTTCTAAAAATTAATAAATAAATCTAGCACATCATTATCATCACAAGTTGTATTCACGAATTCTTCCCAGAAGATGCTAAAAATCTGCTCAACCGTTCAATAGCGGTCTCTCCCTTCTCCTGAATATTCGGCAGTTCATGTCTACAGCTACCGCTTTTCTTGTTAACATCACCCGTTCCTTCGTCGGGGTGCTTAACCAACTTTCCAGACGAATTTTCAGCAGATATAGAGCTGGAAAGTATACTGATAATTTTATCAACCCTCTCTAGTGCACCATCAAAATTTTCAAAACTTGGATCAACATTGAGTTCCGTTACCTTCTGGGGCTCGTCTAACGTTTCAAAAAAAGACATTGAAGTCTTTGCCGTGTAAAATGAATCCTGCGTAGAGCTTCTCGTAGGATTGTAATATCGTTTTTCTTTCTCTGAGCCGGTGCTAATGTTTTGTAAAGTGGTCAATTCTTGTATCTGGTCTTCTGTAGACAGAATTGACTCTGCCAATGGCTGTAAAAGGTCCTTCTTGACAAGGTCCTTAATGGACGCAGTGCGAACTTTAGATTTAAATTGCTTACTTCCTTTGCGGCCCAATTTAGTTTCAGTTAATCTGGTATTGCCAGCTGTATTTTCTGGTGCGTTTTTTGAAACTACTGGGAATCGTAATGGCGAGGTGCTCAAAGGAACGGCAAGTTTTGGGTATTCTCTTCTATGTTTTTTCGTAACGGTTGTAGTTGTAGGGGAAAGCGGAAACTCTCTAGTTGTAAGCTTAGGAACCTCTATAGTCATTGGGAAAGACCTTCTCACCGAGCTGAATCTGGCTGCCACGGAAAGAGCACTATCTGACTTGCCAGATTTCAGTGCTGGGCTAGGCACGGTGCTGCCAGGCATCACCGTTTTCACTGGCAGCTTGACAGTTTCGTTCTGATGTGAATCTCTAGTTAGTCTTGCCCTTGCCAATTTCATCAGTCGTTCCAGAGCCTGGTCACAGTCATTGAAAAAGGAAAGCTTTAGCAGTTCATGAGCGTTTGCTCTAGCGGAGGGATCCCATTTTAAGCAAGTGTCGATAACCAAGTCCAAACCAGTATGAAATGGAGATACACCAGAGCCAATAGGAGTAGTTACCTGTTGAGTAGAACGTTAGACATAAAGACATAAGAGATCAGTGCACCAACTCACCCTAGTAGATTCGAAATCAAACTTTTTAGTCAAAGCTTTGAACTCACCCCATCTTCCACCAATACTCCTACTGCTAGGAGTACCAAGACCTTTGATGAGCAGCTCGAGTTGATGAGCTTCGTTTTTACCGGGAAATAGAGCTTTGAGAGTAGATATCTCGAAAGCCATTGTTCCAAAGGCCCACAGATCTACTGGAGGGCCATAGGAACCGAGCCTCAAGAGAATCTCAGGAGCTCTATACCATCTTGTCGATACGTAGGAAGTAAAGTCTTCTTTAGATTTCGTTTCGCGAGCGAGACCAAAATCAGTTAATTTTACAATGAACAAGCTGAGGTCTTTAGTATCACCAGAGGAATTAGCGTGAGGCTGGACTTCAGATAATGAGCTCGAGAAAACTTTAGCGATTTTAGATGCTCGTTTAGTGTCAATAGTAGATTTTGAGCCCGAGTCTAGTCGGTCAAAGATCTTTCGGGGCGAGGTGTTGATTCGGGTTACGAGGATGTTCTCGGGCTTGATATCTCGGTGGAAAAAGTGGTGCTCGTGGATATGGGCGAGACCAAGGAGTATCTGGTAAAGGATGAGCCTTATGTTTTCAGAAGAAAAAGAACGGGCCCGTCGCCTGTCCATCAGTTCAATCAGGCTCATGTCCATTTTCTCCATGACGATGTAGAACTTTTGAAGCGCAGGGTCCAAGATCATTTCCAGAGTGTTTACGAGCGCTGAATGCGGAGGCATCTGGACGAGGAAGGCGTATTCTTTCATGTTTTTAACGTCCTTGATGGACGTGTTTCTTCTTTTCAATATTTTGATGGCGACCTTATCGAGATGTCAATTGCTGGAGCTGGAGAAGAAAAACAGGATACTTACAGTTGACGAGCCTCCTACTCCGGGGATCTTTACAGGATTGGAGGGAGTAGGGACAGCTTCTACTACTGTTCCAAAGCTGCCGTCTCCGAGCTTTGTGAGTAGTTTGTATTTTGTTTCAATTGACGATTCATGGACGAGAGGTCTATTGGAGACTTGTTTTGCAAACAGACCCATGGTACGAAGAGCAGACTATACGATGAGGAGGGCTAGATACTAAGAGGCTAACGCAGAAGCCAGAGCAGATGAGACGAGGAGGCTTCTGTACTTAATCTGGAGGAGAAGAGCGAGTCGTTCAAGAGATCATGGAGTAGACAGGTGTAAGAGCGAGAGAGAGCATTTCGAGAATGAGAAGCCAGAGAATACAAAAATAACGAATGCTGTGACGTTTATATCTAGTATTGCTGTTGTAATGGCAGTTTGCTACAGATTTTGTGTTGTATGATGATGGTAGTTCAAACAAGTTCGAAACGAAGCTTTAAAGAGAGTTTGAAGTGAATCTGGGGTCTGGGGTCTGGGGAATTAGGGGAGATGGAAGGTAGAAAATGGGAAGGTAGAATATAGGAAGGTAGAATATAGGAAGGTAGAATATAGGAAGGTAGAATATAGGATGGTAGAATGGTAGGATATAGAATGAATAGGATGATAGAATATAGAATGATAGAATGATAGAATATAGAATATAGAATGATAGAATCAATAAGATCATAGAATCAATAGAATGACCATGTTGGCGATTGTAAAAAAAGTCCTTTAGAAGGCCTGTAGTTTCATGATGCAGGCTGGAAGGTGATTGTGCGAGGTGGAATTGAAGGAAACAATGTTAAAGATTTGAAAACACAAAGTCTAATAAAGTCTGATGAAGAGGTTTGAAGAGGTTTGATGAAGAGGCTTGAGAATTAGGAATAAGAGATGAATCTAGGAACCATCATGAATCTAGGAACAGAATAGGTCCATTAAGAAAGTTTAAAATCAAGCAGTGCACGAGTTAACCAAAGACAAACTAAGTGTTCTCTAAGTGTTCTCTAAGTCAGTATTTCTGGTCGTTATATATTTCTAGGTCAAGATTTATTTCTAGGTCACAGTTAGTATCATCTCTAGGTCACAACTTTTAACATCTCTAGGTCACGACTAACTCTAGGTCACAACTAACTCTAGGCCACAACTTTAACTCTAGGCCACAACTCTTATCTCTAGCTCTAGTCCAACTTTAGCTCTGGCTAAACTCTCATCTATCTCTAACTCATCCCTACCTACCTCTACTTCATCCCTACCTACCTCTACTTCACCTCTACTTCACCACTCACCTCACCTCCACCACTCACCACTCACCTCACCTCCACTCACCTCCACCAATCTCTACCTACTACCTCCCTCATAACCCTACACCATTCTCTTCCAAGTTAGCCTTATAAACGTCGGTAAAGAATGTTTTAAATGCAATACTGAAATCCTGCCAAACTTTCCAAAGTAAAGCAAAAAACCGCGTTCTACCGCTGGTGATCACCTATAAACTGCTACTTTGCCACTGCTACTGCTACTACTACTGCTACCACTACTGCTACCACCACTCCCACTACTGCTACCACCACTCCCACTACTGCCACCACCGCTACCACCACCACCACTACTGTTACTGCCGCTGACGAGTCCGCTGGGTGAAAATTTAAATTTCCTATTTTTCCCTTCTGTAAACTACTTAAACCTCCTGTACCTCCTTTCCTCTCAAATCTTTCCGCTTGCATTTTTTTCCTTCCTCCTTCTTTCTTCCTCCCACCATCCTCGCTTTTATGGCCTCTTCACTCCGCTGGACACAGTGAATAGCCAAAGCATCCCTCCGTTTCTCAAGCCCAGCTCCTACTTCTATCCGCCATCTTGCCACCTAGTTTTGTTCGATCTTCTGGTCGTCCTCCTTTTGCATATTGTTCACGTCTTAATATTTGGTTTTTTTTTTTTTTTTTTTTTTTTTTTTTTTTTTTTTTTTTTTTTTTTTTTTTTTTTTTTTTTTTTTTTTTTTTTTTTTTTTTTTTTTTTTTTTTTTTTTTTTTTTTTTTTTTTTTTTTTTTTTTTAATCTTTTCTAATTTTTCTTGCACTGAAATCTGGCCCTATAATGTCTTCAATTGAACCTCAAAACATCGGCTACTACAAACACAATCCTGCAAATCACCGCGCCTCCGGTGCTAGAGTTGGAAGCTTTGGCAGCACCTCCAGCAACAGCAGCTCAACCTCTTATCCTGGATTCGACCAAATGCTCGCTCCTCCCCCAAACGTCTTCTCTTCTGGTATCATCCGGCCCCCCTCCAGAGGCAACAGCAACCCGCGATCCTCTCCCCCTACTAGAAGTAGGCCCTCCTCCATTTACTCGTCTAAAGGTATCGACGAAAACCGATTCTCTGCTGACCCCCCTACCCCAACCTCCAGAGCTGATTTAGTAGCTGGCCTTCGCTCGGCCACTGATCGTAGGCAGCAGCAGCGCGACCAGCAGCAGCGCGAACTCCTCTATCTCCAGCAGCAGCAGATGCTCATGCTCCAACAACAAATGAGACTCCAAAATATGTCCCTCACTGATGGCTCGTACTCCCAGCTCAACGCTGCTGCCTTTCAGAATTATAACTCCATGAGATCTCCAGTCAGCCCCGGTTACAGTGTCTCACCTCCTACCTCTCCTCTCCCTATCGATTCTTCCACAGACTCTCCAGTGTTCAACTCTCCTTTCACAACTGTTAACGAACGCGCAGATTCTCGACTCTTAGCTCTTCACCAAAAACACCAAGAGCTCCTCGCAACCAGTGCATACATTGCTCAACAGCAGCAGAAACTTCAAAATGCCATGAACCAGGCAGCTCTCAGCTATGGTGGATACTACGCCGGCGGCGACAATGGATTTGACTCCTCTGGACTGTCATCCTCACCCGCGCTCGGTAGATCTCCCATCATCACCCCCCAACCTTATAACGCTACTGCCCAGGCCAGAAACTCGATTTACTTGAATAATGACCTTCCTGCTCCTCCTGGTTATGGAAACATTAGACCTTCCAGCCCTTCTCTGCCTATCAGGCCTTCTTCTTCCACCTCCTACAGAGCTGATTTTTCTCCCAGCTCCCCCAAACAGTCTCAACCTGTTCCTGGCTATAGACGATCTCATCGCAAAGCGGCTAGTTTGTCTGGATCTGGCCCTTCTTTCATCAATGCTTCTAATAAACAGATCAATTATGGCTCTGGTAGCTTAATGTCTGGAATTGGATCTTCAGGTAGTCAGCTGAGAACCAACACGACTTTATTCAATCATAATGGTTCTAAAGGTCGTGGTGATGATGTGGAACTTCCTTCTCGCCAACCTGTTGGCCCGCCTCCTATTGAAGAGTTGAAAGGATCCAAAAGTAACTTTAATTTTGCTTCCTCCATAATGTAAAACTTGGGAATATTAATCATGCTTGACTTACTTGTGTTAACGTCATAGCGCTCTCTTTTCCTCTTTGTTTTCTATATCGAACTAAGTAATTTATCTTTTCACACTGCTAGCCAGTATAAAAATAATTTCATTAATTTCTACCGAGTCATTCTAGTCATTCTAGTCATTGTAGTCACTAACGAGTCTCTACCGAGTCACCGAGTCACCGAATCACTACCGAGTCTAATCGAGCTAAACAGTGTTCCAAATAAATTTAATTTCATCCAATCTTAGAATATAGGGCGTGGCTCACGATTCGGAATATTCTTATATTCGAGATATATACTAAGAAATATCATCTTATTTATTTCTTTTCTCTCTGCAACAGATTTTCGTCTAGAAACTAAATTTCAAATAGTCTTTGTAATTTAACATTATCTAATCAGGCACAGACTCTGCCCAAAATGGTAAGCATGTCTTATTTTCTTCCATGAAAGAAAACACTGTTACAGAAGTCTCTTCCTATTTTGGCTAATTACAAGTTCAAAGAGGGGAGTGGTCATAAATATTTCAATAAGCTTTCAGACAATATAATGATGAAAAGATCCAAACACTTTTTCTACTGCTGATTTTTGATACTAATACCAGTGTTCAATTTATTCTAACGCCGTTTTTGATAAATCTAGAAAAAACCCAGTCTATATATTGAACCTAATTAAATCCTCCATCTGAGATGAGACACGATCTAATTCGCAGCATAGTAAATGATAGTAACTTTTTGCCTAAAGGAAAAGTTTTCCTCGATCTCTACAATTTAGGGAAAAGATGAACCTATAATGCAAACAAGCACATAATATAAAAGTGCAATATGAAATAGAATTAATCGAAAATTTCTACATTAATTTCATAATTCATACCTCATGCTGCTGGACTATTGAATGGCTCAGCAATGGAGAAAACTAACGCAAATATCATATTAATGGTCCATATATAAACTTGAAAATCCCAGCTTTTCAAGAAATTGCACATACAAATTTGTCAATTTCATATATTAAACCTTTGCACCAATAGGATTAATAGTTGGCGAGATCTTCGACAGTATTGTTATATTCACTTACTAGTTAGGCTCTCTAAACATGGCTGAAAGCAATGATGCTAGCAAAAATGTATTCAGCGATTCTGAGGAAGTTGAAGGCCAACAAATAGTAAACGAAGAAACTTCATATTTTACTGAAGAAAAGCACTCCGAAGCTACAAACACCGTCGATAACTCTCTGCAGTTTTTCAGCGACCAATGTGCAGGAACGAGACCCTTTGCTGGTGAATATAAGCACAATCCTTTCTTTCCGACAACTACTCCAAGCGTTCCATCAACCGAACAACTTTCGCATCAACCTACTAATAATTCCAATTCCAACAAAAGCATCAGTAATTCCAATAATAACACCAATACTAATACCAATAATCCTACTCCCAACGCTAAGAATAATGGAAATAGTTCGAAAGGTAGAGGTCTTCACTCAAGACTTAAAATGATTCGACAAATGTCGGACAGTTATATCCAAAGTCGATCATTGCTGAATCGTCATCGTGTCACTCAAAAAAGAAACAGTTTGAAAAATTTCATTCCAGCGGACTCTGCAAAGCCTGGATTTTTTGATATTGGTCTCATCACCAGCGGTGGGTTAGCTCCTGGTTCTGGCAATTTAGAAAGAGATGCCAGAGCAGGAAGAGGCAAAAATGAAGCAGATGATTTGGAGTTGGGCCAGTCAAACTGGTATGGGAATCAAAACTCAACCCAGCTTGCTGACCTTCCTCTATTTGAAGTAAAGAAGAGGCTAACTGATGCTTTCAAACGAACAAACTCCTCGCACGATGCAAACGAAATGGCTCGAAATTTAATTCATGTTCACAAACGAGGCCAGTTTGGCCGTGACGGAGAATCGAAAAGACACAGCTTTGTCCCTGCAACGTCATACTTTGAAAATGATCTTGATGAACGAAATAGGAAGCTTCCTGAAAACCGCAATATTAACTCAAGTTATGCAAGCGGGTCACAAGTTTCTGTTCGTAATACTGTGCAAAATTCTGGAGATGAGTACGAAGATGAAGAAGAACAAGCCCATGATACCCCAATAGCAGCAAATGGAAGTGACTACGTTCCGCCTCCTTTGATGGTAAGGCAAGGTGTGCTGGGTAGTTTACTTCAACTCTACAACAACAAAGGCCATTCTAGAGAAGACAGCGGATCAACAATCATAAGTGGAGAGTCAACCAGTCATTCATATACTACTCAAGAGAGTAACAGCTCAGAAGATGAGAAAGAAGAAGAAATCACCAATACATCTGAAATCAAAGAATGCAAGTTTGTTCAAAGTCCTAAAAAGAACAAGCTCAAGAGCTTACTTGGACATAACAAAAAGCAGTCTGATGGTTCTATGGTTTCCATGTATTCCCCCACATTATCCCATCCCAAATCAATAACGTTCCAACGCTCCAAAGATCAGCTCAAAAAGCTCTCTGTTTACGAAGCACTGAAAAAATCAGCTACCAAGAAAAAGAAAGTCGACCAAGAAAAAGCCATCACAATACACATTGCAGATGTTTTGCAGCGTCAGAGGTTCATCTTAAGGTTATGCAGGGCCCTGATGCTCTACGGAGCCCCGACTCACCGTCTCGAAGAATATATGCAAATGACTTCTCGAGCACTTGGGATTGATGGACAATTTTTGTTTATTCCAGGCTGCATGATCATATCCTTTGGAGATAGTTCTACGCATACATCCGAAATGCAAATTGTTCGGTGCGTTCAAGGTGTCAATTTGAGTAAATTGCATTCTACCCATATTATTTACAAAGAAGTGATTCATGGACAGTTTCGAAGAGTTGAAGAAGCTTCATTGCGACTGGAAGCGGTATTTTCTCGAAGAAATTTATATCCTACTTGGCTTTGTGTACTTTTCTTTGGGTTTGCTTCCATGGCAGTTGGCCCGTTTGCCTTCAAAGCAAACTGGAAAGACATGCCAATTTCTTTTCTGGTGGGGTGTATGGTTGGCACGCTACAAATTGTAGTTGCTCCTCGATCAACATTATATAACAATGTTTTCGAGATCAGTGCTTCAATATTTGTTAGTTTCATTGGCAGAGCTTTTGGCTCTATCCATAACCAGTCGCACTTTTGTTTTTCAGCTATTGCGCAAAGTTCTTTGGCGTTAATACTTCCAGGGTATATTATTTTATGTGGTTCACTCGAGTTGCAATCAAAAAACTTGGTAGCTGGTTCTGTGAGAATGTTTTATGCTATCATTTACTCCATGTTTTTAGGATTTGGCCTGACTTTAGGTGCCGCCATTTATGGCTGGATTGATAGTAATGCAACATCCGAAACTACGTGCCCAGCAGCTTTAGATGACCGATGGAAAATACTATTCGTTCCAATGTTCACTGTAGCATTAGCGTTGGTAAATCAAGCTCACTGGAAACAAATACCAGTCATGATTGTTATTTCAGGCATTGGCTATATCGTCACATACTTTAGTGGAAAAAGGCTAGCCAATGCTTCCGAATTGACTTCGGCAATTGCAGCCTTTGTTATTGGGATTCTCGGTAATATGTATTCACGTTTAGGACATGGACTGGCCTTTGCAGCAATGCTACCCGCAATATTTGTCCAAGTGCCATCAGGAGTATCTGCGCAAGGAAGCTTGGTTGAAGGTATTCACAATGCAAATAACATTGTTTCAAACTCGTCAAACAGTTCATACAGAAATATTGCGTCTCTTGGAATTACAATGGTTCAAGTAAGCATTGGTATCACTGTTGGGCTATTCGTGGCAACGTTGGCAATCTATCCATTTGGTAAAAAGAGAACCAGTCTCTTCACCTTTTAACTCAACTAATAGAAATTACACAGTTCTGTAAAATAATGCTAGGTAATTAACATCTAGAAAATATTAATCAAGATTATTTCACAGTGTTCCTTGTTCTTTTGCTGTTGAAAAAATAATATTTGGGGTATGCCGTCTTTGGGAAGAGATCCATTCATGCCAATTGTAATTAAAGATATTAACTTAGATCCCGAAGTTGATACATTAATGGGAAATACAAGAGAATTCATTTAGTTAACTCTAAAAGTCTGAAAGAAATTTAAATAAACTCAATTGTTGATCTGTCTTGTTAAGATGAAAATATTCATGACTAAAAACAGCTCACATGAATATTAGAGTTATCAAGAAACTGAGCTGTAATACCAGCAATTGTAGAAGTAACGAGGGATGAGCTTCAATTTTGGAAGCTCGTATTCAAGCCACTTTTTCTGAAAACTCGGTATTATTAAAGTTGATGATGGTTCAAGGCCATTTCATAATGTTACAAAAAGTAGTTTGCAACATTAATTGAATATAGAAAAAAGCTAAGTTATATGCCTTCATGACCTAAATGTATACAGCACATTGCAAAATGCTATTTTAGTAGTCACGATGTTCTAAACTTCTTCACTTGAGTAAGTACAAATTTACTGAAATATCATCTGTACTCACTCTATAAGAAGAATAATAATGACAATGGTCTTTGTTAATCACAAATTGGCTGAAGAACGCTGCTTCAACAGACAAACTATCACGCATCTACCACAAGTTAATGAAATTTGAATAGTCTAACTTTGCATTGTTACTCATTTTTCTACACTTGGAACTAAGGAAATCTTAAGGTTTCTGGAACATTAATTTCATTACCGAACAGACCAAACAGAGTCGAATCTCCGATCAAAAACTATATCTATTTTCTCTAACTTCCTACAAAAATCAGCATTTTATTAACCATACATCGTATTTCAATTGTAATTACTATGCCAAACTTCACTATATCCTAAAGTTATCACGTATATGTTGATTCAGATAGCGCTATAAGTGTGCCCTGCAATTAATACACAACGGAATTATACCCAGATGTACAAGTATGTCTCAGTTTTAAGGTACTCTTTACTTGTCCTTTGAGAGACACCGCTACATATATCATGAATTCAGATCATCTTTCAAAGGAGAGTTAGTGTACCATTACTTCATCTTCCGTTCCAATAGCACTACGCCTTATCTTCATACTGAACATGCCATCCACTTGCAAATAAGTCCATCACACTTTAGATATATATCTACTTGATATTTAACTATTTTCTGACTATAAAGATTGGGCAATATACTCAAAGTGCAAAGATATTATTTACGCCATATATTAAGTCAAAATTTCAGTGTTGAAAGTAATCAATATAGTCGAGATTAATAGAAGCGTCTTCCATAGTTGTTATTTTCAAAACTATTTCAATTGGATTATTTACGATATACATCTAGATTCAATACAACTGAAAAAAAAAAAAAAAAAAAATAATGTCTTTCAAGTTGCCTAGCAGCCCATCTCCAGAGCCGAATGATCAGAGTAAACAAGTTCAAATATGCTCGTTTAATGAGTTGGACAACAAAATGAGCAAACCGAGCGTACAGTTCTCCGTTACAACTGGAGGTCGAGCAGTTGTAAACATTGTAGTTTCACCTGAAGGCAAAGGAGATAGTACTACTGAATCTGACGATGCTATCACCACTCTTAAAAGAGCCATCTCGCGCAATAGACACAACAGTCTATCTCAGAAAACCCACCACGCATTCCTCAATCTCTCCAAAGTTTGCAAATCTTCATCATCAAGAAAATGCACTACGCCAACCTTTTCTCAGTCTCTGACAACTACACCTAGAAACAGATCTACACACTCTTTACAATGCCGAAGTGTGAGCTGTTCATCATCAGCGTCTCGCCCATCTATTCAGAAACCAGACGCTTCAGATTCTATTAATCCCTTCACGAATACTCACTCGAGTCAGCAGCTTTATTTCTCGAATTCATCCACTGCCTATAGTACATATCCATCTGGGTATTTTCAACCCCATCCAATTGATTATGGTATTTGTATCGCATCACAAAATATAGCCCAGAACTATCCCTCGACAGAAAAGCAGCATATTTATTTAGAGCATTCTCCATATCATGGAGAAGAAACGTATTCATATTACGGTCCTTCAACTGTAACGCAACAACCTTCCTTTGCATACAATGGCCTCACTCCTTACGATGGAGGCCAGGTTAACTATCAACCCATGGTTGATCATGGTCTGCCAGATAGTATGATTTACAAGAGTAATCCCTTTCAATCAATTACATAGGCTAGCCTTTGAGATATTTTTACTGTCATTAGTGCCAATATCTTAACGCTGAAATGATACTAGCGACATAATGATTAAATTTCAGCAGCAATATTTTATAAAAACAAAGGCATTTTAAAGCTAAATACCTATTTATTCATCTGTTATATCCATAATATATGTATTCATATATTACTACGGCAATATCTCCATTCTCAAGATGCCCAACAATTAAGGTTTTTCAAACGAAATGAGCTAGGACTTAACAGTATGGCCGTTTATTGCCCAAGAGATATACCCAGACTCAATATGATCACAATCTCATTCACTTCTCAGTGCAATGAATTAACTACTTTCATTGACTGCTAAAAGTTGGTTACAAGTGGGTTCAGTCTGAGGACGTGAATGTAATTTACTTTTATAGGCTGAGTATAGTTAAAGTTCTAATTGGAATAAGTTTTGATGGAGAAATATAGTTGAATATATATCTATAAAATGCCTCCAAAAGTGCTCTAAAACGAAGTATACAAATCCTTGAAATGTCTAGAAACTTTTTTTTTTTTAGTTTTAAAGGAAAGCTCTGTCATGCCTTTTTATCTTCAGGCGGGATCGTGATGTCAATAAAATCGAAAGTGAAATTCGATTTTCTTTGACCCTTTCAAGATAGTCTGGCTTAATAGTCATGGAAACGGACAAATGCTTGTGTTGTGTATGATCATGATATTCAGAGTGGTATGTGAATTTTCTTTGTCCTGGTTAACTTCCATGATACGCTTGTAACTCCATAACTCAAGGTTAATCGTCAAACCCTTCCCACTCTTCTTCTTCTGTTCCATCTGACTGGCTCAGTGGATCCATCTTTTCGTATTCTCTAATGCTCTCTTCACTTCTAACAAAGCAAACAGCGAAAAATCCAATACCTCCATCTTCCTTGGGCAACGCACGAACGCAGCCTTGAGCGATCTCTTCAATTTCTGTGCTAGAATTGTCGAGTTTCTTAAACTCCTCGCTGAACCCTCGTCGATGCCAATTTGGTAAAACCGTATCTCTTTTTGCAACCTTCCATCCTTGAGCTTTTACATCCGAGTCATTCAACAGACGCTCTACAACATGTTCATTCTCATGAGCGTGAATAGAGCAAGTAGAGTAAACAACCGCTCTTGCAGCGGGAAAGCTTAGTGCATGCTTTACAATTTTGAATTGAAAACCTGCAAGCTTCAGTAACCTTTCTTCATCCTCCTCAGCACTCTTTTCTTCTTCTACAAAACCCCTTCCAAAAATGCCAGATCCTGAACAAGAGGGATCAACTATCAGTCCAATTACATCTGGATACGATTTAGGTGTTGACTGGGTGAAATCTCCGACAACGACATCAACACTTTTATTTGCACCTGCTGTTTGAACCATCTTTTTCAATATTTTTGATCTCCTTTCATCACGCTCAAATGCATTGATCCGGTGGATTTTGAGCGAAGACAGTGACTTGAGAGTTCCACTTAAAGCAGCAAGATGTGTTGTTTTATTCCCTGGAGCAGAGCATGCGTCTATCAATTTCACCTTTGGTTGATCTTCCCTCTCCATAGGGAGTGTGTCTTTAAAACTCTGGAAATTAGAATCGAGAATTGAAGCTGGAAAACAAGAAGCTCTATCTTGAATAATAATTTGTCCATTCTTGTAAAATTCCCATTGAGGTACAGATACACTTGGGTGAACTCCAAAGAGGTTCTTAACATGAACATCTTGGTATACATTTCCAGGCTGAATCAGAGTCCAATCCTCAACTAGTTCATAAGTATTGAGAAGCCAGTTTCTCACTTCTTGTACATTGGCCAAAATCTCATTAATTCGAACCCAACGAACAGGAGTCTCATCCTTTTCAGTTACCAACTCATTCAAGTCATGGATTTTGTGCTTCACTTTGTACTTGATAAGTTCTGCCTTCAATCGAGTTTTATGTTTCAATATAGCATCTTTAGCTAACGTCTTTCTCGATGTCAACCTGCCAGACTTGGATAGCAGTAAATCATGAGCCATTAAGAGAGCTAAACTGGGCTGGCTTCCAAATACTTTCTTTTCTGACTTGAGCAGTCCAGAAGCTTTAATGACTGTTAACAATAGGTCTTTGAACTTCAACGTCGAGGATATCAGAGCGTACATTTGCCGGGGATCGCTTTTACTTCGTGTGTTATTGTAAATGATACTTCTAAGTCCTCCACTTGTGCTCTTCTGTCCCAGCTCTTTCATCACCAAAGCGGCATCCTCATATAGATTCCCTCCTCCTCTATTCTTCTCGCTTCCTTTACTGTTACTTTGAGTATTTTCCTTTACCGTCATTTTTGTATTAAGGACCATAGTTGTAACAGGATATATATATTTTTTTTCACTTTTCTAGTTCCATGATCTAGTTGGGACTTTATTTCTAAACCCTTGACCACGCAAACATTGTCTTATGTTCCAAGTGTTAAAATTGTCTACTATATTAGAAATAAATTGTAATTTTCTCCATCTTCACAGACTCTACTGATCTTGCGGAACCTGAATATACTTGAAATTATCAGCTCAAGTCAATTGATATTTATCCTGTGGCATGCTTGAAGATCCAGCTAAGGCTTCTCTGGTCCTGCGACTGGTACAAACGGAGTTTTTAAAGGGAGTCTCTGTTTTTTGTACGAGATAAATCATGAATGACCTCCAGGAGTCTCAGTTATAACCGTTTCAACGGTAAATTATCATCCAGCTGTGAACTGCTAATATCATTTCTGTTATATCCAATCCCCAGAACTTCAATTTATACGTTCCGTGTGTTCCTACTCTAAATGGAGTGTTTGGCAAGTTAACATTACTAAATTTTATCAGATCAGTTCCTCAGTAATCAGCTACTTCACCGAAATCAGATTGGAATTCTGGTATGGATAGATTGGAGAGATGCTTTAGTTGGACTTGAATCTGTCACTGAGTCTTTCAGAAAATATGGGTAGTTTGTCCCTATAACCCACAAATCATTGCTTCCAGTATCAATTCGAATTTGGATTTGCATGCTGTAGAAAAAAATGCTTCGACTGTAGAGAGACCATCATTTGCATCTGGTGAATTATGGTGTACTTTTCTAGTTAAAATCAAGTAGCAAGATACTGGACATATTGAAATGGCTCTAATTAGTGAGATCAGTAGGTGGTGAGAACTAAGACGGACCAGTAAGTAATCTCAATAGCCTATAAGATGTAAATCGGAGATGGAGCTCTTGGACGATTTAAGAATAATTAGAGACATAGGATCACACCTGCTTCTCTGCTCGTCATGATAGAAACAAAAAGAGAAATACATTGTGAAGCAATTATGAAGAGAACAAAGTGATTCTAACTTGAAAGAAAAGTTGGCGATAGTTAAGGCCGTTGGATTTTACAAAAGTTGACAAGAATTGAGAATAAAAATTTAGTTGATACATGAGTGTGCATTATATATATAGATTATTTTTGGGGTTGCGCCGAAACAGTCTTCTTCTTTTTGTAATCAGCAAAACTTAGCTTCTTGACAGTTTTTCCTGAGGGAGCTGTACCGGTCGTTGGAGTCGTAGAGGTTGAGATAGAGGTTGTGGGGAGTACTGTGATTTTTTGTTCGTGAATGCCAGTTGATGGTACTATGGTCGATGATGGTTTAGATACAAGAGCAGAATCAATAATGGATGAGGCAGAAGGAGTTGATCTCGGTGATTCTGCCATAGGAGTAGGTGGTTTCGAAGACACTTTGCTGGGGGGAAAAGATTCGTTAAGTGGGATATGTGGAGAAGAAGGTGATGAAGCGCTTGGAGTGGCAGTTGCACTACCATTGGTAGCAGGAACGTTAACACCATTCAGGGGAGGAGGAGGCTTGCTTCCTGATAAAGAACGGGATTGCATGAGGCCTATAGAAGGTTTGAGATTCGAAGTGCTATTACTGTTATTAATCGGTAATTCATGATTCATCTCAACAGGCTTCGGTCTTTGTGAATAGGCCTTCTTACCGTTGATATATTGGTACAGTAAACGTTTCCGCCGGTGATAACGAGAAGACTTACTGGCTTGCTGATCTGAATTGTCGTTGGATTTCTCTCTGGGTTTACTGAACCATCTTAGGGGCGTCATTATTGGAACAGTTTGGGTGAATTTGTCGACAAAAATGACTTTGGGTTTTGTGACTTTTGAGGGTTCAGTGGGAGGAATTGTTTTGGTAGATTCAGTTGTCTCGACAAGTTCAGTTTTAGCATCTTCAGGACTCTTTTTCAATCGTTTAACCCCCTCATTCCTACTTACTCTTTCAATTAATTCCATGGCAGATTGTAACTTCCTAGCCTCCCGTTTCGAATAAAAGGCTGCCGAATCACTCAATTCAGTCCCATAAACGCCAGTACTATCACTTTCTAGCGGTTCCAAACCACCATTATCTGTACCACGACGAGTTTTACCTCCAATTCTAGTACTTCGAGGTGGTGCTCCATTCATTCGTTTCATCTTATTCAATATACATTCTGCAGCCGGTAGATTGCAAGCACATTCAGCGCCCCTTTGATAGGTCATTTCGGCGACATTTTCTAAAAATGCCTTTTCCTGCTTCGACAGTTGTTCTGGGGGCACGCCTTTGATCAATTTTTGAACGGGATGCCGCTTATCCCAACCCCATGCTATGGTTAATTCAGAGCCAGCTTTGATAGCTTCTAAAGAGTACGCCGCAAATCGAACAAACTTGTCATCAATAACGACAGTTTCCACTTCACAGTTTGGGCGACAGCTTTGTCTCAGAAATCTTGACGTTGAGCCAACTAGTCGAGCATCAACACACAAAGGGATTCTAGAATGAAACAAAACTCCAGGCTTTGGGCATCCAAATAGTCGATACTGGTTAACTGGATGGATTTTATACTGCTCCAGAGTCATTACCTGGCCAACATAGTCTGCAATAAAGCTATTTTTGCTAATGGAAGTTTCGGTGAACAAGCCAAATCTAGAGAAGCCGCTGAATTTCTGTTTGGGGTGATCTGAGGTTAGCTTTACCACGATTTCAGGTCGCTTCAAGTGTTCGAAATCCGAAGAAAGGTAGTTGTGAGATATATCTTTTTTCAAATCCGGGTTTGATACGATATTGTTGACATAGTTTTGGACAGCAGGAGTCGCGTATCTGTTTTCTTTGATTGGAACAAAGTATGAGCTATACATTTGTGCAAGAGTGAATTTCTTTTCAGTATCGTTATCATTATCATCATCCTTTGCACCTTGAGCAGTAGCAACAGTTAACCTTCGTTTTGTTCTACCTCTTTTCGGGCCTGCTGAATTATTATTTTGAGATCCAGCAGTAGCAGAAACCGCAGTGGAAGGACTTGTGCGCGAGGAGAAATACTTTGGGCTTGCACCAGCGCTAGAGGCCCTATCTGAAGGTCGCTTGGAGTCTTTTTCATCATCTTTGTTTCTTCGCCGTTTTGCAGAGGCTGATTCTTCATCAGGCTCAGTTGTTTCGACGGCGGTGTCTGAAGCTACTCGTTTGCGGTTACGGGAGCGAGCAAGATAGTCGTCTTCCAGCGAGTTCCCCAGACCAGACTGAGGATTGAGGTTTTTGAGTCTCTTTGCTTGATACTTTTTAGCAGCTTCAATATCGTACGACAGGTGGCCACAACGATCACATAAATAAACTTCTGGAACTTTGTCGTTTACGATATTGACACAGACAGCATGCTGCCATGCATTGCACTTTTCGCACTGGATGGTGAAGCCGTCATCTTCAATATATCCACAGATGCAGCGAATGACACCGGCGTCAATAGAATATATTTCAGGCTCGTGGTCTTGAGGGCTGTTTTCAGATTTGTTAAAGGTGACAGATTTTCGCGAAGATTTTTTCTTGTGGCTACCAGATTTTGATTTTCCTGCCGAGGGCGACGGTAGCGGAGACTTTGATGGAGGGTCATCTGGGTTCTTGGGTTCTTTGGGACTGGAGTCCTTTGAAGGTGTTTCATTGGAAGGAAGGCGAGATTCATTAGAGGAGAGGCGAGAGGGCGAATTGGATAGAGGACGAGAGGGCGAGTTGGATGGACGGCGAGAGGGCGAGTTGGAAGAAGCGATATTTACAGAGCGTGGAGAGGTAAGAGATTTTCCATTTGGTATAGCGAGGTGCGGATCTGTCGTTTGGGATAAAGGCTCAGTGTTGTTCGAGGACAGAGCGGTTGATAGAGAAGCAGTTTCTGTGGATAGAGGAGGATCAGAAGCCTTTATCGCCACAGCGGCGTCCGAAGATTTTTGATCTATCTCTGACATGAATATGTTGAATAGTTACTTTCTTGTAACATGTTTTTAGAAGTTTCAAGGCGAGCAGACGTCGTTGTAAGGCTCGCTGTTAGCAGTGACTTGAAGACACGGAATAGCAGCTGGTATAGAGGAGGACGGGTGTCAGAGTCGCTATCAAAATGCCCAAACCAAAAAAGAGTTGACAAAACTGGGGATATCAATGGAGAGAATGACTCTGGAGGTCTTTAGACGTAGGGAGCTGCGAATCTGGGGATCTTGAGGCAAAAAGGATGGAGGAAAAAGGATGGTAGAGAAAAAGGATGGAGGAGGAAAGAGAAAAAAGGATGGAGGAAAAGTTTTAGAAGGGAAATTTTCTTTCACTTTTTTTTTTTTTTTTTTTTTTTTTTTTTTTTTTTTTTTTTTTTTTTTTTTTTTTTGTTCCTTATTCCTCGAGTAAAACAATGCCATAGCTTTGTTGATTCCATCGGGATTTGCTAGAAGCGAAACGTCATTTCCAATGTTTTAGACGGTTTTCCAATGTTTTCAGAGGTTTTCCAATGTTCTCAGAGGTTTTCAGACGGTTTTCAAAGGGTTTTGGAGGTTTTTTGGGGTCTTTAGAGGGTTTTGAAGGCCTTTGGAAGCTTCTGAAGACCCCAAAAAACCTCTAAAAACCTCTAAAAACCTCCAAACTATTTATATTCTCTAAATCCTCAATATCAAGCATTCCAGTCATCTCGATCCAACTGTCCAACTGCTCAATTCCTCTAGACCTTCTCTTTCTACCACCCAATCCCTCTACCTCGTCTCTCGCCTTCTTTGCTTGCTCGAATATATATCCCATCGTAGCCCTAAACCTAGTTTAACTGTAACAACATTGGCTGCACACTCAAACTCCCAATCAAGTCAATGTTTTATGTTTAATATCACATATCACATGATTTACATTATATAATTATCACATAATCATCACATTACATGATTCATATTTATATCACATGACTTTTATTACATCACATGATTTATATTTATCACATGACCATAATTCCATTCTACATCACATGACTCAAATAGGTGTAAAAAAATTACTCCGCTACTTTTCACACTCCAATACCACTCCCATCCGTGCTAATAACAATGGTCAGTATCCTGCCTTTGCTTGTATCGATCAGTCCTTCTAATGTATATATAGGCTCATAGATTACTTGTACAGGTTATCATTACTGGAACTCAGGTTTTTGGTAAAGCCTTTGCCGAAGCTTACAGACAAGCCTCGAGCGCCAGTGTCAGAGCAGGTGCCAACCAAGCTGCAAGACAAAAGACTGGTGGAGTGACGCTGGACGAAGCAGCCAAAATTCTGAACGTTGAGCCTCAGGATCTCGATATTTCGACATTGGAACCCAAATACAAACATTTGTTTGAAGTTAATTCAAAGGAAAAGGGCGGCAGCTTCTATCTACAGAGTAAAGTATATCGTGCAATGGAGAGGTTGAAGTATGAGCTGGAGGTGAGAGGAAAGCCGACGTCTGCAGAGGGTTCGGCGCCGGCAGGAGAAAGCAAGTAGAGAGATCTTGTCTAGTTTTCAGAGTGGTTTTGTACATAATATTTAGTAAATACAGTTTTTGGTTCCAGCCTTCAGGCTCTGAGAAATCATGATACTCCGAGAAACCGTGATATGCTCTGAGAAATCACAATTGCATTCAAGAAGGCTTAAATCATTAAGATTGGTATACGCATTTGATTCGAGCAAGCGCATTTCTGTAGTTGTTGATAGGACAAAATAGCATATTGGAGCAAACTTGTGATTTCCTACTTTAGAAAGTTTAGTGGAAATAGTAACTTTGAAAAATAAATACAAAATTTCTAAACCATTCAATCACGGACTCTTTAGCACAATACTATCATGCTTAGGTCTCTATCGTGAAGTGCCAGTGGCACGATCTTACATTGCTTCATTTCTTGCAAATCTTGAATGTAAAATACTTCACAGCTAGGTTTTTATTTTTGTGGATGCCAATAATTGATCTTTTTCATACGAGAGTTTTCACATTACAAGTTTCTACTGTCCTTTTATCTTCAATATAGTACTTTACTCTGTATTCAGCATTTCTATATTGATATTCCGGGCATTCCCGAATAAACTTATTTGAATCATCATTTTTAACAAAATCATTTTTCAATTATTTTCATTCTTCAATTATTAAAAATATTGATCAATTCTTAACAAAATTATCAATTATTTTCATTCTTCAATCATGTCATTCTTCAATCATGTCATTCTTCAATTATTAAAATCATTCTTCAATTATTAACAAAATCATCAATTATTTTCATCAGTTTTTTTCAACAAAATCAATTTTAGTATATCACAAATACACAATAAAAGCTTTTTACAAAAAATGAATAATTAGACGAATGGTGAATAATGATGAATAAATAAATGATGAATAAATAATGAATAAATAAAAACTGACTATAATGTTAGAGTTGAGCCATCAACAATCCCTCCAACCTTCTTTTTCCCTTCAATTTCCAGTCCGCCACTGACTGTACTCTCACTTCCAGCTCTGTCTCGACTAATTATTCCATAAGGATTGGCCTCGGATTCAGTGCCATCCATCTCAGTAGATTTCATGCTCTTCTCAGTAACTTGAAGATTAGTGCCATTTTCTAGCTGTGACTCTGGCTCCTTAAACTTATTTCTGAAATTACGGAAACGGTTCTCTTGTGCCTGAATGAAAGTCCTGGCTTTAGTCCATTTTCTAACTCGGAAAAAGTAGTACAACCCAAGCATAGCACAAAAGTTGAACAAAATGTAGGCACAAATAAATCCTACATTTCTCCAGCGTTGATTATAGTCAACATTTGTAGTTTTCAGGAACTCATCTCCAACTTTGAAACGGCAGTATTCACAGTTAGATGTAGCCATAGGATCTTTAATATATCCTCCAATTGCATCAACAAATGGACCAATATATGCCTTGCAAGTCAAGCCAAAAGGTGGTTGGAATACATTGTATTCTGATGGACTGCATTCAATCTGCTTGTCGTGTATAGCAGCGCCAAAAATGCCTTGGATAAAGTATGTGTAAGGAGAAGCGTAGTACATGAACTTCCAGAAGCCAATCATTTGGCTGACCGGATGTAAAATACCACAAAATGCAATCATGAATGAGAAGAGTAAGGCAGTAATTGTCGAAGCAGAAGCAGAGTCAGAGGAAACATACATGATGGCTAAGGCAAAGGTAGAGAAGTAGATTTGAAACAAGACACAATAAACCAAGTAAAAGTACCCTGCAACATGGGCTTCAATGGAATACTTCACTGGAAAGTAGAAGGCAAAAAAGAGAATAGTACTGAAGAAGATATGATAAGGAATTTCGCAGAGCAACTGAGAAGTCAAAAGAGTAGCCCAATGGAATGTGTTTGAAGCAGCTTCTCTGACCTCGAAAAGATCCCTAGTTGGTTCAGCGTGAACTTGCATTTGGTTCATTAAAGGAGCAGAGAGAATGAGAATCAAGAATAGAGCAAACATTGAGTTTTGTACTCCAGCTAAAGTGCTGTCGACTTTGTAAAATGAAAATCCGATAAACAAACCACCAACTATCATCAGTCCAGCCTTTGCTCGGATATACTGGGTAGATCTCCAATATTGACGTAAAGCTCTCAAGTACACATACTTCAATTGAACCCAATAAGAAGCAGCATATCTCGTTGCCAAATGTTCCGAGAGAGCCTTGTCAGGCCTCATTCTTAACTCTGCTTGCATAGCATTGATTTCATTTGTGCAGGCTCGATACTCTGCTGAGTTCTCCCATATCTGACCCCAATTTTCTTTAACACAAGCAGTGGCACCTGCTCCAATACTCTCGAGAATGTACTCGGCTGGATTTTCTGATGGATAGCAAGGTCTTGCTCCGTTGCGCTCGAAATAATCTATCAAAATTTCAGAATTGTAGCCAATATCGCCAAAGTAAACTGTCTCACCGCCTTTTTGAAGTAGCAATAATCTGTCGAATTGTTCGAAAAGAGTTGCAGAGGGCTGGTGAATAGTACAAAGAATGGACTGACCTACTTCGGCCAAAGATTTCAAGAAATTGACAATTGCCCAAGCGGATTGGGAATCTAATCCTGAAGTAGGTTCATCAAGGAACAGGAGAAGGGATGGTTTAGCTACCAATTCAACACCGATAGATAACTTCTTTCTCTGCTCAACGTTCAATCCTCTTCCAACCTGACCAATGTAGGCTTCAGCATAGTTATTCATTCCCAGTAAATCAATGATTTTCTCCACGTATTCCAGCTTTTCTTTATCAGGAGTTGAAGCAGGTTGTCTCAGTCTGGCCGCAAATTGCAATGCTTCTCGTACGGTTGCCTCAGCCAAATGCAAATCTTGTTGTTGAACATAACCGGTTTGTCTCTGGAAAGAAGCATCCAGTGATTTTCCATTCACGAACATGTCTCCAGTAATCACTCCACAAGAGATTCTTTGGGATAGAACATTCAGCAGAGTAGTCTTACCAGCACCAGATTCTCCCATAAGAGCAGTTAGAGTACCAGGCTTGACATAACCTTGAACATTATTGAGAAGTCTACGAGTTGATCCATCTTTGAGAGACACTTCATAACTTACTCCTTGCCAGGAAAATATGTCTGGTTCACCACTGTTCAATCGCTCTAGGCCTCCAGTCAACCCTTTAGTCTTGACTGCCTTTTCTTCTTCAATCTTTTTGGGCATATGTCCTCGCTTGAAATGTAAGACATCTCCTCCTCCTTCAATAGGAGTACAGAATTCAGCACCGATAACATTGAGAATCACAAATCCAGCCCAGAATGCGACAATGATTCCAAAATTTCTCCAGGCATGCGACCATTTGTATCCAAAGGCAGCAAGAACGTAAGAATCACCTAAAACATTGGGATTTCCAGGCACAGAGCCAGCGAAAGCACAAACTTGGTTGTTGAGAGAGACATACTCATTAAATCCAGGACCACTGGGAACCAGCAGATCACAATGCATTTCCTTACCATGGAATTCATTGACCATCATGGCTTCAAAACCATATCTCATGGGATTGATATGGGCAAGCCAGGAAAACCATTGTTTCATTGATGGTAATGGAATCACATACTAAGCTTGAGTTAGTTAAAGGTTGTTCCATATGAAGTTGAGACATACTTACCCCAGCATAAATCACAAATATCAGAGTGGAAAAACCGGCGATTGCCAAAGCGTTGGCAGGGTGTTTGTTCCAAGCAGCCACCATTTTGCAGAACGCAGAAATGGCAAAGGACGAAGAAGAGATGATGAGCATAAAAAAGAAAAAGTTACCAGCATTCATATTCAAGCCAGCAAGGAAATATACAATAATACCGAATAGCAAATCCTGAATCAACTTGAAAGGAAATTCTGATATCAAACTTTGTAATGCTTCTACTGAAGGATGATAAAAGGAGTAGTTTCGCTGCTTCATTAGAATAGGACGGTCAGTAAATGCAGTGGTGACTTCTCCTAGTGCTGAAAGAGCGTTATTCAGTAAACTGAAAAACAAAATGCCTCCTCGTGAAAATGCTGTTGAGGTATTGTTTTCCATTTGGTAGAATAGAGAGCCTTGAATGAGTGCTTGTGCTACCGCAGCAAAAGTATTTACAGCTGTGAAAGACATATCGCCCATAATACGTTGGAAGCCACGCTTGACGCCCAATACCAGTTGTGCTCTGTAAGAAAGCAGATATCTAGACTTGGCTCTTTGTCTTGACATCTTTTTCTTTTGAGATACTTCCTGGAAACGGTCAATGGTCTCTTTAGAAGCAGATGAAGCATTGTAAACGTCAATTGTGACCATCAACTTTCTGTACTCTGGAGAGTTCCTCCAGTAGCTTTCAAACTCATCAGCAGTATCTGGGATGTTCTTTCGGTTGACTCCACGGAATGGAGTACGCCCATTGGGATCCGTAACGGCTGTCAAGAATTCAGCCGTCGATTGTCTAGCTGGACATTGCCAGCCCATGCGTTCGAAATAAGCTTTAGCCGTTTTCGTAGGACCAAAATAGACTTGACGACCTGCATATAGAACACAAACCTTATCAAATAGTCGGTAGATATTTTCACCAGCTTGATAGATGGCCACTAGTGCAACGGTCCCCAGAATGTTGGTAGAAGCTCTAATAGCCTGTGTGTATTCTAAAGCAGTCGATGAGTCGAGCCCTCGGGTAGCGTTATCCCAGCAATAAACACTGGATTGAGCTGCGAGGGCCTCTGTAATGGAGACTCGCTTTCTTTCACCTCCCGATACGCCTCTAATGAAGTCGTTACCCACTTTTGTGTTGGACGTATGAAGCAGTCCAAAGATGCTAAGTAGTAAATGGCAAACGTATTTCATATATTCTTCTCTTGACACATTGTTCAAACGAAGACGGGGCGTTCTGGATTGGATGGCGAAATCAAGAGTCTGTTTGACAGTTAAATGGGGGAAATGAAGATCAACTATAACGAACTGTTAGTACAAAAGCACAGACCAATGAATAGAACAGACTTACGTTCTGGATTGTAAATAACTTCACTCTTGAAGTTTTTAAGCATATCGTCTAAAGCAACACCATCAAATCTAACTTCTCCTTCATAGTCGACAAGCTGATCAATTTCTCCTGCAATGGTTTTTAAAAAAGTTGAGCATCCAGATCCAGGTCTACCCAATACTAAAACCATTTCTCCAGCATTTGCAATACCCGATACGTTTCTAATGATTTGACGATATTGCTTATGAACCTTTTGCTCTTTTCTAAATATTTTTTTCAAAATGCCGACGAATTTGTAACCAATTTCAGATAACGAGGGACCAAAAGAAGCAGTATTGTCGAGCCCTATGGATGTGAGATTCTTTATCGTCAGTCCCGTCACAGCATTGGCAAGATCTTGTTGAGTAAGTTGATATTGAATGGTTTTTAACAGTACTTTTAGATCGAAATTGGCAGAATCATAGTTAAGAGAACGTGGAAAGTCTTCGTGAGATACTGAGAGTCTGCGAATGACCTCTTGCAGGTCAAGGTCGGACTTTTTTGACATAATTCGATGAATATGCTTCTCAATGAGAATAGCATCATTTTGTACTTCTAAATCATATTCTTCATCATTGGCTGTTGTTGTGATTTCTCCTTCAGAGTCATACATCATACCAGTTCCGTGACTGGTATCAGAGTCGAGCATCTCTGAAAACGACTTTGACATTTGGTACGTAGTGATTCCTTGAAGCAAGTAGGAACTGCATAAAAATGTATCTTGATAAAAGATTAGCAGCATCTGTTGATTTTATATTTTCTCAGAATCCTTAAGAAATCGGTACAGAAAAATAAATTAGAATGAAAAGATTAATAAAAAAGAAATAACAATAAAAAGAAATAAAAGGTGCAATTGGTACAAAGAGGGAGAGCCTAAGGACTCGTTTTACTCTCACATTCTCTAGATCTATAATGCCATTTTTATTCTCACATTCTAAGAAGACTCTCTCACATTCCTGGCTTTGACGTACCTAATTGATGCTCCGAGCGCTATGCTACTTATAGGAGCAGCATTATAATTGATGTTTCCGATCCTCTCAGCTAATCTGGTTGATGCGCTTAACTTCATTAATATTGAATATTAAAATCATTTGAATAATCCTTCCCATTTTCGGTTGACATTGTTATTTTCTTTTTGAATTCCTGTTTTTATAGGAAATTGCATATACAATTTTTTGGTGCATCCCATCATCCACATAAATATGTTTGTTTTGATCTTAATTCTCTAATTTCGAATCTCGATAAATATTTCAAACATTTTACATGATTAAACCGAAGCATCTTTGGAGCTCGGTTTATCAATTCATCTATATGTTTGTAATGTCATAATGCACCGACAATGGCAGTTTCTTTGTCCTGATATAACATCTCCAAAGCTTTTTTCAATTCATTTTAATACTATAATATTAAATAAAATCGATATTTCTAAAAATGAGACAAAATGACTGAGCTTGGATGTTCCGCATTGTATTGCCTTGAACACACGAGATTAAGCGACCGCCTAATATTCGGGAACTTTTGTACTTGGATGATTTGGTTTTGCTTCCTTCGACTCCTTTAATATTCTGACTTGTTGTTGCTCCTCTTGTTCCTCCTCATCAATATATTTGTGCTCATTTCTAATCTATTCTATATGATTTTCCAATTTTAGTACTTTTCTCCTATTTCTACACTTCGTTAATGATTCACATTCAAGCTTTTTTCACGGACCCCGCAAGCTTTTAACAACGTCCTTGCACAACCAAAATTCTATATATTCATATATAGCTCATAATATGAAGAGGTATACCAAGCATATCTTTATTCCTTTCTTGGGCCAGAATCAAGTGCTTGAAATAGTTTCATACTAAGAAATAATGGATAATTCAAGATGAACTCAAATAGACGATATTTATCCATCCAGAGTGCTCCTGTGCACGATGCACTCTACATTCTTGTTTAAAAATTGAACTTTTTCATCACTACTTTCAATACTAATACTTCACTATTTGTTTTTTTTTTGCAAGCTTCATCTGCTAACATTCTTTAGCATCTTGGTCTTCTAATTATGGTTTGCCCATCTACATTTGGCTTTTTGTAAAGTGTATGGCGCAAATTAAGGTTATGCCCTTGCATGTGAATTATTACAAGGCTGAACATTTACTTAATTTACAAGTCATGTCACTCTGAGCCCTTAAACTCTTCTCGCCTATATTCATCTTAATGCCAATTTGAAACAACAAACTTTCTATGCCTCTCTGTCCTGCACTTTGACCCTGTCCATACGCCCAGTTCAAATTAGAGCGCCGAACCAGATATATGGCATCTCAAGCCCAAGAATTCTGAATACCCGAAAACCTAAAGCCTAGACGAAAGCCATGGGGAGATTATCCTACATCAGGAAAATGCATATGAATCTGGCGTGAATATATATCCCAGTGTATTAATCGATATATATCTTATATTAATTTATATTATAGTTAATTTTTGGTTTTGAAGATTTCATATTAAATTTGTTAAGAGGAATAGAAAAAAAAAATTGAATAAAAAATAGTTCTGAAGATGCTGGCGATAATTAAAAATATTCAATCACTCCCTTTTAATCACCAAAGGTGCCTGGTTCTCAGGAACCACTAAAGGTGCTTGGGTCTCAGGAACAGCAGGTTGTGGGAAAGAGGAAGCTGTTCTGATCTTGTTATCAATACCTTCTGCAACAGCAGCATCTTCAGGTCTGAGCTCATAAATATCCCTGTGTTCGACTTCCTCCTCAACAGGTTTCTTCTTGCTAAACAATCCTCCAATTGATTCAAAGATACCAGGAGCACCAGATTGCTTTCTGGCTCTTGTAAGCCAGTATAAGAAAAGCATGGCAAAGATGTTGAACAAACAGTAGGCAAACAAGAAACCAAGATTTCTCCATCTGTAAGAGTATTTGACATTGATAGTGGCCAAAAATTCATCTCCAGTAGAGTATCTGCAATAAGCACAGTCAGAGGTGTCATTAGGGTTTCGGATGTATCCACCGACTCGAGAAATGAAATCAGAGACGAATTCCTGACAAGTCAATCCATCAGGAGGTTGCAAAATGTTGTACTCTATGTCGGAACAGACGACGGGACGATCATGAAGAGCGACACCAACAAGAGACTGAACAATGTATGTATGTGGAGATACCTTATACATGAAAGTCCAGAAGCCAGGCATAAGTGAGACAGGTTGCAAAACACCACAGAAAGACAGCATGAACGAGAACAACAGGGCAGTAATAACGGCAGCAGAAGCAGCATCAGGTGAGAAGTAGACAATAGCAAGCGAAAACGAAACATAGAAGATCTGGAAGACGACACAATAGATCAAGTAGAAGTAGCCAGCAATCTGTGGGGTAGTTTCATATTGGATAGGGAAGTAAAAGGCAATGAAGTAAATGGTAGCGAAAACAATGTGGTATGGCATCTCGGAAATGAATTGTGACAAAATGAGTGCAGACCAGTGGAAAGTGTTTGAAGCAGCTTCACGAACTTCATACAAGTCACGAGAAGCTTCAGCAAAGGACTCAATTTGATTAGACAAAGGAGAAGACATAATGATGGAAAGGAAGACACCGAACATGGCATTTTGCAAACCAGCGACAGTAGGTTGAAGATTCCAGAAAGTGAAACCAATGAAAAGACCACCAATCAAGCAAAGAATAAACTTAGCCATAATATAGTCAGGAGATCTCCAGTATTGGTGGGTAGTACGACGAAGGACTTCCTTCATTTGGACCATATATGGAGCAGCGAATCTTGCAGTCATATCAGGAGTGACTTCCTTAGCAGGACGACTACGCAGTTTCTCGTGTAACTCGGTAATTTCTTTCGTGGTAGCAGCATATTCAGGAGATGATAACCAAATGTCACCCCAATCAGTCTTGACAGAAGCAGTAGCACCGGCACCAATACTCTCCAAAATGTACTCAGCAGGGTTTTCAGAAGGCTCACACTTTCTAGCACCATTGCGTTCAAAGTACGACAATAAGGTATGTGAGTTTTCACCGATATCACCAAAATAAACAGTTCTGCCACCCTTCTTCAGCAAGAGCAAACGATCAAACTTCTCAAACAAAGTAGCAGAAGGCTGATGGATGGTACAAAGAATGGACTGACCAGCTTTAGCAAGAGACTTCATGAAGGTTGCAATGGCCCAAGCAGATTGAGAGTCAAGACCAGAAGTAGGTTCATCCAAGAACAACAATAGAGAGGGTTTAGCAACAAGTTCAACACCAATGGAAAGCTTCTTTCTTTGTTCAACGTTCAAACCTCTACCGGGAATACCAACATATGCTTCAGCATAGGGGGACATACCCAGTAAACCAATAACTTTTTCAACATATTCCATTTTTTCAGCATCAGGAACATGGGCAGGTTGACGAAGACGAGCGGCAAACTGCAAAGACTCACGAACAGTTGAAGTGTGCAAGTGCAAATCTTGTTGCTGAACATAACCAGTGGATCTCTTGAAAGCATCATTCAAAGGACGGCCATTGACAAGCATATCACCAGTAATGACACCGACAGTAATTCTTTGAGACAAAACGTTAAGCAGAGTAGTTTTACCAGCACCAGATTCACCCATAAGAGCAGTCATAGTA
This sequence comes from Geotrichum geniculatum, assembly GCA_030566045.1. Classification (NCBI taxonomy): domain Eukaryota; kingdom Fungi; phylum Ascomycota; class Dipodascomycetes; order Dipodascales; family Dipodascaceae; genus Geotrichum; species Geotrichum geniculatum. Next base: position 152,417 of record JAJMHM010000024.1, on the reverse strand, counting down.
CCAGGCTTGACATAACCTTGGATATTGTCAAGAAGCTTTCTTGTACCATCCTTAACAGGAACAGTGTAGTTAACGTTTTGCCAGGAGAAGACATCGGGTTCACCGTCATTCAAACCAGTGAGGGCTCTTTCCAAAGCTTCACTATCGGCGACCTTTTCTTCTTCGACATCATCAGGAATATGGCCACGCTTGAATAACAAAACATCACCACCGCCAGCAACAGGATTGAGATATTCAGAGGCAAGAGCATCAATGGCAGCAAAACCAAACCAGAAGGCAATCAAAATACCAAAGTTACGCCAGGCATGACTCCAGGAATAAGTGTAAGAAACAGAAATGTAAGAATCACCAGAAACACTAGCTTGACCAGGGATACTTCCAGCAAAGGCACAGACTTGGTTGGCAGTGGAAACACCTTCATAACCAGGACCACTGGGAACAAGAGTATCACAAGGCATTGAACGACCATGGAACTCATTGGCCATCATAGTTTCGAAAGCATAACGCAGGGGATTCAAGAAATTAATCCACCAGAACCACTTGTGCATTTCTGGTAGAGGAATCATATAACCGGTGTAGATGGATAAAATGAGGATACCAATACCGGCAATGGCATTTGCAGCGGAAGCTTCCTTGGTAAAGGAACTAATCATATTGAAGAAACTTCCCAGAGCAAAGGCGGTGAACGCCATGGTTAGCAAATAGAAGAAAAATTGGCCAGCAGTTCTGTTCAAATTCGAGAGGAAGTAGACAATAAGACCAAAGATCATGTAAGTGACCAATTTGATGGGGGTTTCAGAGATATTACGTTGAAGAGATTCGGTAGACATATGATAGAAAGAGTAGCTTTTCTGTTTCATCAGGATAGGACGTTGAGAAAAGGCATTGTTGATTTCGGCAAGGGAAGACAGGGCATTGTAAAGGACGGAGAAGAAAAGCACACCACCTCTAGAGAAAGCACCAGAAGTTGTATCGGTGATATTGTAGAAAAGAGAACCGATAATGAGGGCTTGGAAGACGGTACCGCCCATATTAATCAAGGTATAGGCAATATCACCCATAACACGGTCCCAACCACGCTTGACGATAAGACGGAGCTGAGCACCATATGTGACCATATATCGAGAATGGGGTCTTTGATGCTTCATTTTTTCGGCTTTGGAAGCGTTGTGGAAACGATCAAGCGTAGCGTCTCTGCTACAATTGGCGTTATACTGGTCAATTTCCCTGTTCAACTCGGCAAAGTCGTTTGATCTGTGCCAGTACTCTTCGAATTCGTCGGCAGTGTTGGGGATATGAGCACCCTTGAAGTCCTGTCTACGAATGCGGCCATTGGGATCGGTGACGGCGGTCAAGAACTCAGGAGTACTTTGTCTGGGAGGACAGAAGTAGCCCATTTCTTCAAAGTAGGGCTTAGCTCTCTCAACGGTACCGAAATAGACCTGCCTACCGGAGTAGAGTACGGTGACCTTGTCAAAGACTTGGTAGATGTTTTCACCGGCTTGGTAAATGGCTACGATACCGACATTGCCCATGAAATTGGTAGAAGCACGTATGGCATGGGAGTACTCGAGGGCGGTGGAAGCGTCGAGACCACGGGTAGCGTTATCCCAGCAGTAGATGGAGGCACGGGAGGCGAGGGCCTCAGAGATGGAGACACGCTTACGCTCACCACCAGAGACACCACGGACATAGTCGTTACCGACCTTTGTTGAGACGGTGTGGCGGAGACCAAAGACGGTGGTCAAGAGCTCAAAGACGTAGTCTTCGTACTCTTTTCTGGAGACACCGTTGATTCTCATGTTTGGGGTTCTACAAGCGATAGCGAATTTCAGGGTCTGCTCGACCGTCAGATGGGGAAAGTGGGTGTCGACTGAATAAAGTTAGTATATATACGGGAAGTTGGGAGCAAAGAGACATACGTTCAGGATTGTAGATGATTTCGCTCTTGAAGTATTTGAGCATATCGTCGAGGGTGGCACCGTCGTAGGAGAGGTGACCTGAGACACCGGTGAACTGGGTGGTTTCACCAGCGAGAGTCTTCAAGAGGGTAGAGCAGCCCGATCCGGGGCGGCCGAGGACGAGGACCATTTCGCCGTTTTTGACGATACCGTGGAGGTTTCTAAGGATTCTGCGGGTAGGCGGACGTCTTAAATTTTTAAGGGTTCTTGGAAAGTCGAGAAGAGAGTGGAAGATTTCTGAGACAGAGGGACCATTGGAGGTGGAGCTGTCGACACCTTCGACGGTGAGGTCTTTGAAGGCTACGCCGGAGTACTTAGCGGCCATGCCCTGTTCGTCGAAACGTTTGCGGATGGTTTTGAGGAGGATGCCTAGGTCAAAGTCGTCAGGGTCGATTCCGAGGTTGTCGAGGCCGCTGGTGGTTGAGAGACGGCGGGAGGAGAGGACACGGGTGAGGGATTCTAGCCTAGAGAGGTTATCAGGATGGGACATGACCCTGGATAAGTGTCTTGAGAGTTCATCATTGTCGTCGCCAGCTTCAGTGTCAGCGTTGAAGGGTTCAGGAGACTCTTCGTTTGGGTTTCTGAGAGGGTCTATGGCGTCTTTGTCTTCGCTTTGGAACGAAGGAGGGCTAGCCTTAGCGGACATGATGTTGATGGGAGATGTAGGAGGGAGAGATTAAAAAGGAGAAAGAAAAAGGTCAAAGGTTTTAAACAGTTTTGGCAGGTGAAATAAAGTTAAACAGCCACTAAACAGCCAAACAAAGGTGAAATTAGCAATTGACCTGGGGGATTAAGGAGAAGGAGAAAGAGAAAGAGAAAGAGAAGGAGAAGGAGAAGAAGATGGAGAAGGAGATGGAGGTGAAGAATTTCAATTAGAAGAGTTAAAAAGTTAGAAGAGTTAAAAAAATTAGAAGAATTAGAAAATATGGAAAATCATTGACTTATATATGAAGAGTTAGGGCTGTAGTTGGAGACAAAACTTTATGATTATATCAACAGAGTCAGCGACGGGTTTATAACGTTGGACAGACCGTTGGACATACCGTTGAACAGTCCGCAATCCACAATCCAATGAACATTGGGCCGCCCATTGGCAACTGGCCATTCCATAGTCCGTGGAATTAAGTTTTGTTGCTCATTTCTGGATGTTTGGCTGTTCTGGATGTTCTGGATGTTCTCAATGATCAATGTTTGTTTGTTTTTAAGTTTGAGCTTCTTGAATTTGCTCGATTAGTCGGATCTTCGTGTTTTTGGTTCCGGTTCCGAAGCCTCCTTGATACTCTTGAAACCTGCTTTGCGTCTGACTCTGAATGCGTTGGAAACATTTACTACGGAACTCGGTCACGGGTATTCTTGTTTCTCTGTTAGCACCTGTTTCTGTGCTCCACCCTCGCTTAGCACCCAATTTCCGCTGCTACGCTGCTTTTGTTTCAAATTCTAATTCAACTCAAAAGACTTTAAGGTTTTACATTCTCGTTATCTCCTAGATCCGTCAAACACCGAGCTATAACGGGCTAAAGTAAATCCGATGGAGACGGAAGAATTTAGCTGCAATATTGTATGTGACTATATGGAGTTGTGGTTTGGTTGGTCTGAGTTGGTCTGAGTTGGTCTGGGTTGGTCTGGGTTGGTCTGGGTTGGTCTGGGTTGGTCTGGGTTGGTCTGGGTTGGTCTGGGTTGGTCTGGGTTGGTCTGGGTTGGTCTGGGTTGGTCTGG
>JAJMHM010000024.1:136251-148640 GCA_030566045.1 Geotrichum geniculatum | reverse complement strand
TTTTTTCTGGTTCTGTTCTGGTTCTAACTCTGTTCTCCTAGATAACTTCCGTTGTAGTATATTTGCATTCCATATAGATCGATTCTTCAGTAATTTAAAAGGTAACCAGCATTGGCCGGAATAATATTGGACTGGTTGTTCCGCATCCTAAACGATTTCATTACTGAATAATCTCTAGATTACTAATTCTAGTTGAGTCAGACGTAATTTGAGGTTGAAGTTCAAGTGTATTTATTATTTATATTTTTTTTTTCTTATTTTTAATTTTTAATTTTAATTTTGTTTATTATTTATCTATTTATTTTATTTATTATTTATTTATAAATATTTTTTTACGAATCGAGTTGACATAATCCTTTTCCATCAGCCTCGATTGAATCTCCAAGAATGATTGTGAATCCTCGTAACTATTCCTTGTAGCATTTACCAAGTACCAATACGTGCTGGACCAGACTTAAATGGAGACTTTAATCCAAAAATTATTTTATTTACTATTTAATTTACTATTTACTAAATTTTTATTTCAGACATGTCAATTATTTCAGATATTTCAGATATTTCAGTACTATTATTTCAATGCTATTGTTTTAATACTATTATTTCACTACTATTTACTATTTGCTATTTACTATTTACTATTAACTACTAATACTTGTAATCTCTAACTCTTGACATATTTTCTCTTATACTCTTAATATATCTTAATATAATCCTGATCACGTTATTCTCCATACTTTGATATTCTCCATATTTTGATGATCTCCATATTTCAATTCCAATTTCAATTCCAATTTCAATACAAATCTCAATACAAATCTCAATACGATACCCTCTTCTCGATACCATTAACTCTCAATAACCTTCATCCGCTACCTGATTTTCACCTCATCGAACCGTTTAGTTTCACTTGTTCCCAACTCCCAATTTTGAACGTCACAAACTCACACAGTTACAAACTTCACCAACTATTTAAAAATGTCTCGTAGTCTTCACCTGTTGATCTCTTGGTGTGAGTCCAAAGTCTACTGTCAACTGCATACATTTACCTTATTACCAGATATCCAATGTCTTAGCTTAAAACACTCTGTTGTTACAGTGCTCACATTGTTCTTCCTCATGCTTTTCAAGCTTAGAGTTTGACTGCTTAGTGAATTTCAAAAAAACCATATTCAGCCATCAGGTACAAAATCTGTAATGAGATGGATAAAATAATGAAAATAAAAAATGAATAAATGAGTAAATATGAGTAAATATGGATTAATATGAATAAATAAGAATTAATATATGAATTAATATATGAATATATGAGTTAATATAAGAATTAACATAAAAAAAGATTTAACATAAAAAAGATTCAACATAAAAAAGATTCAACATAAAAAAAGAATAAATATATAAATATTAATAAATCTAAAATATTCACTGATAATTCTGATTCTCACCTTTGGTTTAAACATTGTTTCCAAACGTCATTGAATATATTCATTTTAAGTTGAGAAGCACTGGTAATATCTCATATCCGCAGATGGCCTTGCAGACACCATATATAAACTTCAAAGTTGACCATTGCGTATATAATATTGAAAACTAACTTCATGGTTCAAATGTTGCTGCTAGCAATTCACCAGTTCCCTTCTCTATCCCTCTACTATCCTCTAGCCCCTCTACGATTCTCTAATCCCTCCACCCTCCAATCCCTCTACCCTCTTCAGTCCAGACGTTATAAAAGTAGAACTTTAACTGTCGATTCTGAACACAGTTTGTAAACAATATATTTGGTAACCCGTTAACCTCAATTGTTTCAATTTAGAAACAGTTTAGTTTTGCATCTCTAAATTAAACTTATATATAGATGTATATATATATATATATATAGCAGCCACGAGTCTAATAAATTTCTCTTCCTCATCTCCATCTTTCGAAATCATGTATGCTATGGCACCTAATGCAATGGAGTATTATCCTTCTACTTCATCGCAAAGCCTCTATTCCGCAAGAGCCAGAAACCCCTTCTGGATCCTGCTAAAAAGTATGTTCTTGCTCTCAGCCTCTCTGGACCCTTTCTAACTCGCTCCCACAGAAAAGAAAAATAGAACCTATCTCTTATCCATCCTACTATTCTTTGGCTTCGTCCTGCTCGTCTCCCAAAGCCAATCTTCCAGCAACACCTATGGCCGTCGCTCTTCTGGTAATGACTATGACTCCACCTCTACTTATGGCACCTCCTACTTCCAACAAAACCTCCTCCACATCTACAAACACAACTCCCCCAGCAAACTCGAAGATGAAGCTCCCTTGGCTGCCCACAATCCTGGCGGCGCCGACTGGCGCGTCATCTTTAAAGACATTCAAGAGAAGCGAAAGCTCGAGAAGGAACAAATGAAGCTGCGTGGTGACTCAGAAGTCGAGATGGAAAAAGAAGAAGCTAAAGCTCTGGAGCAACATGAAACCGACAACTCTCGCAAAAAGGTCCAACAGAAAAGTAAACAGATCAGAAGAAGAAGAAGACAGCAGCGTGAGAAGCAAACGTACGGTGGCTTCAAGAAAGAAAGCCCCATCGACAGAGCTTACTACCACGAATATCCAGACTCAAATAGATTCGAATCAGATGAAACTTGGAGAACGCCTGAAGTCTTCTCCGAGTCAAACGCTATTGCAAGAGATCCTAAAGTTAAAGAAAGAATCAGCCACGAAGACCTCAAAAACCATTTCCCTCATGAATCCCAGCAGGCTCTGAAGAAGGCGGCAATGGAGCACGGTATCACAAAGGCTGACTACATCAAACAAGAGCTTCCTAGAGATTTTGGTTTCAATACTGAGCGTGTCTTCCTGCTGCTCAAAACTGGCTACACCGTGCAATGGGAACGCATCCCAATGCACTTCCTCACTACTCTCACTCGATTCCCAAACTTTGGCATCTACTCCGACGCTGCAAGCTCGGTCGGTGGCTACGAAATCACTGACGTCTTAAGTGACCTTCCTGAAGACATTTTGAAAAATCCTCAGCTGGATCTCTATGTCGAACAATTGAAGGAACGCAGAGGCCATACCCAACCTCCAGCCAAATCGTTCACCCACAACAAGCAAAACCAGCTCAACGGTCAAGCCTGGATCATGGACAAGTTCAAAAACCTGCCCATGCTCTACCATGCCTGGAAATCAAATCCTGACTATGACTGGTATTTCATGATTGACGATGACACTTTTGCACTAGCTGATAATCTAGGAAACCTTCTCTCTACTCTTGATCCTAATAAACCTTATTATTTAGGTTCTGCTGTTGCAGGCTTGAACCATATTTTTGCCCATGGTGGAAGCGGTATTGTACTGTCCCAAGGGCTTATGCGACAAGCTTTTGACCACCCAGACATTGAGGAATGGCTCGACGAATACGCCCATCGTGCCCTACAAGAGTGCTGCGGTGACTTTTTACTCGCCGCCTTCCTCAAAGAAAAGGTAGGCGTGGATCTCAATCTTGCTGCCTCTGGCAGAAAGTTCCAAGGTGAGCCCATTTCAAAAATAGCTTGCCATCGCCAAAACTGGTGTTCAGAGATTATTACTTTCCACCATTCTTCGCCTCGCGATATGGAGCTGTTGTGGGAGTATGAGCGTGTCCGCTCTTACTACTCAACTACCCTTCGCGAGTCTTATGTGTTTGCTCCTGCAGATGGGCCCGTTCTTCTCGAGAACCCGCCTATTACCTACGGTGATATTTATACAGACTTCGTCAAGCCATATCTCAAGCCCATGCGCACAAACTGGGACAATAACGCAAAGGAGTTCCAGTTCTCGTGGTTAAGTGAGTTTGAATCTGAAAAAGCGACCATCGAAGATTACCTTCGAAACGATGGCTACTCAGAGAAACCTTATACCAGCGTAGACCAGTGTAGGAAAGCTTGTTTGGCCAATCCTGAATGTCTCATGTTCCGCTACGATCCATACCAAAAGTATTGCGGTTACTCGACTTCAATCACCCTCGGCCACGCTATTCCAATCTCGTCTATCGCTGCTCGCGGTGACTATGAACTCTCTCAGATCCTGAAAAACAATGGCGTCGACTCTCCTAGGTCCCAAAGCCAGGGAATGTACTCAGAATGGAGATTCGATAGAATTGAAGCCATGCGCGCCAAACTGTCTTGCGATGCTGAGGCCCAGAACGACATTCCAGACATTAACGACGGAAAAGAAGGATGGTACTGGCACGCTCGTGAAAAATTCGAAAACGAAGAAATCGATTAATTATTTATATTCTGATATATTTCGCATAAGTAATACCCAATAAACTGCAATAATAAATTTGGCAAACTTAACTCATTTAGCATCTCAATTCAAATAAATCTTGGTATTAGTATTAGTAAAGTATACATTTTCATCGCTATTTTTCTTCAGATTGTCATCTGTTTTTATTTCACACATTAAAATTCAACCTCATCGTCATAAGTAGAGTCGGCAGCGACCTCCTCATAGTCCTTTTCTAAAGCAGCAAGATCTTCACGAGCCTCTGAGAATTCACCTTCTTCCATACCTTCACCAACGTACCAGTGAACGAACGCACGCTTGGAGTACATGAGGTCAAACTTGTGGTCGAGACGAGACCAAGCTTCAGCAATAGCAGTATTGTTGGAAAGCATACAGACAGCACGGTCGACCTTGGCGAGATCACCGCCAGGAACATACTGAGGAGGTTGATAGCAGATACCAATCTTAAATGCAGTTGGGCACCAATCAACAATTTGAATGGACTTCTTAGCTCTAATGGCAGCAACGGACTGTTGAACGTCCTTGTTGACGACATCACCACGGTAAAGCAAACAGGTAGCCATGTACTTTCCGTTTCTCAAGTCACACTTAACCATCTGGTGAGAAGGCTCGAAACAAGAGTTGGTGATTTCTTGAACAGAGTTGGCTTCGTGGTTGGCCTTGTTGGCAGAGAGCACGGGGGCGTAAGTGACAAGAGGGAAATGAATACGAGGATAAGGAACCAAGTTGGTTTGGAACTCGTTAAGATCGACGTTAAGAGAACCCTTGAATCTCAAAGAAGCGGTGACTGAAGAAACAACTTGAGCAATTAATCTATTGAGGTTTTCGAAAGAAGGACGGGCAATGTCGAGAGATCTACGGCACATGTCGTAAATGGCTTCGTTATCGACCATGAAAGTACAGTCGGAGTGTTCAAGAGTAGTGTGCGTGGTGAGAACGGTGTTATAGGGCTCAACGACAGAGGTCGAGTTTTGAGGAGCAGGATAGACAGCAAACTCAAGCTTGGACTTCTTTCCATAGTCAGCGGAGAGACGCTCCAGAAGGAGAGCACCGAAACCAGAACCAGTACCACCGCCAAAAGAGTGGGTAAAGAGGAAACCTTGAAGACCCGAACAGTTGTCGGCAACACGTCTGACCTTGTCCATGACCTGATCAATCAATTCCTTACCGACAGTGTAGTGGCCACGAGCATAGTTGTTTGAGGCATCTTCGTGGCCGGTGATGAGTTGTTCAGGGTGGAACAAGTCCTTGTACTTGCCAGTTCTTACTTCGTCAACAACATTGGGCTCAAGATCAACGTAAATGGTTCTGGGAACAAATTTACCACTTCCTATGCACCAGTAGTCAGTAAACTGCAACCAATGAAAGGGTACAAAAATGATGACTTACCAGTTTCAGAAAAGAAGGTAGAGAATCCGTCATCACTGGGTCCAGAGTTCTTCTTTTCTTCAGAGAGATATCCATCAGGCTACGAAACAGTTAGTTGGCTGCGAACTGGCCGGCGCAAGTTCAATTGAGGACATACTTGGATTCCATGTTCAAGGCAGTAGAGCTACAAGGCGAGTTAGAAACGTCCTTCAAAGAAAGCGCTGCGACTTACCTCCCAGCAGGAGTTACCAATCTGACAACCGGCTGGCGTTGATTGTTAGAGGCTTGACGTTTGGAATTGACGGAGAGCTAAATACCTTGACCGACTGTGGGAGCGCAAAACGCTGGTTAGTAATTGATGAAGCGCGCTTCTAACTGGATCATACTCACCATTGATACTGATGACTTCTCTCATTGCGATTAGATACTAAGAAAAAAAAGTAGGTGAGGTGGTTGGAGAGTATGGGTGTGATGATTAGGTAGGAAGGAAGGAGGAGGGAGGGAGTAAGAAAAAAATAAGGGGAGTTCAGCACAATTTTCCAACAGTAACAAGATTTTGTTTATGTTTACATTTTTTTCATTTGTTGCCCTGACAACCCTGCCGCGAATCGTATATTCTTGTTTGGGAAAAACTACACCAGTCGCAAAACGGCTGATCACTTATGCCTCCAAAATCACGTGCTGTACTAGACTGTTTCGGGACGCCACCATTGTCACGTGATCTAAGGAATTGGAGAGAGAGATCTGGAGTAAGATCAGTTGAGATATGGGCCATAAGATTGGTCAGGCAGAAGGCAGCCAAAAGCCAGAACCATAAAGAGAGTAATATCAGGTCAGCGAAGTTTAAGTTTTGTAGCTGGAAGTGCACCTTTTTGTTGAGAGTAACCAGATGCTGAGAAGTATTTTGAAAGCTTAAAGAGACTATGAGCTGAGAAAAAAAAAAGACCTCATGCTTTATACCGCGTCTAGATACATTTTTGAAGGAGGATCTGCTAAGCTGGAATCCTTCAAGTGTGCGTACAATGTAGGCAACGTCTTGGGGGCGACTAAATTCTTCCTAATGTAGATTTGTGATATCATTGTAGACCTAATTTAAACTGGTATATTGGAAAATACACTTCAAAAAGTAAAACAGAATATAAATTACTATAAACTGATAAAGGGACAGTAGTTAGACAGTTGAGAAACTATAAATGATATTCTAAATCCTCTGTTTTTTCATTCTGCTTTCTTTAATTCCTTTAAACTTTAAAAAAAGGTCTTATTTTTGTTCTTTATTCTAAGATTGAATAAGAGAACGCCTATTTCTTCTTCTTTTCTTTTCTTCTTCTTCTTCTCTTCTCTTCCCCAACTTTTCGCTTCACTATGACTACTTCAATCACCGACAAAGCAAACTCCATCGCTAATGAGTTCAAGTTGCCTGATGGATTCATTAAAAAGGCTGTAGACTACTTCATGTTACAAACGCAGCAGGGACTGTCAGCTCCAACTGTACGAGGAATCCCCATGATTCCTACTTATGTCACTGGCATTCCAACGGGCACCGAGAAAGGCACTTTTTTGGCTATTGATCTCGGAGGCACCAACTTCAGAGTCTGCTCAGTTACTTTGAATGGTGACAGTACTTTCAGCATCATTCAATCAAAGGACCCAATTCCCGACGCACTGATGAAATCTACTGGGAAGCAGTTCATCTCTCACTTGGTTGACCAGATTCAAGCCTTTTTGGAGACTCACTACTGCGGGGCCTTGCAACAAGAGTCTGATTCAAACATATTCAAAATGGGATTCACATTTTCGTTCCCAGTGAACCAAACTGCCATCAATAGAGGTACCCTTATAAGATGGACTAAAGGTTATGATATCAAGGACATGGTCGGTGAAGACGTTGTATTGCTTCTTCAAACTGAACTGGACAAAAGAAAGTTGCCAGTTCACGTATCTGCTCTCGTTAACGATACAGTTGGTACTTTAATGTCTCGTGCTTATACCAAACCAACTGGGGGCCAAACCTTAGTTGGCTGTATCTTTGGGACAGGGACTAATGGCGCCTACAGTGAGAGAGTCAAGGACATTACTAAATTCGACTCTGAAAACACTACGGCCAAAATTATGCTCATCAACACTGAATGGGGTAGTTTTGACAATGACTTGAAAGTCCTGCCAAATACTAAATACGATGTACAAGTCAATCTGAATTCGCCCAATCCCGATTTCCACATGTTTGAGAAGCGAGTTAGCGGAATGTTCCTGGGTGAGCTTCTTCGACTTTGCCTGCTTGATTTAGGCTACACTTCCAAGCAGTTGAAGGAGCCTTGGAGTATCGATACATCTGTCCCGTCTCTAATTGATGGAGATGAGACAAAAGAGCTTGAGAAAACCAAAGACATTCTTGCAAAGGATGTGGGTCTTTCAAATACGACTTTAGAGGAGCGAGATGCTATCCGGACAATTTGCAAAGCTATTGGAAGACGCTCTGCACATTTGAGTGCTATTCCATGCGCCAGCATTATATTACATACTAGAGCTCTAGACAAGTTTCCCGTCATTGATATTGGCGGAGATGGTAGTGTAATTGAGTTCTATCCGCGCTATCAAGAGATGATGCATGAAGCTCTAACTGAGGTTATTGGACCTGAAGCTGACAAGAGAGTTACAATTGGCATTGCGAAAGATGGTAGTGGTGTTGGCGCTGCATTATGTGCTTTGGTAGCATAATATGGATGTTCTTTGCACTCGACGAGATTGACAGTTAATAGACACATTTTGGTTATGTTTACAGAATTAAATTTTGAAATATAAGATGCAAAAATTGAAATGAAATTTTGAGTATAAAAATATACAATGAAATATAAAAATATACAATACAAAAATTGAATATAAATATGAAATAAAGATATTTGAGATAAAAAATGAAATAAAGATGCTTGAAATACAAAATGAAATAAAGATATTTGAAATATACAAAAAAATACAAAACAATAAAACTTGAAATATACAAAGAGTCTTTTCAATTGACTTTTTGTTCTGGAACAGTTTAAATAGATTGTTTGAGAGTTAATTAAAATTTTAGAATTGCATTAAACTAAAAGGCAGAGATCAAGTGTATGAGAAAACAAATCTATAGAATAAATGAAAATGCATAATTGAGAAGAATCTGATTCGAAACTTGACATAAAATAATTAAAACGACCGCGACAATAAGGAATGGAGCAAGCAAAGAAACGAATGAATAAAAAAAAGCAGTTGTCATTAGCAAGATTCAACTACAGGAGGATCTCTGGGAACAGGTCTTCTGTGCTCAGACCTCCAGCCTTGTCGTTTGTTCTGAAACCAGATTTGAACAGTTCTGGGAGTCATGCCTAATTCTTGAGCCAAGTCCATGCGTTGATCAGAAGTAGGGAAAAAAGTCTGCTCAAAAACTTGATTGAGTCTATTGATTTGATCAACGGTAGCTCGCTTTCTCTTGGGTTTAACGAGTCTGTGCTGAGTGCGAGAATCAAGAGGCTGTTGAGATTGGTAGTAGGTGTAACTAGATGGGTGAGGTTGGTGGGAATGGGGAGCAGGATAAGGATATGGGTGAGGTGAAATGCAATGGTGATGAGAAGATGGATGGGGTGGATAGGCATAAGGATATGGGCTTGGAGTTGTTCTAGGAACATACTCATAAGGGACCGAAGAGTGGTGGGGAGGAGGAGGAGGAGGAGTGTATGTTGGAAGGGGAGGAGGAGGATGGGCCAAATGCTGCTGATGCTGAGGAGGCGATTGTGAAGGCTGCTGAGATTGAGGTGGTGGCGACTTCAACAAAGAGTTGATCGAAGGTAGCTGGATGTTGGTCATGATGCAAATAAATAAGATAAAACGTAAACAAGTTTTCTATAGCTGAATGATCCCACGCGGTGAGCCTGCTGAAGTGTATAAATAATGTGTAAATGCAATGTAAATGATTATTGAAAAGTTTTTGGAAAACGGATCAAGTTCGGTATTTATAAGAACCAATATATTTCTTTTTTGTAATTAATATGGGCATGCTTTCTCTGAATCAGAAGAATTTCAGAAAGGAATTCGACTGCTTCATTAACTTTATCATAGATTAGATTATGTCGAAGTGAGATGGATTAATTTTTCAGCATCAAACTCCACAATTTATTCTTGTACCTAGATTTTTTTTTGACTGACAAAGAAAAGACAAAAGTTAACAAAAGAAAACATTAGAGAAAGAGAAAAGTAATTATTCCGCGCATTAAGTTCTTTTATTCTATTATTCATCTACGTCGAAACAAGCTGGATATTCGATATTCGTAACGAGATGAGAATCGATCTTAAATCAATGCAGAGCATGAACATTAGATTTGACAGGTCTTTTCAGCTCATGTTGTGTTTGTTAATCGAGCTTCCTTTGACCTTTGAGAAAGAATAATTGCAAATGTTGTTTGTGAGAACGCACTTTTGTTTCCATTGTCTTTAAGAATTCATTTCATCTGTATAATGCTCAATGTGTTGCTGGAAGTCATTGATCCAAGAGGTTTTTCCAATTAAACATGTTTAGACAAACTAATCAGCTGCCGGTGTAAAGTTTTAATTCCATACTGTCATTGGAATAAATATGCCCCAAACATATAACATAATTAATTAAACAAATGTGTGAAGGCTCGTATTTTTTCTTTTAATATTTCCATATTCCTTTCTCTGCCATCTGAAATCGCACTTTTAAATGACTTCGTGATTCAAATTGTCAGGAACCAATTAATATTCAATGTATTTTATTACAATGAATCAACTAATAAAACACTTATTAATAGTATTGAAGCACAATTCCGTATATTATTGTAATTTCAACTGAAAATAGTTCATAACCGAAGTGATCCATCAAATCAAGCTCCTCCAACTCGAGTCTCGTAGCTGACAGCCAATAATATGATGAGAAATTGATTGTATGGATAAGCGGGCAATATGCAAAGAAGCTCTTGCAACCGTCAGTACCCATGAATTTAATGCAAAGCCATACTTGAAGCATTGAATTGGGATATACCTTTATCAATATTCTAAACACATATTAATCCATTTCCATTGTTCTGGAATCTTTTGCACGAAGATTTCACAGACTTGAACCCAGATAATAGAACATCAAACGTCTCAATTATTGGCTAATTGAAACCTGTCTCTCCTGAATATAAGCCTTAAAGTAGGGACGATTCACTCATTAAAATCATTTCTGCCATGTTTTATTGGATAACAATGTTTCTCCTAGCGAGGTAGAACATTCATTAAATGTAAGTCAGAGGAGATGTATTAGTAAAACTTGGTTCTACTAAATATTTTAATGTTTGTTAAATGCCATATCGAAGAAACAGAATTAACAAAGAATTAGAATAGATGAACCAGATGGGATTTAATCATGGAATCAGATGAACAGACAGAGATGAACCATAAAAGAAATGAATCATAAGAAAAATGAACCATAAGAGAAATGAACCATAAAAGAGATGAACCATAAAAGAGATGAACCATAAAAGAGATGAACCATAATTAACAGAAAATAGATTAACCATAATTAAAAGGCTAACAGAGCTTTGAGAATAAGAGACTTGACGAATCAGATGAATCAGATTTCAAAGATAATCAGAGAGTTGAATCATATCAAAATCACGATATAAAATCAATAGAAACATACCAAAGGGATAACTTCTGTATAATGGCCAAGTTTGCTCAAAAGTTTGACTTAGCAAAGCAAAGGGTAACCGTCATCTGTTTCTATTGACTTGCTCCATCCCCAATCAGACTCACAGACCACAAAGTCCAATGCCTTTGTGCCACTCTGGCTTGTGCACCCCGCGCTTCCCTTCGAAACCTTCAGTGTTCCTTGCTGACCCAAACCTTTCTAGATCCAAAGTCAAAATTAAGCTTGTTTTTTTTTTAGCAACAGTACACAATATGCGAGTGTACCTGCCTATCCCAAAATCCAGCAAAGGTGAGCATCAGTAACAAAGAACTGTTCCCAAGCCTGCTCACTGGATTACGTAATGAACCCAAAACTCTAAAAAAGCTGTTCGCTTAAACCAATGGTATCCATACCAAAGTTGCTTGTGCACTACAACACCAGACTTCCCAGACAGGCAATCGAGGTTACCTAGTAGAACTTTAGCCCTTCTGATTGCACTGAGTTTGATGGAGTGCGAAGTGATTATTGAGCAAAGGGTTTTTTATGCGATAAGGATGCATATTAGGAGTTGCTTCGTTACGACTGGGAATGCTATTGGCGGTTGAGCTTGAAGGGAGCCAGAGGCAACACGCGGAGAATCAAACTGAGCAAGACATTTAGGCAACCTTCAGCTCCTTTCGCTGTATTTCACAAGTTGGCGCTTTAATGGTGATGTACCTGACACCACATGAATCAGTCGCATCTAGACCATTTACACTCTATCATCATATAGTCTCCTGAGAAACACGGAATTGGAGGAAAAGAAGAAAAAACACGGAATTGAGAAAAACACGAGAAAAGAACACGAAATTGAGAAAAACACGAAAAAAGAACACGAAATTGAGAAAAAAACACGAAATTGAATGAAAAAAATACACAAAGTAGAAAACAAAAAAAAAAAAAAAAAAAAAAAAAAAAAAAAAAAAAAAAAAAAAAAAAAAAAAAAAAAAAAAAAAAAAAAAAAAAAAAAAAAAAAAAAAAAAAAAAAAAAAAAAAAAAAAAAAAAAAAAAAAAAAAAAAAAAAAAAAAAAAAAAAAAAAAAAAAAAAAAAAAAAAAAAA
>JAJMHM010000024.1:0-136151 GCA_030566045.1 Geotrichum geniculatum | reverse complement strand
ATGCTTTCAAGGCGATTTACTAAATGAAGCTAAAAATAGATGTATTCAGCCGTGAAACACGTTATTGTGGAATGCAGAGTATGCAGAGTATCGTAATGACGGAGAGTTTGTCATGGAGGTAAAAAGGAACTAGAGCTAAAAGCGGAAAGATCGAAACTTTTAATATCCGCGAATTGGGACGACAGGACGGGCTAGGAGCATGAGCGGTGGTAGAGGAGTTTGTAGTAGCGATGGAAGCGTACCCGTAACGGGAGAAGGAAGCTAACCAGAAGTGGTAGGACCGTTCTAGGTCGAGATCCTGAGTCGAGAAAAAGCGAAAGGAACCACCGGATTCAAGCAGGTAGGCTGAAGGGCAATTGAGTTTTGACCCCCAGCAGCCATAAGGATACCAGCAGGATACTAGCAGGATACCAGCAGGATTGCATTAGAATTTCATTCGGGGTGTTGCGGAAATCATTAGTACTGCCGTCAGCCTGCCATAGCCAAATTGGCATAGCCTACCAAAAGCCATCATGACGTGCCCTGTGGAATGAGAAGCAAACGAGAGACTTACAGCTTAAATCTCGATTCGCATGAACCTACATGATGGTTTCGTTGGTGATGTTGGGCTGAGCCGAGGGTTTACAAAGATCCTGGTAAATGCTGTTGCTTCTGCTGCTGCTGGACATGTATCGAAGCAAGTGGATACGATGAAATCGACCATTAATTTTTCAATCAGAAAAATGTGGATTGACAACGACAGGTGGGGTGTTGCGAATATTTGGCATAATTGGATTGAACCGGATATATTTAGGCTCTGAAAATATTTTAATGGGCAAAAATGTGTCCAGGGATTGTCTTTTATTTAATGCGCAGCTGTCTATTTTTGCAAAGTAGCATATTTTCCAGACCCATTTTTGCACAATTGCCATAATACTTTGGCCATAAAATGGAATGAACTGGCAAGCTCAAACTATCAAACACGTGAACTGTACTGTATAAGCACCGTCCAACAGAGCAAAGAATTTAGCGCACCTGGCTGCACAGAGTGAAATGTATGGCTCACTAGCCAATCGCCTCTTACAGACTCTTTTTCTATACGACTCGTTGCTGGCAAGACGGGGAAACTTGAAACAGTTGTCAAACAATATTTTGTAAAGAATGCAAAATTTGCAAAAATTCCAAAAAAAAATCAGAAAAAAGCATAAATTATCAAACAAAAGTACGCGAAGCCAGCCCGCACAAGCCATCTCGTTAATTCCACTGTTGTCCCTCAAAACTCTCATATTTTGACGCCAAAATTAAATTTTTGTCTGTCACACCGTGCAATTTGTGCTCGTTTCCGGTTTTATTCCACAAACATTTCTTTTTTCACCTGCATATTGATTAAGCTAAATTTTTGTTTGTTAGACTTTTCGAGCTAAATGAGTTTATTTTTTGCGCGGCCTGAAGTCAGACCTGAAAAGTTTATATCACAATCTGTCATCCTCGTCGCTCGCTTCGGCATTGGCACAATGGCCGTCACCGACAGGATTGACACTGCACTCGTAATCCGTCACGGAGGGTTTGAGACGCTCAAGTTGCTGGCCTGCGCCAAAACTTCTTCAACACTCTTTGTCCAGCGTGTTGAAACAGACCCATAATAGTTCTATCAATATAGAGACATGCAGAATACTGACACTACTATCAGCTAACAGTTGCAGGATAAAAATAGCAAAAATCGAATTGAATTGGGACGATGAAGACGCAAAAAAAGGGGGTCAGGTATCATCGTTCTGAACTGGGCACTGTGCATATTCACTACAGACTCTGCTGTAACTCTGCAGATGCTGTGTAAGGATGGATGCCTTCCTGTTTTTCTTTTTGTATTTCTTTTTCCTGCTTCTTCTCTCAAGCAACACAGCTGCTGTTTGGTGGTGTCACCACCAAGAATCACATTTATATTTTCTTTTTGCTTTCCATACCGCAGTAGTATATCACAACAGGCGTATTGTAGTACAACGGGCTTAAGCCAGAATTGTCACAAACAGACCGATACAAGAATAGATAGTAGGAAAAAAAAAAGCCCTTTCCCATGTTTTTTTAATTTTTAATTTTTTCTTTTTCTTCTGTTTTTTTTTTCAATTTCTTTCTTCTCTTGCACCTTTCATTTCTTCCTTTCTCTTATTTTTTTTTTGATTTGAAACTAGGTAGCTTTGTAGAGACTTGTTCCTCTTCTTCATTTATTTACATCACCATCTACCGACCTACTTCACTTCATAGAAACCATTATCATCAACCTTATAGCATTTTCTGCCATCTGTTCTACTCGTTGTTCCTTCCAAACTTCCTTTCATCTTGTTTTAACATTTATGACACTCGTTGATTTCGCCTTCAAATACTAATTCTACTGTTACTCTTTACTGCTCGTTTTCTGACATCTAAACCACTCGCTTTCAAGAAAGCCTCCGCTCGTTAGACTCTTCATTTTTGCCGTCCCTGAAAGCTTCTCCAGCTTCTCCAGCTTCTCCAGCTCATTCAGCTCATCCAGCTCATCCAGCTCTGCTCCATCTTCTGCTCCAGCTCCTGTCTATCTCGATCTTTTAGACTTTCCTACATTCCCTACTAAAACAGATCGACACTTGCTCACACACTTGCTACTCCCTCCAAAACTTGTTCAAAATGGCACAGGTCCCTCTACAAAACGGTAACAACTTTTACCACTACCAGCATCCTCAATATCCCCCTTCCCGCTCGTTAACCCCATCGTACTACCGATCCAGCTCTTACTATTCCATGGCCCCGTCAGCTGCCCCCAGCTCCGTCCAGCACTCCCAATCCTCGTTGATTCGACCCCAATCTGCCTTTTTTGAAGGCGATTCATCGTTTGGCCAGTCAAAAAACTCGGTAGCTTCCTCCTCCTCCCCTGCAATCAGCTCCCTACGGTTTCCTCAGCATCGCACAAGGTCCCATTCGTTCTCGTCAACTACCCAATTAACCTCTTCGGCCGTTTCAACTCACAGCCAACCTTCTTTGGTTGTGGCTCCTGCCCCGGATAGATATCATAGAAGAAAGTCAATTGCTACTACTGTCTCTAATAACAATAACACTGCACCTTCTACAGCTGCTTCCTCAGCTTACTCTTCTTCTTCAACAAATTTGACCACCTCGTCTGCCAGCTCAGGAAACATTACCTATAATATTACCAACTCAGTATCCAGTAATAGCCACACCCATTCTCAATCTGCATCTTCTATTCACACTAATAATACTTCAACTGCATCATCATCATCCTCTGGCTCAACCAATCGGTCAACTCCCCTCTCATCTACTAATTCAATCCCTTCCAGCCCTATTGAAAAATTCCTTGAAAGTATGTATCGCCCCCTTAATCTGAACTCTCGTTTCATGCAGTTGTGACATCATCCACAACCATCTGCTCGCCGTCCGTGATGCTAACTGACCTTTTTTGTCTCAGGTAAAAAACCCTTCATTGCTGCTTCTGTGACTCCCGCTCCTAGTATGCCTCCTCCTCTGGTCTTGCCCTCGGAGATCCGCCGAAGCTCTTTGGCGAATACTCCCAAATCAAGATCCTCCTCCCCTAGTGTAAATCATCAATACCACAGCTCTCAGCCCCAACTTAACCTTGCTGGATCTCGCACTCCGTCCTACTCGGAATATACTGGCCGTCCTATCAACCCCAGATCCAAAAGCATGACCTCTTCCATCTCTACTAATGTTCAAAATACGTTTGTCAAACAGGGCTCCCGCCCCTCTGTGAAAACCCATCAGAAACTCAAGTCTTCCCAGTCCTACTCCAATCCCACTCCCAAGCAGCAGCTCCAGCAGCAGCTCCAACATCAAAACTTTTATCAAGAGCAGCAGTTCACCAATGGGGTTGCCCAAAAAAGTAACACCCTGACTTCTCAGAGCTCTGCTCCTAATCTTTTGAGCGCTGCCCGTAGAGATTCCAATGTCTCTACCATTCCGCAGGTTGTTGAGTCTGCTACTTGCAAGAAGGAAAAAACTTCTTTTGGTCAAAAGCTGAAGAAAGCATTTACCTTTGGTAAGTCTTCCTCCAAACAGCCCTCTCAACCTTCTGAAAGCCGAGCTGGAAGAACCTTTTCTCTGTCCTTCAACAAGAAGTCAGAGAGATCCAATACCATGAATTCTTCCATTTTACCATTCCATGGTAAATCCCGCTCCATGACTTTGTCCACCACCAGTGCTGTTGCTGCTGGCGGTGCCCTTCCAAGCACCAGAAGATCATCCTCAGCCAACATTAATGCCTTTGAAGGCTTTGAATCTGTTGTCGTTGAGAAGCCTCGCAGTAAGTCTGTGGTGGGCATGGACGATGATGATAATGTCTCCGTTCACTCTGGAAACTCCGTCATGTCGTACACGACATTGAAGAAAATGGGTAAAAACCTCTTCAAGACCACTTCATCATCATCGCCATCAACCCCTGCAGCTTCTACCACCCCTACCCCATTGCCTGCAAAATCTGTCGTATCTAACAACGAAGCTGCTGCTGCTAAAGGCTCGCCATCACAGTGCGGAATTGCAATTGATTCTCCTCTGTCTACTCCTGCTCCGATCCCAAGTTCTTTATACGATTCCAGTCCAAAACAAGCTAATTCTGGCGGCCCAGAAAATAAGACTTGTTCAGCACTCAGTGTCCACCAGTCCTCGAGGTCTATGGCTAGTGTTGTTGATTCTCCAGAAACCCAGCATTCCATCAAGTCCGAAAATGAGTCCATAGTTACTGATGCTGCTTCAACAATCAAAGCTACCAATAATTCATCTGAAACTTTACTTTCTCCGGTTTACCTTGATGAAGACCTGGACCATAACCTGAACTTTGCTGACACCATTTTCCCCAAGAAGCTGGACTCGGAGGCAGTTGAGTCCATACGCAGCTCTCTGGACAGAACACGGAGTTTGGAGCGCAGACGTTCTCTTAAATCCAATCGTTCTAACCGATCAGCCAACTCTGAGAATCCGGACGACCCAAATAGAGTGCAGGTACATGTTCCCTTGGATCAGGCATCTCTGAACGAACCTTCCAGCCCGACGCAGTCACCCCACGGAATTCTTAAACAGTCTTTACCATCTGCCATTGCTTCACCTCCTCCAAATCTGAGAACGAGACGTCAACAGCAGCACTACGTCCCTAACATATCACCAGCCACCCCACCTTCCAAGCATGATATCGGTAACCCCAACACTCCTCCGAGCGAAGTTGGACCTCATCAACGAAACAGAAATTCCATGAAGTCTTCACCTTCGATTTCTTCTATTTTTGATTTTGGAGAGAGCGATATCAACTTGGATTTACAATTTGACTTTGCCCCTGCTGCTGCTGCTGGTTTGGAGAATGAAGTTAAAAAATATAAGTCTAACCTCAAGTCTAAACCTAATGACAGACGAAACCAACAACTGCAACAGCATAGGCAATCCTCGTACAACAACTTTCAGCATAAGCCGTCGAGCAGCAGCTCGTCCAACATTCACACGACGGTCACATTTTCTCCTAGAATCATTATATATGATACTTATGATCCTATTGAGTATGATAGACATGCTGAGCCTGCAACTTGCAATCGCTTGAATCCCATGCTAGCACAACAAATTAGAGAAGAATTGAACAATCTTAAGATGGAGATGGAAGTACATGCTGAGTCAAGAATTTATACTCTATTTTTTTAAATACTTGTACGCTTTACCCAAACTGATGTAATAATTGAAAAATGACATTCGACATCTATAAGTACATAATAAAGTATAATTTTAGTGTTTTTTTTTTTTTTTTTTTTTTTTTTTAATTCTTCCCCATATATCGGAGTTAGGTTTTGGGAGAATTTTCAATATTTGTCAGCTAAAATTTTTTTGTTCCCAGCGAACTTGGTCCCATATCACCACACCTAGAGGTCAGTAGAGGTGAGGAATAGCTTGATTGAACCATTTCATGCCTTCCTTCAACAACGTAAGTTACAGACTCAAAACCAAGAGACACGCGAGGTTAACACGGTTTTCTAGACGGAGCATTCGCACAGCGCGAATGATGAAGCCTTCAACGAACTGTTGAATCCTGTCTACAAAGGCAAAGAGCTCACCGACAAAATAGATACAGCTACCGACAAGTGGAACCTGCTACCGGCGTTTCTGAAAGTCAAAGGTCTGGTTAAACAGCATTTGGATTCTTTCAATTACTTTGTGGACGTGGATCTGAAGAAAATCATCAAGGCGAACCAGAAGATCGTGAGCGATGTTGATCCGCAGTTTTACTTCAAATACTTGGACATTCGCGTGGGAACACCGCAGCGACAGGACCTGGACAGCTTCAACAACTCCATCACTCCTCATGAGTGTAGACTGAGAGACTTGACGTACGCAGCGCCCATCTTTGTTGATGTGGAGTATACTAGAGGCAAGAAAATCATCTACCAACGAGGCATTGAGATTGGACGAATGCCCATCATGTTGCGAAGCTCCAAGTGCGTCTTGAACAACAAGTCCGAGCTCGAAATGGCCGCTATGAAGGAGTGTCCGCTGGATCCCGGTGGCTACTTCATCGTCAATGGAACTGAAAAGGTGATTTTGGTTCAGGAACAGCTCAGCAAGAATAGAATCATTGTAGAAGCTGACGAGAAAAAGGGCATTGTGCAAGCTTCAGTAACTTCCTCGACTCACGAACGCAAATCCAAAACCTACGTCCTCACTAAAAACAACAAAATTTATCTCAAACATAACTCCGTGAGCGAGGAGGTCCCTATCGTCGTGATGCTCAAGGCCGCTGGATTGGTAACAGACCAGGAGATTTTGCAGCTTGTTACTGGTAGCAACCCCAAATTTCAAGATCTTTTTGCAATCAACTTTGAAGAGAGCGCTAGAGTTGGCGTCTACACTCAACATCAAGCCTTGGAGTACTTGGGTACAAAGATCAGAACCGTCAGACGTGCTAATGCTCCAAAGCTCACACCTATCCAAGAGGGTATCGAAGCTCTCGCAACTACAATCATTGCCCATATCAATGTTGACAATCTCGACTTTACAGAGAAGGCAATCTATATGGCCATCATGACCAGAAGAGTCGTAATGACTATGGATAATCCCAAGATGGTTGACGATAGAGATTACGTTGGTAATAAGCGTTTGGAATTGGCTGGTCAGCTCATGTCGCTACTCTTTGAAGATTTGTTCAAGACTTTTAATTCAACGTTTAAGGATCATATGGACAAGCTACTAAGAAAACGGAATTTAACCTCAGAGTTTGATGCATTAACTAGTATCACTGCCCAAGGTAGATTCATTACTTCAGGTCTCAACCGTGCTATTTCAACTGGCAACTGGTCACTTAAACGTTTCAAAATGGAGCGTGCTGGTGTTACGCACGTACTCTCTCGGTTGAGTTATATCTCTGCACTGGGAATGATGACTCGTATCTCTTCGCAGTTTGAAAAGTCTAGAAAAGTTTCAGGACCAAGAGCGCTACAGCCCTCGCAGTTTGGTATGTTGTGTACCTCAGATACTCCAGAAGGTGAAGCGTGTGGTCTCGTCAAGAATTTGGCATTAATGACCCATATCACCAATGATGATGAGGAGGAGCCTATTCGAAAGTGCTGCTTGGTCTTAGGTGCAGAAGATATTTCAATTATCGGTGGTCTTGAACTGTATTCTCCAGGCACTTATGGTGTTTACTTGAACGGTACTTTGGTAGGCGTTACCAGATTTCCTGCCAAGTTTGTGCAGCGCTTCAGGAGCCTTCGTCGAACCGGGAAAGTTTCAGAGTTCATTAGCATTTATCAAAATCACCATCACTGTGCGGTGCATATTGCTACTGATGGAGGACGAATTTGTCGACCTTTGATTATTGTGAAGAACAAGCAGTCTCTTGTGACTGCTGAACATCTCTACAAGCTCAAGACTGGAGCCATGCAGTTTGATGATTTCTTACGCCATGGGTTGGTAGAATATCTTGATGTCAATGAAGAAAATGACAGTTATATTGCGTTATATGAGAAGGACATTGTTCCAGAGACTACCCATCTGGAAATTGAACCATTTACAGTCTTGGGTGCAGTAGCTGGATTGATTCCATATCCTCATCATAACCAGTCTCCAAGAAACACTTACCAATGTGCCATGGGTAAGCAAGCCATTGGGGCTATTGCATATAATCAATTGCATCGTATCGACACTTTATTATACCTGATGGTGTATCCGGAGCAGCCTATGGTTAAAACTCGAACCATTGAACTGATTCAGTATGACAAACTGCCAGCAGGTCAAAATGCTACTGTCGCTGTCATGTCATATTCAGGATACGATATTGAAGATGCTTTGGTTGTCAATAAATCTTCCTTGGACAGAGGCTTTGGCCGTTGCCAGGTGTTGAAGAAAAACACAACAGTGCTCAAAAGGTACGCTAGAACTGCGGACAGGCTAGATGGTATTAAGTATGAACAGGTGCGGGCTCATGAAGAGCCCACGGCCATTCCCCAGCACTCGGAGTTGGGACCTGATGGGCTGGCGGAAGTAGGTGTTTTTGTTGAAACTGGAAAAGTGTATGTGAACAAATCGGTGCCGTTAAATCTGGGAGAGGATGCAGATACCGTTGTTAATGGGTCTACAGCAGATGAATATCGCGAGTCCCCAGTCACGTATAAGGGCCCTGAAGGCTCGTATATTGACCAGATCATGCTTTCGTGTTCTGAATCCGAGGAGCCTGTGATCAAGGTTTTGCTTCGTCAAACCAGACGTCCAGAGCTAGGAGACAAGTTTTCATCTCGACATGGACAAAAGGGTGTCTGTGGTATCATTGTCCAACAAGAAGACATGCCATTTAGCGATCAGGGAGTATGTCCTGATATTATCATGAATCCCCACGGTTTCCCGTCCCGTATGACTGTCGGCAAGATGATTGAGCTGGTGAGCGGTAAGGCAGGTGTGCTATCAGGCTCGTTACAGTATGGTACGTGCTTTGGAGGATCAAAACTTGAAGATATGTCTCGGATTCTGGTAGAGAAGGGATTCAATTATAGCGGCAAAGACATGCTGTACAGTGGGATTACAGGAGAGCCTCTCCAGGCATACATTTTCTTTGGGCCTATTTACTACCAAAAACTGAAGCATATGGTGATGGACAAGATGCACGCTCGTGCGAGAGGTCCACGAGCAGTACTTACCCGACAGCCTACAGAAGGAAGATCTCGAGATGGTGGACTTAGATTGGGAGAAATGGAAAGAGACTGTGTTATTGCGTACGGTGCATCACGACTGCTTTTAGAGAGACTGATGATTTCTTCAGATGCGTTTGAAGTTACAGTATGCCAGAAATGTGGGTTGATGGGCCATGACGGATGGTGCACTGGATGTCAATCTGGCCAGGAAATGGTGAAGATGACAATTCCATATGCAGCCAAACTTTTGTTTCAAGAGTTGATGGCAATGAACATTGCACCTAGATTGAAGCTGGAGGATGTATTTTAAGCTTGCACCTGAAGCTGTTTTTACCTGAAGCTGCTTTTTAAGCTTGCACCTGAGGCTATTTTTTAAGCTTACGCTGATATATATTTTGGATATACATGTACTATAAGAAATGATCGGATCAAACGAGGGTTTTTTTGGGACTGTAGTGAAACTTGTATGAAGTTCAATGTCTCTCGATATTGCAGAGCTGATTCAAATGTCAGTTTCAACAATCATTGGAAAGAACCACAGCTGCTACGAGAAAACTAGCAGCCCGTTTGAATAAAAGTGCTACAGGTGGCTGCCATGGATATATATCAGGTTCTGTAGCTGAAGAATGAAGTGTGTACAAGTAGAAATTGACAAGAATGTATCTGTATCTGCAAGTCTAACATCGGTTCATGCTTTCGTCTCATAGACAGTCCTCTTTCCTTTACTTTTTGGACATTTCTAGGTGGTGACTTGGCTCCTTGTCTCGGATACCAGGTCGTTTATGACACAGATTGTCGTGACAGGAGAGGAATGTTAAAAACAAGGTCTGCGTCAACCATCTTGGTGATTTTCCGTCCGACGAATGAGTAGCGAAGTTGATGCTAAAATGTGAGATTTTATAAGGTTATCACAAGTTTACGACTTTGTAACGATAGTTATCTGGGAGAAATAAAGTGGAACTAAAGCCTGAGCTTTGGACACGAGCTTTTTACCCTCAAATTTTAATTTCTTACTGGCTTTTATGGTTTTATTGTTGTCAATTGTTGTTTTGCAAGATTCTCGTGGAACGCAGAATTACGTCATGTTTGGGTCTACAGGTCTGTTTGACAGCTTGTCGGTACTTTTGACAGGACCAATATCCAGATGAAGCTTTAGAATGAAGGAGAGCATGGAATAGTTATGGAATATCAATGGGAAATGTCAAAAACTCTTGTATAGTGCCTAAAGCTTTCATACAATGTCGAAAACTATCAAAAAGTGTCAAAAAGTGTCAAAAAGTGTCAAAAATTATTAAAAACTATCCAAAAGTGTCAAAAATGTCAAATTTTATCAAAAACTCATAAACTCTTGGAAACGATCAAAAACAATCAAAAACTATCAAAAATCATCAAAAAATGACAAAAATTCAATTGAGTTTTTGACCAACTTCGACAAGAATGATCCTTTAATTTTTGTCATCCACATTTATGAAACAATTTTTCAACTGCTTTGCTATTAATTATCAATATCAAATTTAAATTTTGCACTTTAGTTTCTGCGTGCGTGCGTATTCAAACTGGTAAACACGCTTCACTGTTGGATAAATCTGTCTTGGAAAAAGAATGTGTACTGGCTGCTCCAGTCTATTGGAATGCAGAAGTAGCCTAACAGTCTCGCTTCGGGGTTGGTTGGGAACTACTGCTTAGTCCGGTGGATATTCCTTTGCTTACAGATTCATCGGCCCGCCAGCTCAATTGCTCTTTGTTACCTCGCTAACTTGAAGACTTCTGCGAATGATTCGCGAGTACAAAGTCGAGATTCGGTGGCTTGCCCACCTACTACAACTGAAACGAGCCATAAGTGAGCTGATCCACTTTTTGTTTCCAGTCGAACAGCTTAGAACTGAATTAAATGATAAAAATATTAAATTCAAAATACTCCTCTACCCAATTTCACTGATTCAAGTGATTTTTGCTGCTTCAGAAATTACCAGGTGCTGCTAGTGATGCTATCGATTTGCATTTTTAGCATTTTGGGCGGAATCTGAGTTTTTCACATATGCGTGCTCTTATGAAAAAAGACGATTAAGGTATTGATAGGGAAACAAGGCGGCATTGACGGCGGCAAAACAGATATGAAAGGAGATCGATCAAGAAATGCACATGGACCGTTATACTTGAATACAAAGTTGGTAGGTTAGAAGGGTTTCTTTAAAATTTTGTAGTAGCTAGTCAACAATACCTCTATTTTAACTTCAGATCGATCTAAGTCAAAAGACTGAAGAATGCTAGGCTGTTTTTATTGTGAATCCCCAGTGCAATCTCGCAAAACTATTAAACCTATTGTTTGAATCAGTTTTCTTAAAACCTTGGACCGCCCAGTGTATCGCTTACTTTTATATAGACAGTTTTGATTGGGCTTCAAGTAGATCTGTACCGTGGATAGAACCAGCTATACCTGTAAACAAGCAATCCAGCAGTCGTCTCGACTCATCTCATCATACCCATCACCTCCACAAGAATCTCTCTGGTAAATGACTATATTTCGCATCCAAACTAAAGTTGAGACAATCTCAGTCAACTACTCACATTCCTCCTCTACTGAATAGCCATTACTCGTCTGACCACAAGGTTCTCACCGACATTCAACATCACAATCCCCCTTTCTTGTTATTTCATCTGATTAAATGAAACTTCAGCCATCTCAATGAAACTATACCCTCACAATCTCTAGTCTCCATTCTCTACCACACGGCTTTTACAACTCCCGATTGACAGATAGCTTCCAGAAGCCTAATCCTGCAGCTCTATGCATTCTCTACTATGCCCTTTTGGTCTATTTATATCATGTGACATCATGTGACTTGAAATTTTCAAGTGCTCGAGCTTTATTTTCCAGCCAAATTTTTTCTCCTAGCAGGATTACCACACAGTATGCTTCGAATATATCAACATCGCTTGCTAATAAGGTCGCTGAAAACCAGCTATAGCAAGGTCGCTCCGAGTCTAGCTACCAGAACAATTTCTAGTTCTCAAGATCCCTTGTTATCCAAACTCTGTAACAAGTAAGTCAGCCTCTAATGTAACTGGTGTGTCTTGATCTAACTCTTACGCTTAGAGTTGACGAACTGGAACCAAAATTCATTCAGCGTAAGGATTAATACGATACTTTCAAGGCTTTTACTGACTTGTACAGGATTGAAAGATGCGGTAGCTATTCCATCTGTCTCATCAGAAGTTGATCGAACTCCAGAGCTGTTTAAAGTGAGTTCTCCACACTTTCATGAATGAAAATAATAACATTGATTGTTTACGCTGAAGATGGCAGAATGGTTGACTGAAGAAGCCAAAAATCTTAACTTTAGTCTTGAAGCACGCGAAATTGGAGTCCGTCAAGGCGTTCCTGGAAATGTGAAGTTACCTCCTATACTGCTCGGTAAATATGGTGATTCTAAAGACAAGAAGACCATCTTGGTTTATGGGCATTACGATGTGCAGCCAGCTCAAAAAGAAGATGGCTGGGAGGGCGAACCGTTTGAAGTTCTCGAGAAAAACGACGGAAAAATGATTGCTAGAGGTATCACTGATGATAAAGGCCCGGTGGTTGGATGGTTCAATGCCATTGAATCTTTCCAAGCGTATGTATTCTTTGCATGGCGGTCCTGGCTTCACTAACACGAATTCTCTACTTGTAGTGCTGGAATTGAGCTTCCAGTTAATGTTATTTTTTGTCTGGAAGGAATGGAAGAGTATGGTAGTGAAGGATTGGAAGATTTCATCAAGCAAGAGAAGGGCAAATTTTTTGCTGATGTTGATGCTGTCTGTATATCGGACAACTACTGGCTAGGAACCACCAAACCTGTTCTGACCTACGGTCTCAGAGGATGCTCTTACTATGCCATTACCATCGAAGGCCCAAATACTGACCTTCACTCTGGTGTCTTTGGAGGAACAGTTCATGAGCCAATGACCGATTTGATCCAGCTCTTAGCTACGCTTCAGACTCCAGATCACAAAATTGCAATTCCAGGTATAGCTGAGCTTGTGGACCCCGTTACTCCTGAAGAATCAAAGATTTATGATACCATTGACTACAGTCTCACAGATCTCCACGAATCTCTCGGTAGCAGGAAACTGAATCTTCACCCAACTGTCAAAGAGACACTGATGGCCAGATGGCGAATGCCTGCGCTGTCGATTCATGGTATTGAGGGTGCTTTCGCTTCGCCTGGCGCAAAAACAGTCATTCCTTCTAAAGTAACAGCCAAGTTTTCAATTCGCACAGTTCCCTCTATAACTCCAGCTGCACTAGACGCACTTGTGTTTTCTCATTTAACTCGCCAGTTTGAAGTGCTCAAGTCCAAAAACTCCATGAGCAGTGAGCTCCTACATGCTGGAGCTTGGTGGGTTTCTGATCCTAATAACTGGAACTTCGAGGCCGCCAAATTGGCAACCAAAGCAGTATGGGGAGTCGACCCAGACTTGACTCGTGAAGGAGGCTCGATACCCGTCACTTTGACTTTTGAAGAAGAACTGGGCAAACCGGTGCTGCTATTGCCAATGGGAAGGGGAGATGACGGAGCTCACTCGACTATGGAGAAGCTGGACCGTCAAAACTACATTCAAGGAACAAAGACTCTAGCTTCATACTTGTACTACGCTTCGAGAGTGTAGAAATGCAAATTGGTTATACAAACAAGTATTATATAAATAAATAAAACATGAGAAAGCGGTATATTTATTCATCTTCATCGTCTGAATCATTGGGATAGAGGAACTTGTAATCGATCTTGAGAGTTTTCAGCATATACTTCAAATTGAATTCAGCAGGTTTATCGTCTTTAGGAGCAGTCTTTTCTACCTCAGCTTCATATTCCTCTTTCAATTCATCATATCGCTTCTTCTCTTCTTCTGTGAGCGAGTCATAGTCAATTTCGTCCTCGACGTAGTTATTGCTATACATGCTTTCGCGCTCGTCTTGCCTTCGCAAATACTCTTCAATCCCGCCCATTGCTTCAACTCGTTCACTTGCCTTTTCAAAAAGCTCTTCAGCAGCCGTCTGCGCAGCTTCTCTCCAGACCTCCGTCATTCTCTCGGTTTCCTTGTCTTCGTCCTCCCTCTCTTGATACAGCCTTGCTTGTTTGGCCGAGTCTACCATCCGCCGCCAATTCAGCAGCTCTCTGTCGAGAGATAGCTCTGACATCTCGTTCGGTGGTGGAGATAGCACCGGAATAGGTCTGTCTTGCAACGAAGGAGTCCTTCGCTGCTGCATCAGGACTGGCGAGGAAAAGGACCGACTCTTGATGGGCGTGGTAGCCTCGGGTGGACCGCCCGCGAGTAACTGACCGGGCTCAAGACGTCGGCGCTTTGAGATTTTCAGGGACCCTCCACTGGGCAAAGGCAGGAGTGGTGTGGTCATTTTTGGTGTCTTGATGGGGGATCGTGATGGCGTCTCGGTCAACGAAGGGTCGTTGGCGAGTTGTTTTTCAGGTGTGGTTGATGTAGACATTTGAGCAATTGAACGGTCTCTGTAGATGAAATTTTCACGAGAGAAACAATATAAAACCTATCAAGTTGTAGGTTTTGATGTTAGTGTAGAAGTGACGAAGCGCTTGACTTGGTGATGGTGAAGAAGAAGTTTTGTAAACAAGTAATAAGGAAAAAGAAACGGTAGGATTTACAGTTTACGCGTCGTGGTTTGTGGGTAAGGAATAAGTGACATGATATTCCAATGTGTATATTTCAGACTGGGAGTTGAAAAAAATATATAATTTTTCAAGTTGGGAATTTGTGACGAGAATCTGAGAGTCTTGATGCTCGACAGGACGAACAGAACAACATGGGCAGAGCGACAAAGGCAACTAGGAAGTTCCAGAAAAACCATCTGAAACGAACGATTGACCAGCGAAGGATTGAAAAGAACTATAAACAAAAGTACGGCAAGAAAAACAAAGATAACTATGTGTCTAAAGAGGAGCTCTCGAAATCAACCGACTCCGAGAACAAAGTGTTTGAAAAGGAGTCCGCTGAGAACTACTTCAATACTGATATTGATGTAGCCGAAAGCTTGAAGCTAATGAAGAAGAAGAAGGCTGTTGTAGTTGATAAAGAAGTCGACGACTATTTGAACGATAATGGAGTCGAGGACTTCCCAGCCAACAGCTCAACTCCAGTGCAAATTGAGCAAGAAGAGGAAGAAGAGTATATGGATCTCAGTGATGTTTCCTTGAATGACATCAAGACGTGGAAAAAGGCGCTGGAATCAAAGGGATCTGGAAAAACTTTGAAAATAGTAGTCGCTACCTTCAGATCAGCGGTCAAGACTCCAGAGGTCTTGAAGGATGAAGTTTACGAGAAACTGGCGATTCTGAATTTCCAAGTTGTTTCAAAATGCATTCAAGGACAGATCCCAGTGGTAGCAAAGGGAGGAAAGAAGACTGTCGATGTTGAAAGTAAGCAATTCAAATCTCTTGCTACTACGATTAAATTATATTCCTCAGCACTCGCTACTTTCCTGAACAATGCCACTGATAAATCAGATATTGAAAAAGTGTTTGAGGCCATTCTCAAAACTTTGGTTTATATCAGTTCTATGAAAAAGCCAGTAAAACAGATCTTTGATTCCGCTGCCAAATTATGGGCTGGAGATGATGAAAATCTCAGCAAGATCGCCTATGAGTTCTTGACATTTTCTGGACAACAAAGTAGAACGCTAATTGAAACGATTCTTACCTCGACATACACCGAATTTTTGAAGTTAAGCTTGAATACAAACAGTACAACGATTGAGAAAATTCAGAATCAGAAGCAAATGGTAGTAGATCTCTGTGGTCTGAATCAAGTTGAGTCTTACGATATTGCTGTTCAGTTTGTTCGCCAGCTTAGTCTTCATTTGAAATCTAGCACGTCTAGCAAAAGTCCTGAAGCATACAAAACGGTTTATAACTGGCAATTCATTCATTCCCTAGATTTCTGGGCCCAAGTTGTTTCACAATATTGCGATATTAATAAAGAAGCTGCATTTGGAAAGAAGTCACTCTTCAGAGAATTACTATATCCTTTGGTACAAGTGATTTTAGGAACAATAAGGCTGATTCCTTCTCCTCAATACTTTGGTTTGAGATTTTATCTGATCAGAAGTTTACTCAATATTTCAAGAACTGCAGATGTGTATATTCCTGTTCTTCCGCTGGCAACTGAAGTTTTAAGTGCTGGATTGATGGCCAAGGTTCCTCAGGTCGAGAAGCTTGATCCTATTGATTTTAGAGTAACTATTCGGGTCTCAAAATCGTATTTGAACACCAAGATATATCAAGATGGAATCGGATCTGAATTTGTTGATATTGTTGTCGAATTTTTTGCGCTACATTGCAAGAATATTTCGTTCCCAGAGCTTGCAGTTCCCGCAATAATTGGATTCCAACGATTCATTTCCCGAAGCAAGAATGAAAAACTGAATAAACAGCTTTCAAAACTGATAACACAACTTGAAGCCAACTCCAAATATATTCACAATGAACGAAACAATCTGAATTTTGGTCCTTCAGAGAGATCTGAAGTTGATGTTTTCTTGCGAGAACTTAACTGGGAAAAGACACCATTTGGAAATTTCACTCTTATTCATAGAAACACAAGATCACAGAAGAACAAATCGTCAAAGCCTATAGCTGAGAATGAAGAAATGGTTGATTCATAGATACTAAAATTAATTGATAGATTGTAACCAAAAAAAAATTTGATTTCAAGTTTATGTACAATTTTTGAATGACCATTATTAACGCTTATACTTTTTATCATACTTCTTTGGCTTCCTCTTCTTGGACTCGTCGATATTGGGATTTTCCAACATTCTTTTCTCTTTGAGTTCCTTGATAAATCCCACAAGTGAAGACTTTTGAACAAGTTTAATACCAGGAATCGCGTGAATAGTTATTTTGACACCTTCTTTCGGAATTGGGCCGTTGATACGCAGGTAAATATGCCCGAATCCAAAGATTGAAAAGTCGGCGCCAGCAGGACCAACGGTAACCTCCATTGCTTGCTGAGGGACTAGCTCTGGCTGATGCTCTGGATTGTATGGCTTGGAGAAAAACCAATCTTCATGCATTTGTTTTTGTTCACTAGCGACCTGGATAGCTTTTTCTAAGCTGGTGAACTTTCTCACAACTTTGTCATATGTTTGCACAGCTGTCCAAGTAATGACATTGCACTTTTCAGGCAAATCATGGGGAGTTAGGAAAGCAAGACCTGCAAAAGATAATGTGTTTTTGCTCTTTTTCAAGACTACTCTTTTACAAGCTGGAATGCCAGAGATTCTGAAAAGATGCTTACCCTTGATGAGAAATTTCAAATAATCAGGCTTGATTAAAGAAAAGATTGCATCATTCTCGGTTCCAACAGCAGGAAGATCTGTAAGTCGTTTTTTGTTCAAGTTGTAAGCAATTTCATCTTTCGTCATACCTGGGGATTCTTGAGCTCCGTAGTAACGTTGTTGAGTTTGAATAGGAACAAACATTTTTTTATTGTCCTTAGTCGCTAGAGCATGAGCCAAACATGTTTTTCCAACATTGGGGTATCCGACAAGATAACCATCTGCTGGAAGACTGTTGTAGAGCTCATTGATTCCAAAGAATCTTTTGGCACTGACTGCAAAAACGTCTTTTTCGTTCACATCATAAAGCTTTTTCAACTCGCTTCTATAATACGGCAGAATTCGTTCTTGAACGTAGCGGTCACTTTGAATCAACTTGTCACTTTTATTAACAACCCATAGAATCTTTCTTCCTGCAGCGATCTCTTTGATCTTGGGATTAACTGATGCTGGGAAATCATTTCCGTTAATGACATGTAGGATTGTTCCATTTTCAGGAATTTTATCAATAACTTGTTTATCTGGCATTCTGTTCTTGAGTCCATCAACGATCTTTCCATTCTTAAGTTCCCTACAATGAACGCACAAACCATTATTGATATGCTGTTTACTCGACTCTCCTCTTTTGATAATGATGGTTCTATCGTTGTTTTCGCCAGTAATTTTGAGCTCATTTGGTAAGGTTGTAGCTGGAGAGGGTTCAGTTTGCTCCATCGCTGCTTCATTTGAAGTATCCGTGATAGTGAATTCATCACTTAACAGTTCATCGTCCTTCCCAGTTTCAGAACCTTCTCCCTGGAGTAGGGCCTTTTGTTCGTCGTCCCCAGTTTCAGACTCATCTATTCTTGAACTTTGTCCCTGGAGTAAGGGCTTTTGTTCGTCCTCACCAGTTTCAGCAGTCGGAGACTCATCTACTATTGATCCTCGTCCCTGGAGTAGGGCCTTTTGCTCGTCCTTCTCCAGATTTCCAATTAGTTGGTTGTATTTAGCAAGGCTTTCATCCTTGACACTATCCGTTTTGGCAGCCTTTGATGGCGACAAGAAGTAGCCTGAAGAGTTAGGATCATGGTCCTGGAATAGAGATCCACACGCTTGACATTTAGGAAACACGTCTTTTGCAAGTATTTCGTGATGCAGAATATTCAATCTCTTTACTTTATGGTGGGAAAGTCTGGCAATGATGGGGGTAGGAGATTGAGAGATCCGTCCAGGCACAGTACCTATCACGGATCTTATCGTCGAAGATCTCACCAGAGACGATCGTATGACAGAAGATCTCGCTACTCGTCCTAATGTTTTAATGAACATTCTTGGTGAATAAACAGGTTGAATATAAAATTTTCAGTTTCTGTTCAGATTTGGGACTATATATATTGGGACAAGATTTTGGATTAATATAATTACAAGATCAACTTAAACTACCGCCACTCACACAACTTTTATATCGGCCATCACCAATGTCTAACAAAAGAACCAGTTTTCGCTGCCAAAGATGTGGATTGAGTCTGTATCCTCACGAGTCTCTGCTTGATCTCAAACCTGCTCAATTGCAGCTCTTAGCCAACACGTCAAACGAAACCTCCGAACTAAGTAGCAGCTCAGACTATCCTGACAGACAATCCATCTGGCAACAGCATAGAGAATTTCCAACTATTAACGTGCCATGGGGGCTATCTCAGCTTCCAGAGACACAAAAGTCAGCTCTTTTGGGGAAACACGGTTTAATGGGCTCGTTTGTAGTTTTATCAGACTCTATGATCACCCCTAATCCAATAGCTTCGTCTACCAACAGCTCAGCATCGACGTCTAAAAAGAACAATTCAGAGATATTTGCAAGAACCAATTCTTTGGAGAAAATGTTTGAAATAATCTCGTCTCAGACTGAAATTGACTTTCCCGTCTGTATGGATTGTGAAAGCTCATTGATTGATGGATTTAAACAGAAATTTGACGAATCTTGTAAAGAGAGAGATTCTTATATTGACTTTTTGAATACGTTAAAAGCGGAGAGTGAGCCCACAGAGAAAGAAACGACTCAGCTAGCAATGGAAATCAAGAACTTGGAACTTGAAAATGAAGAGTGTCTAGCAAGTTTAAAAGAAGCAGAGGAGGAACGAAGAAATCTTTCCAAGGAGTTGGCAGAACTTGAAAAGGAGCTGAAGGATCTTGATCAAGAAGAAGAAGAGTTTTTCAAGTCGCGAAATTCAATTGAGTTAGAAATGTCTGAACTATTCAATGAGAAAGACCGCATTGAGTCTCTTTATGAACGAGAATCAAACCATTTACAAAAGCTTACAAAAGTCAATGTCTACAACGATGTCTTTTGCATTGGCTATGATGGATACTTTGGAACTATCAATGGCCTACGATTAGGTCGGTTGAAAGAGCGAAAGGTAAGAAATGCAATGGTTTAACATGAAAAAGCACTAACAAAGTCATTTAGGTTGAATGGTCAGAGATCAATGCAGCGTGGGGTCAAACTCTACTACTGCTAGCGACGGTTATTAGCAAAATTGATTTCAAGCTTGTTGGTTACAAACTACGGCCTCTGGGATCAACTTCTCGAATCGAAAAGTATGAAGTCGACGAACGAACAGGAGAGTCTGTCAAAGTTGCCTCTTTGGAGTTATATTCATCGGGGGATTATTCGTTTGAAAGACTTTTAAATCATAAAAGATTAGATGCAGCCATGTTGGCTTTTCTCGCAATATTGAAACAGCTATGTGACTATGTTGAATCTACTGATCGTTCACTCCACCCACCCCATACTATTACTGAAGATAAAATTGGTGGGCATAGCATCAAACTTTCAATGAGCGCGTCAAACGAGAACTGGACTACAGCTTGTAAATATGTGCTAGCAAAGTGAGTATTTTGCCAATTTGTTTGTGAACTTGTTATTAACTTGATATTTAGTACCAAATGGATTCTTGCATTTGCGAGTGCTAAAGGATAAAGTTTAGATAATATATTGCATTTCATTTTTCAAAGTACTCCCACCCTTTTTTATTTCTGAAACCAGTTGAAATTATATTCATGTTTGTGATAAAACGAGGTAAATAGTATTAAATCAGGTTTGAAGAATCCGAAAGCTGACTGTTTCAAGACGGGAGTAAAGAGCGTGTTCATTTTGACAAAGTGAGTTAACTCGACTGAAAAGCTCGGTGCACAATATTCATACTAATTGTAGCTAGATCACGGCCAGAATTTTCAGGTTATGCTACGGGCTGGACCAAATTCATGTTGACCCAGCCATTATAACTCAGAAAGTCATTTCCGGGGTTTACCATGGAGTAACTACGGTTGACTTGGACAATCTAGCAGCAGAAACCGCAGCTTCATTAACAACAGTGCATCCTGACTATGCGATACTGGCCTCTCGAATAGTGGTGTCTAATTTGCACAAACAAACACACAGAGACTTTTCAAAGGTGATTGAAGAATTGTATAGATCATGGAATGTGAAAACAAAAGAGGTAGAGCCGATAATCACGGAACAAGTGCATAGAATAGTGATGGAAAATAAAGATGAATTGAACGACGTGATTGACTATGAACGAGATTTTGACTATACATATTTCGGGGTGAAGACACTGGAGCGGGCCTACTTGCTACGAGTCGAAAATAAGATAGTTGAGCGGCCTCAGCATTTGCTGATGAGAACGGCAATTGGAATTCACGGTGAAGATATACCAAAGGTACTAGAGGCGTATAATCTAATGTCTAGACAGTTGTTCACCCATGCGTCACCGACGCTGTTTAACGCAGGAACCATTCGACCTCAAATGTCTTCTTGTTTTCTTGTTGGAATGAAAGACGATTCAATGGATGGTATATATGACACGCTGAAGACTTGTGCATTGATTTCTAAACACGCGGGAGGAATAGGACTACATGCCCATAACATTCGGTCTGCTGGGACGTATATAGCTGGGACAAGCGGGACGTCTAGTGGAGTCGTTCCAATGCTGAAAGTGTTCAATGCTACAGCTCGATATGCGGATCAAGGAGGAAACAGACGACCTGGAGCATTTACCATATACCTTGAGCCCTGGCATGGTGACATTTTTGAATTTTTGGATATTCGCAAGTCTCATGGGAATGAAGAGATGAGAGCACGAGATTTATTTACGGCGCTGTGGGTTCCTGATTTGTTTATGGAACGAGTTGAGAATAATGGTGAATGGTGTTTATTTAGTCCAAACGATGTGACAGGGCTTGTGGACGCGTATGGAGACGATTTCAAGAAGCTGTACGAAAGTTATGAACAAAAGAAGGTGTATTTGCAAAAGGTCAAGGCACAAAAGCTATGGCGGGCTATATTAGACTCGCAGGTTGAAACGGGAGGGCCATTTATTGTTTATAAAGATGCCTGCAACAAGAAGTCGAATCAGAAGAATATTGGCACCATTAGATCATCCAACCTTTGCACGGAGATTGTGCAATACTCATCAGCAGAAGAAGTTGCAGCATGTAATTTAGCATCACTGGTATTACCAAATTTTGTAGATCAGGATGGAGAGAAATCGTGGTTTGACTTTGACGCATTGCACAAGGTTACAAAAGTTGTTGTTCGGAACTTGGACGCTATTATAGATTTGAATTGGTATCCAGTAGCTGAGGCCGAGGCGAGTAACAAGAGACACCGTCCGATAGCAGTAGGAGTACAAGGTTTTGCAGACATGCTGATAAAGCTACGGCTTCCGTTTGAATCGAGCGAAGCTAGAAAGCTCAATATTCAAATTTTTGAGACGATATATCATGGGGCAGTTGAAGCGTCCATGGAAATTTCAAAGGAAAAGGGAAGCTATGCGTCTTACGAAGGGTCTCCCGTGTCCAAGGGACTTTTACAGTTTGATCTGTGGAATCATAAACCGAGCGATCTTTGGGATTGGGATAAGCTGAAGGATGACATTGCGGTTTATGGAGTTCGCAATTCGCTAGTAACTGCACTGATGCCTACGGCTTCTACATCGCAAATTCTCGGGTTCAATGAGAGCTTCGAGCCATACAGTACAAATATCTATACGAGACGGGTCCAGGCTAGGGGAGGAGGAGGAGAGGAGTTTCAAGCGGTGAATCCGATGCTTTTGAAAGATCTGGCCGCGTTGGGGATATGGAGTGAGAGGATTAAGATCCAGATGATAGAGTTAGGCGGGTCGATTCAAGAGATTGAAGGCATTCCAGAGGAGTTGAAGGCACTTTATAAAACTGTTTGGGAGATTCCCCAGCGTACGTTGATTGATTTGGCGGCGGACCGGGCGCCTTTCGTGGACCAGTCTCAAAGCATGAACATTTATATGGGAGGAAAGACTGCCAGTGTTGGCAGACTGACGAGTATGCATTTTTACGGATGGAAGAAGGGTCTCAAGACAGGAATGTACTTTTTAAGGACTACGAATCCGATCCAATATTCTATTGGGAGCTCAGGAACGGGAGCTGGAGTTCGAGTTGGGATTGGTGGAGGCCATGGGCGAAGGATATCATTAGGACACTTGAAGAAAGTACTGAACCATTGCAAATATGAAGAGCTGGATTCGGGCGAGACAGAGCTACGAAGATCGAGGATGATTGCAGAAGATGAGAGCGGTACAATTAGGGTTGTTGCAACGGCTATGCGAGGAAACGGGTTACGGAAAGCACATAGAATGAGTTCATATGATTTTGTGAGGAAGCTTGGTGCAGAGGGAGCAAGAAAAGAGGATGATGAGAACGAAGATGGGACGATAGGAGCACGATGGTCAGGAGCGAGCAAGCGGGAGTACGAGGATGATGAAGGGTATTTCGGGAGTCAAGAAGGAGCGGTAGAGAAGAGGTCAAAGGGCGACGGCAGTGAATGAGATCAAGGGCGACGGCAGTGAGAGGATATTTAGAGGACTGATAAAACTAGGAAAATACGAGAAAATGATAAGCCTTCGTATTCATCATCTAGAACATGATTGAAGAGCGTTGCTATTGTGGGTAGTTTTTGTGACTCCCCACAGACAAGTTACCAAATATCTGGTACCAAATATCTGGAGTAGCTGGTCCGAGCGTACTCTAAACTTTGATTTGGAATTGGTACAAATGATTCAGTTTGAATTTTCAATTGTGCTTAAACTAGATATAAGTACTTTATTTTGAATATTCAATTGTGCTTACTAGAAATAAATACTTCATTTTGAATATTCAACTGTGCTTAAACAAAGTGCTTGCAGTAAACTGTGGAAGAACGTCTATGTCTATACCGTCATACCGTTCAACTGCCAACGGTTCCGTCGGTAGATCAGGTCATCTGACATTTGAAAGAGTTCCTGAGTCAGGAACAGAGGACAGGCGGAGGCTCAGCAAAGCGGCCGTTAGGGCAACAGCCAGCAATATAGTGAAGGAAGCTGCCTGAGACGCCTATTCAAGACGAAGCTGGAGATGCAGGCTTGATTGAGTTTGTGACAAAAACCAAAAAGATCAGATAAAAGAAATCCGCTTTTGTGACCCAGACCCAATTCCATAGGAAAGCCCAGTTACACGTGCAATGCTCGGACGTAGTAAATAATAGCTATTAAACAATACTAAAATATAACAATAAATAATAATCATGTTCATTCAAAATATAGATGGAAGATTCTCCAACCAATTCAATTCGTAATCTCGTTCACACAATGCTTCGACCGTCTCCAGACCTACAAACGTAGCAGCCAACTGCTGGGCCTGAACTGTAAATCCAAGTCCTTCGTTGCTGCGATCAAACAAAGCAAAATCGGAAAGATACGGCTCAGAAGAGTCGTCAAAAGGATATACTGAAGTCGCAGCAGTGGAATGAGAGTAGTTAGAGTCCGTGGGGAATAAGCTAATGTCTGAGCATGGCGATTGGACCGGAGAAAAGGTAAAAAGGTTGTCGTTGGCAAAAAGATATGGAGAGCTGGTCGACGCTGATGTCAAGTGGGTAGCTTCGGTCGTCGCATTTGCCGATGAGAAGCCAGTCGGTATAAACGAGCTTGTCTCAGGTATTGATGAAAGAGCGGGAGGCGTGAAAGGTTGCAAGTCAGAATGTAGACAGGACTGCTGTTCTGGTTGTAAGTCTGTAGACATTTCTGGTTGTAGAGTGTCTAAGTACTGCGCAGCAGAAGCGGGAAGCTTTTGCTGGAGTGCTGGAAAGACCAACGCCAATTTGTATAGCATTTCATTGAATTCCAGAGCAGAGTCAATGAATTGAGAAATAATATTGGTCAAATAGTACTTGTCATAAAGTTGATTCAGGAACTGGGTAACGTTCTTTGGAGAATCTCTCTGGTTAACCAATTGCTTAGCCAATTTGTGAATCTGAGCTGGAACCTCTTCCTTAACAAACACCGGAGTCAGTGGTTGATTCTGGACCAGGAACACATATGTTTCTTCCAGTAAAGATAACTCAATAATGGGATATTCAGAAGATCGGAAACGTCGTCGGCCGTCTGC
This sequence comes from Geotrichum geniculatum, assembly GCA_030566045.1. Lineage (NCBI taxonomy): Eukaryota > Fungi > Ascomycota > Dipodascomycetes > Dipodascales > Dipodascaceae > Geotrichum > Geotrichum geniculatum. The sequence continues at coordinate 111,227 of JAJMHM010000024.1, read as the reverse complement.
CCAACGTTTTAGAGTGCTTAGTGGAAGATTCGTTCTGGTTGAGATGGCATCTGAGTCGCTTTCTGAGCTAGAGTCCATTGACCGAAACATTGGTCTTCGCTTTGATCTCTTCAGAGCAGCTGGCGAGTGAGGGAGCAAAGAAGGTCGACACTTTCTACCCCTTCCACCTGAGGTTTTGATCTGTAAACCTCTGCTTCTGATCAAGGACGAGATGGTGGACTGTGGGAATTTTCTTCTGTATCGTTGTTCTGCCCATTTCTGGATATCTTTGGTTGAAGGTCTAGGAGAAGTGCAAGTCAAGTATTGGCAGATTTCCTCTCGAGTAATATAATCGATGGAGATTCGGTTCGATTTGGATTTCGAGGAGGTCTTCGAAGTGGATGGTTCGTTCGATCTAGCTGATTGATTAGAAATGATCTTGTTGTTGTTGATGGTGGTGTTTGTCATTTAAAATGGGTATGAAATGGTACAAAAAAGGCGCGAAGCTTTGAAGAGAAGAAGAAGAAGAAGAGGAAAGACGGGAAATCACGAAATATTTATAGGAAGAGAGAGAAGACAATAAAAAGAAAATCACAAATTAAGAATAGACGTTGATTAATTGCAGGATGGAAGGTATTTTGACTTGATTGATCCTTCTCAGCCTTTCCTATTCATTTTAACGTTAACGTTTTCGGCCGTTTTAAACCCCGACCACCATACAAGCTGGTTGTGATCAAGACAAGGTGCGACCAAGTAGTTGGTGGTCGGCTTGTGGATTGGACTGGCTGAGACCATTACGACGGCTTCACCTGCAACAACCTGCATCTACTGCGTTGCCTGCATGGACCGTCTCTGTTGTGACTGGAACGAGCCATCTCTGCCAGTCATCATGACGTGACATCAGTACTACCATGACTGGCATGTATCTGAAGACCGGAGCACGAATGGGTACCGGCGGGAAAAAGAAACGACACCCACAGGATCTATGAGCAGGAAAAAGAAATTTGAAGAAACAGCTGCTAGAAAACCTTAGAAAAAGAAAAGGATACCAGAACATCCAAGTACATTGCCAAGTCCCCACTCAACCTTCGTTGCCCAGCTGAAGAGTTTCATGGGAAGCGCAGTAGAAAATATTTTGTGGATGTCGATGATTCCAAGGAATTTTAAGCGAGCAGGAGACGAGCAAAAGGAGCAGAGGCCGGTAGATCGTTTACTATGTGGCGGCTTTTTGAATGTCTAATAATAACTGTTAATACGATTATAAATGGAGTAAAATACACTAGTTGTGTGAATCGCGGGTTGAAAGGCTGTCAACAAACCGTCAGTCGACGAAACGAACCGCAATAAATGACACTCAAACAGTGGCCAATTAGATGCAGAGATCTAGAGCAGTGGCCAATAATATGCAGAGATCTAGCCCAGTACCGCCACTACTTCCATGTTAACCATTATCCCCAGTATCTTCGTTAGACAGCGGTGCCTGAACCCTGCCTCTTCGTGTCCTGCCTTGTTTAAGCCTTTTTTTGAGTTTTTCTATCTCAGCCAGGTCGAGCCCTAACTTACAGCAGGGTTCACTTTGGCTATAGTTCAAGAGTGAGATGGCTTAGATTTGTATGCAAGCTGGATCGTGATTCGGCTCGGTACATTGATAGAAACTGTCTCAGTACAAATTCTTCCAGTACCGATGAGCTCACCAGACATTACGTTCTTAACATAGGAGTCCCAGGTATCAATCGTGGAAGGCAAATTCTCCAGGATTACCCTCTTTTCTTTTACATGGGCTTTAAAGTGGATCTCTTGTCTGCATTTAGAGATCCCATGATCTGCTTTTTGTTGGCACTGTTACGATAAGCCTCAACGGTTTCTGTCCCAATTAGGTTGAAGCCCGAATGAAAAACAATTGAAACAAAAAAAGAAAATACAATACTCTAAATTTTTGGGTCATGTGAACTCTACGTAAGATTGAGCTACCTGCCTCTTTCCTCCATCGACAGGATGCAGATGTGATAAAGATAGATAACCATGGCGCGGTCCGAAGTACAAGACATAGTGACGGGTCTAAGACGCCGAATCACCAGTTTACCCGGATCAATTGGGCTAATTAGGTCCAGCGGTGTACGGCGGAGTACGGCGAAGGGGCGAACCGAGAGCCCTAACGGGCAGAAATTGAAACGGGGTCAAAGATCTGAAACAGCAGAATGAGCCAGCACCAGAGTGAGCCAGCACCAGAGTGAGTGAGAGTTTGAGCCAGCACCAGAATTAGTTTGAGCCAGCACGAGTGGTTGAGCTCAGGTATCAGCTACGGTTCCAGGTACAGTTCGAGGCCGAGTTCCGGCTCCATATTAATCTTTTTGAAGGCCAAAGATTGGATCGCGAAACGGTTGTTGGAAGACCTTCTAGAATTGCTTGAATCATCCGGGTCACTTGATTTTACCCTTTATGACCTGCCAACTTGTCACAAACTTGACTGGCTGATAAGAGCTTTGAACGACCATGCAGTGGCTTCCAGCTCGGCTATTGGCTACTTTAGGTGGCAGCACAAGGCAACGGCCGATTCTAGCGATATCAACTACTGTTCTGGAATGCCTGAAGCTGCTGTTCTGAGGCTCTGTTCTGAAGCTGTGCTAGAGCTGTTCTGAGATTCCTAAAGCTCTTCTGAAGCCTGAAGCTGTGCTAGATCTGAAACTGTTCCAAGATGCCTGTTCTGAAGCGAATCTCTAGCCCAATGTTGTTGCAATTTTCGTTCCATCATGTTTCTGTCGTCTAGACTTTCTCCAGAATTTGGCACTTTCCCTGCCGCTCTTTCCAGCTGTATTACTGTTTCTGGGGGTTCATGTGTCTTGGCTTATTATAAGCTGCATTAGTGCGTTTCCCGGACGCTGATCCATAAACAACTGGCTTGTTTGATTTTTCAGAAATCCTCATTGTCGTTGTGATGTCTGAATGGATCACGACTATTCTCTTGTTTCCCGGTTTCTTATCAACTACCTGCATTTTATAATTCTTTATTGCAGAATCGGTACAGATTTGTATTGCAGGTACAAAGGGCTTATACGAGGCTTATTCCGATGGGAGTGGAATTGAGACAAATTGGGTTGGATGTTAGGTTGGATATTGGGTTGGATATTGACGTTGTTCTCTAGTCATTTCTATTATTGCTTATAGTGGGCTTTGACATTATCACCACCAACTGCCGACACTGCTGATTCTACTGCCACTGCTGATTCTACTGCCACTGCTGATTCTACTGCCACTGCTAATTCTACTGCCACTGCTAATTCTACTGCTAATTATTCTACCACTAACATCCCATTCTCCATCCACTCTCCATCCTCCAACCGACTTCTTACGTCTACCAAACTATTCACTGCCCATCTCTCCACCTCATGCCATTATCATGACCCATTCTCGCTCCCGTGATCTCATTAGCTCGTTAAGGCTGTATATTCTTCTAGCTTGCTAAACTGCTCTCTTCACCATGTCTCATACCCTCACACCTGATCTACCTCTCCACCATGCTCAATTCATCTACCTTTTCAACTCCCCAGTCAACCTTATATGAAACTCAATTCATTGTCCCATCTTCCCTCTTCCCAATCATCACATGACATCCCGTTCCTTGTGCTCCACGTGCCTGCTGCATTAAAACCTTCACTCACATGACTTCCCCGTACCTCGCATCCTAAATCACCTGATTCATCATGACTCACATCTCCATATATATATTATGTAATATTAACATTTCTATATCTTACATAATACTAACTTCTCTATATCTTACATAATACTAACATCTCTATATCTTACATAATACTCACATGACTAAATCGCTGACATAATCTCGTCGTTCCAACAGTCACCGAAAAGCCCAAGTCTCATCTCCAGCATCCACAAAAGAGGCCAACAAGCTAATTTCCTATTCCGGAAAGTTGCTCAGGCCCCAGCTACAGATGCACAAAACTCTGTCACACTTATGCCCCAATTACAACTGACGTCCTCTATACCCACAACACTCGCTATCTAATACCCTGACCCTACTCCATTCTCACTGAAAATTTTCTCTACAGGTGAAATTTTTTCTACAGGTCTTGACTAAAAATTTTTTTCTTTCTCTTCTCTCTTCCTTCTTGCTACCACACACTTTTTTATATCCACCACCCTCCCTCCCCTTTGTAAATAGCTTCATTAGGATCCTTCCTTGAATCTATTTATTCTTAAATAGTATCTCTTCCTCCCCTTAATACTATTCATATAAAAAAAAAGTCACAATGGTTAACTTCACTGTTGATCAAATGCGTGCCCTTATGGACAAGGTCACCAATGTCCGTAACATGTCCGTCATTGCCCACGTCGATCACGGTAAGTCCACTCTTACCGACTCTCTCGTCCAAAAGGCTGGTATCATTTCTGCTGCTAAGGCTGGTGAAGCCCGTTTCACCGATACCAGAAAGGATGAACAAGAAAGAGGTATCACCATCAAGTCCACCGCCATTTCTCTTTACTCTGAGATGGCTGACGACGATGTCAAGGAAATCCAACAAAAGACCGTTGGAAACGAATTCTTGGTCAACTTGATTGACTCTCCTGGTCACGTCGATTTCTCCTCTGAAGTCACTGCTGCCCTCCGTGTTACCGATGGTGCCCTCGTCGTCGTCGACTGTGTTGAAGGTGTCTGTGTCCAAACCGAAACCGTTTTGCGTCAAGCTCTTGGTGAACGTATCAAGCCCGTCGTCGTCATCAACAAGGTCGACCGTGCTCTCCTCGAGTTGCAAGTCACCAAGGAAGATCTTTACCAATCTTTCGCCAGAACCGTTGAGTCCGTCAACGTCATCATTGCCACCTACAATGACAAGGCTCTCGGTGATGTCCAAGTTTACCCCGAGAAGGGTACCGTTGCCTTTGCCTCCGGTCTCCACGGTTGGGCCTTCACTGTCCGTCAATTCGCTACCAGATACTCCAAGAAGTTTGGTGTTGACCGTCTCAAGTTGATGGAGCGTCTCTGGGGTGACTCTTACTTCAACCCCAAGACCAAGAAGTGGACCAGCAAGGACAAGGACGCTGATGGAAAGCCCCTTGACCGTGCTTTCAACACTTTCATCTTGGACCCCATTTTCAGAATCTTTGCTGCCGTTATGAACTTCAAGAAGGACGAGATCCCCGTCTTGCTCGAGAAGCTTAACGTTGTCCTCAAGTCTGAAGAGAAGGACCTCGAAGGCAAGGCTCTCCTTAAGGTCGTCATGAGAAAGTTCCTTCCCGCTGCTGACGCTCTTATGGAAATGATTGTTATCCACCTTCCTTCCCCCGTCACTGCCCAAAACTACCGTGCTGACACCCTTTACGAAGGTCCTATGGACGATACTGTCGCCATTGCCATTAAGAACTGTGACCCTACCTCCGACCTTATGCTTTACGTCTCCAAGATGGTTCCCACTTCCGATAAGGGTCGTTTCTACGCTTTCGGTCGTGTCTTTGCTGGTACCGTCAAGTCTGGTCAAAAGGTCAGAATCCAAGGTCCCAACTACGTCCCCGGTAAGAAGGATGATCTTTTCATCAAGGCCATTCAACGTACCGTTCTTATGATGGGTCGTTTCGTCGAGCCCATTGACGATGTCCCCGCCGGTAACATTGTCGGTTTGGTCGGTGTTGATCAATTCTTGCTCAAGTCTGGTACTCTCACCACTTGCGACACTGCTCACAACCTTAAGGTCATGAAGTTCTCTGTCTCCCCCGTCGTCCAAGTCGCCGTCGAGGTCAAGAACGCCAATGATCTCCCCAAGCTTGTCGAAGGTCTCAAGCGTCTTTCTAAGTCTGATCCTTGTGTTCTTACTTACATGTCCGAATCTGGTGAACACATTGTTGCCGGTACCGGTGAATTGCATCTTGAAATTTGTTTGAAGGATCTTGAAGAAGACCACGCTGGTATTCCTCTTAAGATTTCTCCTCCTGTCGTTGCTTACCGTGAAACTGTCAACGGTGAGTCTTCCATGACTGCTCTTTCCAAGTCCCCCAACAAGCATAACCGTATCTACGTCAAGGCTCAGCCTATTGAGGAGGAAGTTTCTTTGGCTATTGAAGCTGGTAAGATTTCTCCCCGTGAAGATTTCAAGGTCCGTGCTCGTCTCATGGCCGACGAATTCGGTTGGGATGTCACTGATGCCAGAAAGATTTGGTGTTTCGGTCCCGATGGTAACGGTCCTAACTTGGTTGTTGACCAAACCAAGGCCGTCCAATACCTTTCTGAAATCAAGGACTCCGTCGTTGCTGCTTTCCAATGGGCTACCAAGGAAGGTCCTATCTTTGGTGAGAACATGCGTTCCGTCAGAATCAACATTCTCGACGTTACTCTCCACCCCGATGCTATCCACCGTGGTGGTGGTCAGCTCATTCCTACCATGAGACGTGTTACTTACGCTGCCACCCTTTTGGCTGAGCCTGCTATTCAAGAGCCCGTCTTCTTGGTTGAAATTCAATGTCCCGAAAACGCCATTGGTGGTATTTACTCTGTTCTTAACACCAAGCGTGGTCAAGTCATTTCTGAAGAGCAACGTCCTGGTACTCCTCTTTTCACTGTCAAGGCTTACTTGCCTGTTAACGAGTCTTTCGGTTTCACCGGTACTCTTAGACAAGCTACTGGTGGTCAAGCCTTCCCTCAAATGGTTTTCGACCATTGGGAGACTATGAACGGTAACCCCTTGGAAGCTTCTTCCAAGCCTGGTACCATTGTTCGTGAGACCAGAAAGAGACAAGGTCTTAAGGAGGACGTCCCTGGTTACGAAGAGTACTACGACAAGCTCTAAGGATCCTGAGTTGGTTGTGTTATTATATATATTTTTATTGTATGTATTTTCGGTGATATGTAATTTAAATGAGTGAAAAAGAAATATAATCGAAATGAAAATTGTCAAAAAATACAGTGTGAAAACTTGGTTATTCAGTATATTTCGAGTTATATGCTTGGGATCTAGTAAATTTACAAAACGACTTATTCCCACTCACTAACTTCAACTTGTACCTCACGTTCAATTATTTTTCCAATAGGCGTCCGGGTGCTGATAGACGTATTCAAAGCTGATATAGGGCCCAAAGAATGGTCCAAAAGCTCCTCGAATCGGACTACAAACCCATATTTACCATAGTCAAGTAGCCAGAGTCCTAATTCAATAGTGGTCGATTGGCCTGGTAAGATACGGGGAACAGGCTGGGATAGAGCTCCAGTAGCAATGTATCGAGAAAACGCAGCGGTTGAGGAAACAGATAATCGGCCAAATATTGGCTGAGACGGGTGATTATTAGTGAGAACAATTGAGAGCGTAGTGGTGCCTGGATAAGGCGAAGTCGACGGTGATGCGGGAGGAAGGGAAAGTTCGACTGAAAGTGCTAGTGTTTGAAGATGTGGAAGAAGAGCAGGCGTAAGCAAAAGTGAGTGACGAAGTTGCGACGTCCAAAGACCAGAGTGAAAGAGATCTTTATCAGAATCTTCATCAGAATCTTCATCAGAATCGCAGTGAGTCGGAACCCGTTTGATGGAGCTCCATGTTGCTGTTAACTGAGATAGAATATGATGTTTAGTCCAAAACATATTCCTCGCAAGTTCAAGAGATTCTGGCGTAGTGTTTTGTTGCACGACGAATTGCCGGGTTTCTACAATGCTGGGGATGGAGGTCTGAGAGGCAGTTGATGTTTGATCCATTGTCATTTTTGCAATAGGGATCATGATTCTTTTACTCTTCGAAGCTGCTATTTGTTTTTTGATTGTTTTGGCATGGGATTCGAGATCAAATTGGATTTGAAGAGGTCTAATCCAAGAATTTTGTACATCGAGTATTAACAATGCTGTTTTTTCAGCATCAAGCGAAAATGACTTTAATGGAGCTCTTTTGGATTCCAAGGCACTTGAATAAGGCATGATTTCAGCGTTGACTATCTGCAATCCTGGCTTCACAGATATCTGGATTGGAATGCTGGTGCTTCTCCACCATTGTGAATCTGTTGATGTTGAGTATTGAACAATAATAGCAGCATCCGAAACGTTTTCATATCCCCGGACTTGTATATGAATCTGTCTCGTACCATGTCCTGCAATAGAACAGAAGCCATTTTGGAAATCAGAGTCAATAAGTTCCAACACCTGCTCCCTGTACAATTTGTATTCCAATTCATAGATCTCTTCCAGCGTCAAGTTTTTCATTTGCAACTTTCGTTTAAGATCTTCTGATCGTGAATCAGTAAATTTCAACTTAACTTGTCCGGCCTCAACACTAGAGAGATTTGAAATCGTTAACTTGAACGTAGTGGTTTCTCCTTCTAAAACTGTAAGCCATCCTTGATCTAAAGACGTTTTCTCTATACTCAGGATCGGTTGTTTGGAAATAACTTGAAAAGAAATGGACGAATTCATAAAGCCTTCATCATTAGCATGTTTAGGAGGTTCCTGATATTCCTTGAGAAGTGCTTGGCCATTGAACTTGATTTTTTCATTAACTGAAAATCCGGCAATAGGTGTTCGCAGTGGAAACACTTGGCTTTGACAGTTTCCAATCTCTAGTCGACAGCCCGAAATCACAAGGCTTCCTGAGCCTATTGGAGTAGCAGAAACCTTGAGGTCCATAACTGTCATTGGGCCAATATAGCATTCTCTAAAGATACAATCCACCTTCACCTCGTCAGAATCTGATATTAACTCCAAATTCTTAATGTGTATTTCAAAGGCAAAAGGATTTTGAAGCTTTACTAAAAATTCAATTCTTTCACCTTCGACTAGAGTCACATTATTACCAGATCCCACAGGCTTTTTCTGGCCAAATGGATTGTGAAGAAACATGCTATTGCCTCCATCTTGTTTCTCGATTCTTTTTACTGGAACAAGAGAACTGTCAATGTTATCCGTTATGAGTTTGATATTTCTCAAAACATTTTTATCCCAGTACTTTGCCAATACAATGCCTTGTCCAGATCTTTTGGAGTTCTCTGTTGCTCGAATAATTGCCCTCAATATATTAATTTGATCATGGGCCTCAATAACATCTGCTAAGGTTGATAGCAGTAACCCAGAATACTTTATCACTCCAGTATAATCATGAACTGTTTCGCAAATGGTCAATGCTGTTTTTAAAAAAGATACCTTGAGCTTTTCCCAGCCAAATCCAACAATTCCAACTCCAAAAGTTAAACAAATACCATCTAATAGATCTAATAGATTTGAATAGATGCCATTTGCTACAATATCAACATTCTGCTTTAACGGCCCTGATATTTGAGCCAACAGCTCACGTAGCAAAAACGTCCTCTTCCGCTGTAATCCATTTCTTGAATATATTGAAGCTAATCCACAGACTACACGAGCTTGAGCTATGATTCCCAAATTGTTAAGCTCTGTCGCATAGATTTTAGTACACCAGTTTGAAATATCTTTCAAAGTCGGGCTGTCTGCAGTGATATTGGGCTCCATTTCGAAATTCCTTACGATAGAGCTGACTGAAGCAGCGTTCCAACCTCCGCAATTCCTTGCAGTAGTCAGTAAACTAGCGAGTCTCAATATAGTTTCAGTAAAAATTACCTGGGGTACTGATTCTTCAGGGACCCCTTGAGATTTGCCATAGTACCGCAGCACAGCTGAAGTATTGTCAGAGAGGAATTCCAGTAAATGAGGTGCAGCAGAGTAATTGTCCGAAGGTTCAGCACCTGAAGCAGCGGCAATAGCTGTCAATGCGATCGGTGGTACAGCTATTGGCATATCTATGAAGCTCAATAGTACCAAACAGACAGCAATACCTTCTAGAGCCGAGCCCAACCACAAGTAATCGCTGGCATTTTTGAGAGTATTTGCAGCATCAATGAATTCTTTGAAAGCATCTTGCCAATGGCCAGCAAGCAAATACATGTTGGCGAGATACTTGTGCATTCTTCCTTTCTGCTTAGATTTGGACTTGTCAGATAGATTTAACTTGATGGAACCCGTAGTTTTGCGCGATATGCTAGAAGAGCTTGACGTTGGAGAATGTAGGCTTGGACGACTATCTTTCCTCGTCATTGAGACCTTGAAAGCCTTCAAACCAGCAGCAGGTTTTGTTGGCAGTGGGAAATCCAATTCTTTGAGCCCAGGAGACTTGAATGGAGCGACTTGACGAGCAGCAGCTAGAATAGACAATTCTGAGAGAAACTCAGAGGTGATATCACACATGATGGTTCCCAAGCTTGTAATAGTCGATATACGAGAAGAAGGAATCATGACGACGTTAGGAAAAGATCCTTCGTAAGTCTGTGGGGTGCCGAAGACCAGAATCTTATGCATGACTGGACCTGGATACATTCGTCGCAGTTTGAGAATGCTCTGGGAGTAGTATTCTTGATCTGAGCTGTAGCTAAAAGTTGTGACCGCAAAGACCTGGACAAGTTAGTATCATGAAAGAGAAAAGAACAGGCAAACGTACGCATAAGGTCTGTCTCCAGGGCTCCAAATCCTGGAGCACTTTGACTTCTTGCTCGTTCCAAGACTTGACAAAGTCATAAATCACTTTGCCGTTAGGGAAGCCTTGAGAACTGAAAATTGCTGTAGCAGAGTTAGAAGTCGGGCCTGATTCATGTCTAAACTTTGACTGTACATTTCTGGGGGCTTTTGTCTGGGGTAACGTCACCTAGTCTTACTTCCGCAACGCGAATCAAACGGTTCACGTAGTGGTTGAAAGTGTCCTGCTTGAGAAGCGAGCCCAGAGGACAAACATATGCTTTAACTCTGGCTGGAGAGATGAAGGAGTAAGGGTCTGTTGGCATTGGAAGTTGTTGTATAAAGGAAAAAAAATTGGAGGGTTGGAAAATGGTCGGGAATTAGTACTCGTGGTAGGAGGGAGGGAGGTAGGTAGTCTGTGGTAGATTTACGACAGTCTGTAGTAGATTTACGACAGACTGTAGTAGCTTTATGACAGTCTGTTGTAGCCGGTGGCAGTCCATGTCAGTCCATAGTAGTCCATGTCAGTCTGTTAGTCTGTTAGTCCATGATAGTCTTTGTTAGCCTGCTAAGTTCAGCAACTATTTTTCTACCCTGAATTAAGACTAGACATAATTGGGAGCTTTTTTTTCAACTCTTCCTAACTACTTAAAATCCGCCAACCTATATTGAAACAATGGTAAACATCACAGTTTTGATCTCTGGATCAGGCACAAATCTACAAGCGCTGATTGACGCGAGTGCCAAAGAACAGCTCGGAGGTGGAAAGATCACGAGAGTCATCTCATCTTCAGCTACAGCCTACGGCCTGGAGAGAGCTGCAAAGTCGAGTATTCCCACCGTTGTCCACAGTCTACAGTCTGATAAATACTATGGAAAGCTCGCAAAGACGGACAAAGCTGCTAGAAAGCAGGCCCGCGAGCAATTCAATCAAGACTTAGCCGAGCTCGTGTTGCAAGAAAGAACCGACCTGATTGTCTGTGCTGGATGGATGCTTATTCTGTCGCCATCTTTCCTGGAGCCTTTAGAAAAGGCCAGGCTACCGATCATCAATCTACATCCAGCTCTGCCTGGCGCCTTTGCTGGTATCAACGCTATTCAGCGAGCGTGGGAGGCTGGCCAGAAGGGCGAGATCACCAAGGCTGGTGTTATGATTCACAAGGTCATTATTGAGGTAGACGAGGGCGAGCCGCTAGTCATCAAGGAGCTTGAGCTGAAGCGAGATGAGACTGTCGAGGCATATGAGCAGCGTGTTCATGAGCTTGAGCATACTGCTATTGTTGAAGGCACCGTCAAAGCCATTGAACAACTATGTAAATAAACAGTCGATTTTAGCTTCCAAGTTTTGCACTGAAGTAGATGGCCAATATTTTGGACTAATATTTTGGCCTAATAATTTTTTGTCTTGAAATTTTTTTCTTCCTGATTTTCACTTCCTGGGTCCTCCAACATTTTTGCTTAGTTTCAAGCCTTGAGCGTCGTTAAGAGTTATAAGTGTGTTAAGCGTGTTAAGCGTTGTTAAGTCGTTTTAAGAGTTGTCAAGTCATTGTCAAGTGCAGTCCTGAAGTTCGTCACCGTTTACTTTGCTTTCAGTTGTCGTCTTCAGCTCCCTATTTCCAACCATAGTTCTGTTCTGGCTGTTCTCACCGTTCTGTTCATTGACCACCGTTCTGACCGTTCTGACCGTTCTGACCGTCCACCGTCCACCGTCCACCGTCCACCGTTCTGACCGTTGTAACCACCGTCCACCGTTCTACCATAGACCAACACTCCACAGTTCCTTCCTACTGCTTTGATATAGTCACTCCTACTCCTTCCACTGTTATTCACCTTCCACTGTTATTCACCTTTCACTCCTATTCACCTTCCACTCTTATTCACTGAATACGATGAATCGCGCTATTGCCCTATCAAAATCGACTTCTCCCATCTCCTTGCGGAGATGCTCCCATATGATTACAGGACCAAGAGCTCATGGGATTACTGCTGCCTTCCAAAAACCAAAATTAAATGCATTTGGCCCTTTCTCTACTTCCTCCTCCTCCTACTTCTCTTCCCATCAACAAGCAATGGCTCCCTTGACCGTCGACAGACTCAACGAAAACGTCGTGAACGCTAAATACGCCGTCCGTGGCAGACTCGCCCTCAGGGCTGAAGAACTTAGAGATCAACTCAAGTCCGCCCCAGATTCTCTCCCCTTCAAAAAGGTCGTCAACGCAAACATTGGTAACCCCCAGCAGCTCGATCAACAGCCCATCACCTTCTACAGACAGGTCCTCGCCCTCGTCCAGTATCCTGCCCTTCTCGATAACCCCGACGTCGAGCTGCTCTTCAAGAAAGACGCTGTCGAAAGAGCCCGGACCCTCATCAACGAGATCGGCTCCGTCGGCGCTTACTCTCACTCAAAGGGTGTCCCCATTGTCAGAAAATCAATTGCCAAATTCATTGAACAGCGCGATGGCTTCCCTTCTGATCCCGAGAGAATCTTCCTCTGTGCTGGAGCTTCCACCGGCGTCACCCAGCTCCTCAACACCCTCTCCACGGGCCCGTCCTCTGGCTTCCTCATCCCCATCCCCCAGTATCCTCTGTACTCGGCTACCCTTACGCTCGTCGACTCCACCGCCGTCCAATACCACTTGGACGAAGAAAACGGCTGGGCAACTAACGTCTCCGAGGTCGTCGACATCATCGAGGCCTCCAAGGAGCAGGGCATTGAACTCAAGTCCATCGTCATCATCAACCCAGGCAACCCCACGGGCGCTATTCTTTCTGAACAAAACATCCGCGATATCATTGACGTCGCCGCCAAAAACCATCTCGTCATCATTGCCGACGAGGTCTATCAAGCCAACGTCTTTGTCGGCGAGTTCATTTCGTTCAAAAAGGTCCTTCGCCTTATGCAGCAAGAGAATCCCGATGGCAAGTACCAAGATGTTCAATTGGCTTCAATTCACTCTACTTCCAAGGGAATGATTGGTGAATGTGGTCAGCGCGGAGGCTACATGGAACTCACTGGCTTCCACCCCGAGGTTGAGGAGCATCTCTACAAGCTGGCCTCCATTTCTCTTTGTCCAGTTGTCACTGGCCAGGTCTTGACTGAACTCATGGTCCACCCTCCTGAGTCTGGCGGTGACTCTTACGAAACTTTTGTCTCCGAATACAATGGCATCTTCAACACTTTGAAGCACAGAGCTACTACTCTTTACGCTGCCTTCAAGGAGATGGAAGGTGTTCAGCTCCAGGAACCTCAAGGTGCCATGTATCTCTTTCCCCGAATCACGATCCCTCAAAAGGCCATTGACGCCGCCAAAGAGCTCAACGAAGTTCCCGACGAGTTTTATTGTCTCCAGCTTTTGGAAAGAACCGGTATTTGTGTGATTCCTGGTTCTGGTTTCGGCCAAGTAGAAGGAACCTTCCACTTGAGAACTACTTTCCTTGCACCTGGTGATGATTATGCCAAAGATTTCGTTAATTTCCACAAAGAATTCATGGATAAGTACAGAGATTAAAGGGTGATATATATCTAGATTAATTTTTTCACAGACTATCTGCTAGATGATATTAGAATGTAGGCCATAACGCTCGTAAATCTTTCAACTGTCAGCTTCAGCGCTATCTGGTACAATTCAATGGCCATCTCCGTACCTTTAGGATCGCCTTCAATTTTAATGCCTTCCTCGGGACTGAATCTGTTCATCTCATGCCAATGTGCCTTATCTAGCACCCATACTACCGTGTCTACCTCGGCAGTGACAGTCGCAGTCCTCCAGGTCTCGCTGAAGAAAGGGAGCTCACCGCAGGTTGTGCCGGCAAAGATAGACTCGTAGAGCTCACCTTGGTCCAACTTGTACTCAGCACGCAGAATACCCGATTCAACAATGTAGAATCCAGTAGCTTCGGAGTTGGACGCATACAATAGTGTGCCCTTGGGGATGAGTGTTTTGGTGAAGAATGAACTCAAACGGATCCAGAACTGAATTTCAGTCTTTTTCGTTAGGCCCCGGAAAGTCTGGAGAAACAGGGGAATTGGGTCCTTCAAACGGTTATGATCTGTTGTCTGTGAGTGGTCTTCGTGTACTCGCAGCGCTGCGTTCTTTGTGAGCTTCTTGAGTCGCGGAGTGGTTCCAAACATTGACGTGCTGGGCAAAGACTGAACAGTATTCAGCAAGTCGCCATGGCCAATTCTTATGGCGTTGCTGCTTGTTTCTTTGAGTAAATCCTCGTGCTTCAAACTGAAGTATATCCTCAAGAACTGGTTTTCTGCCCATTCTAAACTCGAATTCAAGTTTGGAAACAATCTAACAGACATTGTACTTTGATTTTCGTCCTCGTTATCAGATCCAACATGCTCCTCTTCGTCTTTCACGCTACCACTCAGCATTCCAATGGCTCTCAATGACTTGATAATCGAACTGTCGGGCTCTAGCCCTGCAATAAGCATGAAAACATCTTTACTTTGCAATAGTCTGTTGATTCTGCTGAATGTCTCTGCTGCTGAAAAGTCTATCCCAGTAACCGATGTCATGTCAAATATCAAGAACCTGATGGGCTTTTCCCTAAAATAAGCATCATCATCCATCAGTTCTCGAACCACTTGCTCAACCCGGACAATTGTTCCAAAAAACAGGTTTCCTCCTAGTCGTAAAACGTAAATCTGGTCCCCAACGTCCTTCAAAAACTGCTGCTGTATAGCATTTCGCCTGACCGTAGAAGAGGCTGCTTTCCCCGTATATGTGCCCTTGATTGCACTTACCTGGGAAGCTAGAATGACCATCGACATACAGGCAAGCAGAATACCAACAACAATCCCAATCACAAAGTCTACAGCTCCCATTGTAACCACAATCGACACAATTGTAAAGTATTCAAACTTGGAAACTCTTCCCCAAGTGTCAAAGAGTGCTTCTTCTAGTAACTCGAATCCAAGTAGAAAAATCAACGCCCCTACTACCATGACTGGAATAAAGCCAATAACGTCTGGACCAGCAATCATGATTCCAAACGTCGCTACTGCTAGCAGCACACCCGACAACTTACTATCAGCTCCGCTTCTAATGAACAGTAGACTGTTTGTGTAAACCAAGTAATTCTGAATGCTGCCGAACAGTCCAGACAGAGCATTAGACACTCCATGTGCAAGCAGTTCATGGTCAATATTGACATTGTCCTCCCCAGTCGAGGCTGCTAGAGCAGGAATATTGATTGGAACATGGAGAATACCAAAAAATGTCAATGCAAACATGGCAGGAATTGTTTTCAGTAAAGCCCAATAATCCACCTTGGAAAAATCATAAAGAGTATAGAAATACCACCAAGGCTCGCTGGTTGTTGGTCCTTGGAAACACCATCCCGCATCGCGAATTAGCTGATAGGAAAAGTTTGGAATAGCAAAAACGACAAGATGGAAAATGAAGAAAATTGACAAAAAGTACACGGGCACTAGCAAAGGATGGTGAGTTATCTTCTTTTGAATTACCATGAGAGTAGCAGCCAAAAGAACTGGTATCATCCATTTAACCAAAATCAGCACCCCAAAATCGTCTTTTGTGAACAGTAAGTAGCTCAAGGTATCCCAATCATACTGCAGATTTCCAGATACTCTCGAAGAAACCTCTATTCCAGTCACAATCAAGAACCAGCCAACGCCGCCAATACATCCTACCAAGATGTGCCTGGGGAAAAAGCCTACCAAAGCTCCTAATTTCGCCCATCCCAGGACAAAAAAGACAATTCCAGTTACTATAGAGCTGAGTGCAAAGGCTAAGATAGTCGTAGGTATCACGGCATCTGGATTATCAACCCCAACTTCTCTCACCAATGTTTTGGCCATTGCATGGAAAAATGGCACTACCTCGATCATTTCAGAGCCAACTCCGTTATAAAATGCGCTTCCTCCAAGCGAATAAGTCAACTGAGAAACGATGCACGAAACGTAGAACATAGAAAGCCCGGCTGGTCCTAAATTTGCAAATATGGGCTCAGCAACAGGAAATATAATCATTCCATACGATAGTCCGTCCAATATATTCAGTAGTAAGCCCACACCCACCGCAGGAAAATAACTGACTGGCCTTACCACGCATTCCGCAACAATTGTTTGTCGATTGAAGCTTGTTTCAATGAAGCTTTTGAACTGTTTTCGCCATTTCTTTGCTCTGTTGAATGTTCCTTGTTCAAGCGAGCTCTGATTGTAGCGCACGGCGGGATTACAAGTTTCCAATAGCGGAGTGGTTTCGAGAGTATTTGCTAGAGGTCCATGGTGCGGCTCAGGATCTGGTATAGTTTGATCCAAGGCCTTAGCCGACGACTGCTGGTTAGGATCATGGAGCTGTGTTATACTTGAGCTACTCAAGATGGTCGTCAAGAAGGATTTTTGTCCGAGATTTGAGTTTTTAATGGGAGAAGGAGCAAAGTTCAATTCTTCTGAGCAGCTATCTTCGCTCAAGCCAGTAGCTCTCGCACCGTATGCAAATGAAGAAAAGTCTTCTTCCAAAGCTCTGGAAGCCAGGTCGGCGGTTTCTTCTCTGAGAGAGTTGGAATTGGATAAAGGAGTGTTTTTGTCTCAAGAAAGTTAATATATTGGAGCTTTTTCCACCCGAATTGAAAACGTGCTATACATACCTGAGTTGAATGAAGAATAATTATGATGAGTAACGTAACCTCTTGTCCAGTTTCTTATTGGTATGGAGTGTGAATGGGACGACCCCAGAGATTCCATGGATGGTAGATGGTTCTGAGAGGTTGAAAAACTTGAATCAGCATGATCTGAATGAAACCGTTTGGACCAGTCTTGGAATGAAGAATCCGACATTGATGAACTTCCAAAGAAAAAGTATAGTAAAAGAAAAGAAAATAAATGGAAAGTTTGGTGATATATATCTATTCTTATAGCAGCTACCACTGGATCCTATTTTAACAATGATTATAGAACGAACAAACCTTAATTGCATGTTTGTGCGCGAAACTTAGAAACTGCCAGAGCGTTCGTCTTAAAGCTTGAGAAGTAGAATCTCGTCACTGGAAGCTTATGGTTGAATGTTTTTGTTAGTTTTGTACTCACTCATTTGAATTTAAACGCAAAATTTAGTAATATAAACATGCTTATTGCGTCAATAGAGCTATCGACGAGACAATATCGACGAGATAATATTAACGAGATACTATCAACTAAATACCATAAACTAATTACTATAAACTAATTACTATCAACGAAATACTATAAATTAATTACCATAAAATAAATAAAACTAAATAAAACTATGAGATAAAACTATCCAACTGCGAAATACAAAAGACGACATTAAATCACTATTTGACAGCAGCCCTTCAAAACAACAATTGCACTACAAACACGTTTAAGACTCCCGCTACACTTCAACCATATTCCGAGTTTCTCCTATAAGCTCTTTGATTCCATCTATCAAGCCCGTCCAATCCTGCCGTCCATGTTTTCTATGCTTATATGTCAAATCATCAGGTTAAGGGTGTTCTTAAACTCCCAACTTGAAAAAAAATTACCAAAATGCTTAGTAATTCCATATTGACCTGAGAAAAATTTTGGAATGAAAATGATATCAGAGACTTCTTTTTTTTCCACTTTCCACTATCATAAAGTGATCATCTTATATTCGTCTTTGATCACCGTTGATACTTTCGAATATATATTGCAATGGCATTTCATCAAAGTACCGAACAACAACAACAAATGAATCACCAACTGGCCTTAAATGGTCAGCCTGGTGGTGTTCTAATTCCCCAAACAGCATGCACCGTCTTATGTTGTAACTGTGGAAGACCGATGGATGGTACTCAAGGAACCGTCATGTGTACCGACTGTATCAAGCTTACTTGTGATATCACCACTGAAATCCCCCGTGAAGCAACAGTTACATTCTGCAGAAACTGTGAGCGATTCTTGCAACCTCCTACCCAGTGGATCGCAGCTCAACCAGAAAGTAGAGAACTCCTGGCTCTTTGTTTGAGACGACTGAAAGGTCTGGCCAAGGTGCGTTTAGTAGATGCAAAGTTCATTTGGACCGAACCTCATTCGAGAAGAATCAAAGTCAAGCTCACCGTGCAAGGTGAAGCTATTCACAATACTTTGATTCAACAAAGTTTTGAAGTTGAATATGTCGTCGTCGCTACACAGTGTCCTGACTGTGCTAAGAGTTTCACTGTCAATACTTGGAGAGCTAATGTTCAAATTCGTCAAAAGGTTCCCCACAAACGTACTTTCTTATACCTCGAACAACTCATTTTGAAGCACAATGCCCATCTGGATACTATTTCAATCAAGGAAAACCGTGACGGTCTCGATTTTTATTATAATCAAAGAAATCACGCTCTGAAAATGATCGATTTCTTGTCTGCAGTGGCTCCTGTCAAGTACAAGCGTTCGGAAGAATTAATTTCAATGGATACCCACACTTCAGTGAAGAGCTATAAGTTCTCTTATTCAGTTGAAATTGTTCCGGTTTGTAGAGATGATCTAGTTGTTTTACCTAGAAATATTGCAAATTCCCTTGGAAACATTTCCCAGGTGGTTCTTTGTAATAAAGTCTCCAACAACCTCCAATTCTTGGACCCCAATACCCTGGAAACCGCTGAGATGTCTGGTCCTATTTACTGGAGAGCACCTTTTACTTCTCTCGCCAATGCATCGAATATGATTGAATTTTTCGTGATTCATATTGAGCCATTAGGTCCCATGAAAGGAAAATATGCATTAGCAGATGTTCAAGTTGCAAGACTATCTGATCTTCATCAAAACAGTCAAACCCATATCCTTCGTACGCATTTAGGTGGTATTTTGAAGCCTGGTGACACTGCTTGGGGTTACTATCTAGCCAATTCCAACTTCAATAACGAGGACTGGGATAATCTTAGAGCAGGTGCACATCCTGATGTGGTTCTTGTGAAGAAGTCATATCCCAACAAACGTAAAAATAGAGGCCGTAACTGGAAGCTCAAGCGTATGGCTAAGGAACACAATCTTGAAGATGATGCCCGTACAACCAAGAATGATTTGGCCCGTGTTGAACAGGATTACGAAATGTTTTTGCAAGAGTTGGAAGAAGATCAAGAACTTCGTACTACTGTCAACTTATACAAGAAAAATATCCAACAATCAACAGATGAAGTGGGTGTTGAACAGGAAGATGCTGCTGCTCCTCAAGTCAGTTTGGATGAACTTATGGATGATTTCGAAGAGATGGATTTGGGCGATTCATAATTGTAACACTATTAATCCTATGTACCCATCGTTTGTTTTTTTTTTGGTTAATGTTTTCTAGGTGTTGTTTTCATTTTGAAGTTATATTTACCTGTGGTTCACAAATATGTATATATATTAGTGCATGTATTTTTTTTTCTCCATGTATCAAACTTTTTCTATTCATTGATTAAATATTTTACAATTTCTCGAACTGACTTACAATTTCCTGAAGAAAAATTACCTGTTTGATTTAAAATGATATTATAATAATAAATAAATGCAAATAATAGTATTTAGTTGGGTTGAAAAGAATAACACCAACTGGTTAAGTAAGAGATAAAAAAAACAATACTAGATCAATTGAATGGATTGGTTTCAGGTATTGGAGACCGTAAACCCTTCGCGTCTCGATAGGGAGAACTTCCTTCTGTCCCACCAACTGCATACATTGAGCTCTTAATAGCTGATGGCATTGGAGGTTTCTCAGTGTATGCAATATAATTATGAGACTGTAAAATATCTCTTCTTGGTGTCGATCTTCCAGGGCTTTTCAATAAAAACAGTGGCTTGTTGAAAGACTCTTCCATATACCTGTCTTTCATATTCAATTGTGGCGAGCAATAACCTTCTGGAACGGTCTGATCTCTTAGTGTAGGTGAAGGGCTAGTCAAACCCAATGAAGGATTAGACAAACTTGAATGGGCTTTGTGCTTAGTTTTTCTAGTAGGGGATTTGGGTGTAAAAGAAGCAGAAGTTGGTAAAACGGGCTGAGATCTTTCACGCTGATGTCGTTGCCAGTTTGGAATATTTGATCTTCCAGCACTTGGAATAGCAGGAATATAACTTGTCAGATTCGGTGATTGCATCAAACTGTTTCGGCGACTTATGCTTCTCTGAAGAGAAGCAGAGGACATATTGCGATCTTGAACAGCATTACTTGCTGGTTTCTTCACTGAGCTGTATAGTCCAATTTCAGACATGTTTGGAATGGAAAAATTAATCAAGTCTTTTGTTAACTCTTTGACTAGCACTGTGTCGTCAGACTCAGATAAGAGCTGAATACTCTTATAAAGACCAGTTTGCTTCATCAGCAAAAACTTAGATGGATGATAATCAAGAATCGTTCTTAGCAGTCTTAAAAGGTTTAATCTCAGCATTGGACGAGGAATATCCAGTTGTTTCTTAATCAATAAGAATAATTCAAGATCTGCTAATCTTCCACAAATTGCAGGGCTTGATCTCATCACTCTTTGAAGAGGTTCCAACACTGCATCAAAGAATGTTCCTCGGGCCTCCTTTAAGCCATCAATGAGTTGTTTGATGCTTCGTTCATTCAGTAGATTCTCTTCCACTTTAGCAAACTCTTCTTGTAACCAAGTCGCAATGGCCTCATACGCCTTAACTTGCCAATAAGGATCATTGGTGAGTTTAAGGTAAGTCTCCAGGCCGTTATTTTGCCAAAGAGCTCGTCGACAAATCTTCCCAGAGTGCGCCATATCACATAAGATAGGCAATGCGAACTCCTTTAGTGGTAAATCTGCAGAAATAGCTTCTTGTAAAACAGGAATGATTCCTACAGAAGCTGCTTCCGCTTGTCTGGACTTTGATAGCCTACAAAGATTGTACATTGTGTGCAAAATTTGATTGGCAAAGTCTTTGAAATAAGACTTTTTTGTTGACAGAGCAAGAATGCTAGTTAGATGTTCAATGGCATTTGAGTTCTGTAGTTCAGGCAAGATCTCAGGCATTGAAGACATATTTTTTATAAACTTAAGCATGCTCAACTGATGTCGAGTGTTGAGTTTGAAGAAGATCTTAAAAACATTGTAGAAAAGCGTTCTGTTAGCAACGGCATGCTTAACATGACTCTCAGTTTGAGAAAAATACACAAATATCGAGACAATCTTGTCAACGAGATTTATGTTTTCATCAGGATCGCTCAACAATAGATGAATGAGAACTCTTGAAAGAGAATCTAGAACCGCATTTTTTGACAGCTTTCGACAGATATCATTTCTCGGAGCTGACCCTTGCAGCTCAAACACACTCCAGATCCCATTTACTCCGATTGTGACAAATTCAGATTGAGTATCAGTATCTTCTTCAATGAATTCTGCCAAAATGTATAATCCACCACAAGCAAGGAACATGGGAAGTCCATATTTATCAGAATTATAGAGTAACACAATGAACATAGCTGCTTGCATTCTAATTTCATTGGAATACTTTTTAGAAGTAAACTGTGCAACCAAAGGAATGCCTCCAACAAGACAAAAGTTTTCTAGGCTCTGATCGCTATCTTCGAGAATGAAGAATATGATTTGTAGTAATCTGGGCACTAGCACTTTGTCTTCGACATGAATATCCAGAAGGTCAAGCAGAAGTAATACACCATGCGATTTAGTGATGGTTTTGCTTGTCTCTGGAAATTCATATAAAATATTGAGTAGCTCGTCGATGCACTCATACAAGTACTGGCCTCTCATGTCTTTGTTCAATTTGTCAAGAATAGATTCAACATGAGATTGAGCAAAGGCTAATCGTTCACGAGCAACATTGTCCACAATATCGGATTCGCTATAATCATCCTCGAAGCCAGCAAACGGATCGTCAGAGTCATTTTCTTCATCAACAAAAACGGCATCAGGTTTACCCTGAAACTGTTTGAGCTCGAGTGAGCTCTGACCTTTAAACATTGCAGAATAATCGAAATCTTCTTCGCTCTCTTGAAAAGAATTGAGTGATATGAGCTTTCTTGGAGAAGTCTCTGGAGAAGGGATGGCAGATTTCAAGCCCATACTAGATTTGACTGCTGTAAGACCATCTTCAGGAACAGGAGAAGGTGTCTTTGGGATTTCAAGTCCAGCGCCTCCAGTAAACATATTTGTAATATCAGTTGGAGAGTATGCAGATAAGTTGGGTAATTTTGATTTACTTCTGTCTGGCAATTTTCCAATGTCTAGCTCGCCAATCAGATCAGAAAAATCATCTTGATTTGTATCTCTAAAAGGCGAGTTTACGCCCAGTATATTTCTATTCTGCTGCGAAGATTTCGGAGTGCCAACCGAGACTTGTGTGCTCTTTTTTGGATGTTTGATGACACTCTTGACACTACAATTGTCATCAAGATCAAAGTCTTCACTAGAAGAAGAAGAAAAGGTTTGAGTGGCTTGTAGCGTAGATCCAGTTCTGGGGTTATGTTGATTCTGGATTTGATTATGCGATGAATCAGTTCTGTTAATTTTTTTCAACTTAGCAGAAAGATCATCTTCAGCAAAATCATCATCCCAGCTTTCTGATTGAGTTTCTGAGCTTCCTTTTATTTTGTTTCTCTCCATCATTCCCCTGAATTCTAATCGTCTAGTTTGGCTGAAATTAGTTAAAGATGCAAATGGGTAACTGTCAGATTTGGGGGTGGTCGAGATATTGTCATGATAAATAGATGCATTTCGAATTGTTCTTTTGCTTGGGATTCTGTTTGACTTCTTTGTGTTTTGGGGAGTATCTTGGTTGATGGCTTGGTTCCATTTTTGAACTGTTTTAACTGCTTCATCAAACTTGGATTTTGAGTCGTCGTTGAGAGTGTTTTTAGCATTGTTAGTTATCCAAGGGTGCTTCAGCAGTTTCTTAGCGGTGACTCTGAGGTTATGATCTTTTTGAAAGCATTGCATTAAGAAATCCTGGACGACAGGCGAGACACCTTCAGGAATGGGTGGATGGTCATTGTTCACAATTGCAAACAGGGCTTGCATTTGGCTTAGACGATGATATGGGGGGTTTCCAGTGAGCAGCTCGATTACGGTGCAGCCCAAGCTCCAGATGTCGGAAGCCGTAGTAGCACCGTTCAGTTCAATGACTTCAGGAGCCATCCAATTGGGAGTACCGACAACAGACTGATTCTCCTCCAGCTTGTTGATTTTAGTAGCCACGCCAAAATCAGCGAGCTTTGCATTACCTTCCTTAGTGGTGAGAATGTTAGCGCCCTTAATGTCTCTGTGGATTGTACCTTGATCGTGTAAGAAAGCGAGGCCTTCGAGGACTTGAGAAATATAGACAGCAGCTAGGTTTTCAGGGAATTTACCGAATTTCTTGCACATATTCGCCAGTGAACCATTTTCACAATACCTAAAAGACAAGTTAGCGGGAGACGGCAGGAGAAAAGGGGAGAGCATACTCTAGAATGATGTTTAAAGTGTCAGAAGTTTTTATAAAGCCATGATATTTGACGATATTGGGGTGATTGAGGTTTTTCAAGAGATCTATTTCCATCATGATGGTTTCCAGATCGTATTTTGCTACGTCAATAAGTTTGATCTGTTTGATGGCGACGGTTTCTCCTGTTCCCCAGTTGATGGCTCTGTAGACGGTGGCATAACCGCCTTTACCAAGGCAGTCTCCCAGGAACTAGACATGTTAGTAGAGAAGTAGGATGAGATGAGAGGTAGAGCAGCAGAGTAGAACGGCAGAACAGCAAAACAGCAAAACAGCAGAACAGCAGAACAGCAGAACAGAACAGAGATGAGAAGCAGAACAGACGAGAATCAAAACATACATAGTTACCGAGGGGCGCCACGTTATGACGGAGTTTTTGAGCAGGAGTCGAAGAGACGATATCTGCTCCAGCTTCACCGAAACCGTATGCTACAGAATTCTCACGAAGCTTTTTAGGGGTCTGAGGCTCCATGATGTCGGAGACGATGCGATAGGGAGTTGAAGGTGAACTGTACGGTGACGGCACAGTCAATCAATAAATAATGAGTGGGCAGTAGCTATCAATGCGAGACGGTGATGCTGACGAGTTTATGCTGAGGACGATGAGAATGATGATGGTGATGGTGATGAATGTTGATAGATTCTTCAATACAATGAAAAGCTCATGATCAGGGCAAGTGTAAGTGTTAAATTGAAGTTGTTGTCAGTTCACCAAAACAATCTTCGAAGCAACAAATAAATATCAAGTAGAAACAAAAATAACATGAAAATCAATGATTTTTATTTTCATGAAAATGTAGTTTTTGATTTTTTTTTTTTTATTGTTTACTTTTTCCCTTTTTGGAATCAAAACACAAAAAGAAATAAGGTCCTAAACTCCAAGGGTTAGGCACAATTTTGGCCTACCATCAAATCACAGAGCCAAAATGGATCGTCAATACTCTTCTTCATCAGCGTGAGAACTACAGGCTGGAGCGATTGAAAAGTCCAGGAGTCTGGGCGCTAGTTCCTTGAGTCCGAATCTGCAGCTGAGCGTTCTGGAGATACAATAGAAACAATGGTGGATTGCTCCAAAGTCTGCACTCTTACTCTTGTGTATCAGCATTGAAGATCCTAAGACTCTTGATTGTAATCAGTTTTTGTAATCGGTTCTTCACAATGTGTTGACCTGCAGTCAATGTGCGCGAACTCTCTTGTCATTCATGGAACGCAGCAGAAGCCTTGATTTGAGCTCAATCATGGGGTCCAATGGTTATGCCACCTTCAGTGCCTCTGGTTTCTTTCCTTGACTGATAACGTTTAACGTCGGCGCTATTTCCCCATACTGGAATAAGGTACGCCTTATGGATGTGTATTCTCATTCTTTGGCCGCCTCAATGCCACTTGGGCTCAAGAGATGCAGTATAGGAAACTAGTTTTTGAGACGTCTACATCATTTGGCATGCAATTTGATGGTCTTTTATACCTTTCAAGTCTAGATACAATTGAAACTTTCAATAATTGGGTCCATGAAATTTGTCTTTCCCAGATGGGAAAATCACAAATATGAAGAGTAGGAGATATTTTGATAGTTATTTTATTAATTTTATTTATTTTATTGTTTTATTTTCCTTATTTTATTATTACTTTATTTTCATTATTTTATTATTGTTTTATTATTATTATTTCATTACTTCATTATTCCATTATTATTTATTATTCAATTATCATTTCATGTCATATTTCATATTTAATACTTACCTAAATCTAATTTAATTAAACTAAAATCTACATCTAAATATCAGATTCTTCACGGTAAATCTGTTAGCAAGACGCTCCACAGATCTCTCACTGTCTCCACTGTGTCCGCAGAAGGATTAGAAACAGGTCGCTGTTGACGTATTGACTTCTAAGCTGATACCAACGTCCAATTAAAACCATGACACGGTGGGAAGACCTCGTCAATTCGCCTTTGCTGATATTATCGTTGACATTTCGTCACTTTGGGTTTTATCCGACACAAATTGAACAATAGTCAATCAGTAGCCTAGCTCAGCTTAACTTCTACATACACTTTTACATACACACATGTACATGATGCGTGACAAGATGAGAAATACAATCAAAGATGCGTGCAAGTCGTAGCTCCGAGTTTGTGGGTCAACAGAGCTTTAGGTAGTTTACATGTTCCTGAGGTTGCAGCTTGTCTGGAAACAATGGGCATAGCTGCTCCACTGAATCTCATAAAAGACCAGCTGCCAACGCTTATTATTTGATTGTAAAGTCTGATCCAGCTTGGAGCCTCGGGATCGAGCTAGGCCTTACTTTTTCTGCTTTAAAAGCGGTCCATCTTGAATGGTTGTGCTGGGATATGAGAGATCAGAGACTCCTGATTGTCGTTGTTTAAATGGGATTTGAAAACTGGTGATCTATAATTACAGTTGGCTGTTGCTGTTGAGTTAACTGTTGAGTGTTGAGTTTTAACTGTTGATTGTTACTGTTCACTGCTAATTGTTAACTGTTAACTTAACTGTTAACTGTTAACTGTTCACTGTTAATTGTTAATTGTTAACTTTTCACTGCTAACTCTTCACTGTTCACTGCTAACTCTTCACTCCTAAATCTTCACTCTTAACTCTTCACTCCTAACTCTTCACTGTTCACAATTGACCACCAAAAAAACATCGTAAACTAGAATCAACTACGAAACTCTAAATCTTAAACGTAACTATCCCTTAGGACCTTAAGATTAAGGGGTAAAGCAGATTAACGATATCTTGACCGTTCTACTGCCGTGATTCTGGAACACTAGGGATACGAGAATGTCAACGTTGCAGCTGGCTATTCTGTTAACGATCATAATAATCCTTCCATTTATTTTTAAAGTTGGCTACCGCCGATTTGATGAACTTATAGGAAGGTTGATTTCAGTTTCCATGTTCAACTTAAAAAATAATATTATTACCAAATCTGTATAGAAGAATTCGAAAGCCCAATACGGAAATAGTACTTGAACCTTGGTAACCTGGTTAGGGCTAGTGGTAGGGTCAAGGGTTATTTTAGTTAGGGCTTTGTAAACTATAAAAGCGTGGAAATTTTTCAATCTAAAAGTTTCTCCTTCCCACTAACTTGTGAAATCGAGCCGACGATATGGTATGTTCTTACTATAATGGCTAGATGAATCTTGCAATGATGATCCAATTTTGCATTTTCTGGCATCTCTAATGCTAGAGGCCTATTTCTGGGGTCTCGATGAATATAATTTTGACTATTGACTGATATTCAAGATACATCTTGCCATTGCTAGTTTCACGATCCGTTTACTAACTTTTTACAGTTCATTGAGCATATCGATTATAAGCCGATATAAGAGTTAATTTAAGTTTATTAGACTTTATCTTCGTAGAGAAATTTCCAATCTTCTATCTCCTCTGCCATCCCTCGCAGCTTGTCTTTCATGCCCAAGACTCCACAGGAGCCCAGCAGCAGTCGAAGCGGAGGAGTTTGACAGTGTGCAACCTGAAGTTTTCAGTTAGCTTTGGTTCAAAGGCCGCCGGATCTCACATACTTCCCAGATTATCGAGGCTATTTTAACGGTGCTGGTAGCCATGATCTTGGCCAGATCCTTTGTAAATTCTTCGCCGTATTCTGCTGGCGTGTCTTTGTACGGCTCAGACAGTTCTTTCATGACAAAGTGCGAGGAGAATTTGGTCTTGTTGAGATGAAGGATTCCCGTTCTATATCGTGTTAGCAGATGAAAAGTGTGGCTAGCTTGAACTCACGGTCTGGCGACGCTCACTTCGTCTTCTTGCGAGCCTGATTTGGCGTATCCCGTCTCTATAATCGTCACTCGGCAGCCTAGATGTTCCACTTCTATTGCAAAGCTCTCCAAGAGGCCTTCCGCAGCCCATCTTGTTGCACTGTAGGGGCCGAACCCAGGCGCTCCCAGCACGCCCATGGACGACGTGAAGCTGATGATATGGCCGCCACTGGAGCTCTCTCCTTTTGCTTTGGCAGTCAGGTACGGCAGGACTGCTCGGAGCGTGTGGAAGAGGCCGGTGAAGTTGACTTCGAACTGGCTTCGGACCTCAGACTCGACTTGATCTTCGCACGCGCCGACCACGCCGTAGCCAAAGCAGGTCACGACGACGTCGATTCGGCCGTATTCTCTGAGACACGACTGCACGGCTTTGTCGACGGAGCTGCGCAGCCGGACGTCGCACTTGACGCGTTTGCAGGAGCTCCGGAACTCGTTTCGAATGAATAGCAGCGGATTTGGTCTGGGTGCGGATTTGAACGGCCGTTTCTTGCTGGGTGTAGAAGACTCGTCCCACGCGCTGCAGTCGTACTCTTCGTCGAGCGCGGCGATCATGACGGAGTCCCGGCGGTTGATTGCGAGTTTCGAGATTTGTCTGCCCAGAGCACCGGTTCCTCCGAAAATCAGCCATACGAGCGAGGGCACCTGGTTTTCTGCGTAAGCTTTAGACGAGACTGCACCGCAGCTTTCTGGGAGCAGGGAGGAGTCTATGGAGGATGCTATTACTTCAGGAGTCAAGTGGAGGGTGGCTGCCATTTCAGAGTTGCGTTCAGAGTAGAGGGTAGCTGCTATTTCAGAGTTGCGAATCGTGGAGAAGGAAGCAAAACAGTGTGGGGGCATTCTGAGACGAAGATTACGAGAACGGCGCTATTTTTTCAGTTTGAAGCATTGGGAGTAGTTTTCAGGTCAGTAGGAGTAGGTAGGTAGTAGTAGGAGTAGGAGTAGGAGCAGTAGTAGGAGTAGGAGTAGCAGTAGTAACAGTAGCAGTAGTAATAATAGGGGTAGTAGTAGCAGCAGTAGCAGTAGCAACTGGATGTCTTAGTGATAAAAAGACTTTGGGGAGTATAAAGATCTTGGGTCTTATATTAGGTCTTATATTAGGTCTGATCTTGGGCCTGATATTAGGTCTGATCGACCTTAAGGACCTTAAAGACCTTAAGTAGTAGGCCTGATTTCAAGTAGGCCTGATTTCAAGTAGACCTGATCTTAGTAGACCTGATCTTAGTAGACCTCATCTTAATAGACCTGACCACCTTAAGAAGTAAACCTCAATTAGCAGACTAGAAGCAGCTTCAAGCTGGTAACTCAAACAACTCTACAGCTTACAACTCGTCTACTCACTGCTAATAACAGCTTTGAAGCTTCAGACACTTCCCTCCTACTGCTTATATACAAAGGAAGCTCCAAATCAATACACATTTTACATCTCAATTGCTGACTTTTGTACAAATTTACCACCTCACCTTTAGCAAAACCTTTAGCCCTCAGTAAAACCTTTAGTAAAGTCCAAACCTTTGGCCCTTAGCAAAATCCAAACCTTTGGCCCTCAGCAAAATCCAAACCTTTAGCCCTTAGCAAAATCCTCCAGCTGAAGCCTTAGCCTGACTGTTTCTACTACGGAACTTTGTTTGCAATTTTTTTTAATTTTCTTCCCTTTCTTATATCCATTCTTGGACTACTACTACACCTTCTGCATCCTTCTATCAACTCCAACTTACCACCTTGGCTACTTAGCGACGCTTTCCATCCTCTGAGTCGAGCTAGCCCAGTTCTTCCACTATCCTTCAAGTCGTCTTCCAACGCCCCTCCTCGTCGATCTTACATGACTGGACCTTCAGAATATGGCAGACACGCTTGAAAAAGAACCTCTCGCTTCAGATTCAAGCCTGAATGAAGCTCCCTTGGATCTTCCCAAAGACCTCTCGCCGGGCGACCAGAAGCTCGACATTGACGAACTCCCCCTCGAGTTCCCGTCCAGCGATGACTCTAACCAACAGCCCTATCCAGATGAAAATGAACCACTACCACCACTGCCCACTCAGCTCGACGCTCAGGACCAGGACAGAATGGCTAATATCGACGCTGAAGGAACCGCTGAATTCCCTGAACTCTTTCCAAACATTTACGACAGTAATAACTATTCCCCAGGCCAGGGAACTACTGAAGACCAAGCTGAATTCATAACTCACACTACCACTCCAAAGGGCGTCGATGTCACTACCAACCTCGCTCCTGAGCTCTCAAGACCGCCAAATGGCATCTCCTCTCCACATGTTTCAGACTCTGCGCCGGCTCCTAGAAGACCTCGTGCAAACAGCAACGACCGCTCAAGAATGAGAGCTGAAGAAATCTGTCAAGAAAGTATCAACTTTGTATGTCTGCGTCTTTCTACCCTCTAGACCACTTCTAACTTCCTCTAGGTCCCTAAATTTGAATACAAGTACTCCGAGTGCGGTGATTTCATAGACGAAATAGAAGACTGGTTTTTGTACGACTCAAACGACAGCTTCAACACCATCAAGTTCCAATTTCTAAACACCCACAGAGTCGACTGGAGCGCTTGCGACCCAAAACAACAACATACTATCGTTGAAAATCACATTAAAGATTTAAATTCTGACGATAAACTTTCTCGAATCGTTTCCGTCTCGTGCATCGCGTACATTGCAATGGGAAACTATGGTACTATCGAATCTATCGAACATCATGTCGAATGTATTAAACGAAACACAAAATTACTATGGGAACTCAATGTCATTCCTCCGCTCTATCTGCTACTGCAGAAACTCATTGACACAAAAGTTCCTGAAAATATCTTTGATTTCACCAGCCCGCTGGAAGACCCCACTGATTGCAACACTCAAAGAACCATTGATCAGGAACTGCTCAATGTGTTGACAATATTTTACTTCATGATAGAGGCTAACCGAAATGATTCCAAATTTTCAGACCATCTAGACAGCCTGAACCCAAAAATTCTACAGTATTTGATGAAGGCCGTTGGAAGATTAAGATGGGGAATCAATGGAAACTTGCCTTTGAGAAATATCTTCCTGCTCTTTTGGAAGTTGATGCTAACTATCATGGGAGGAGCTGAAGAAATGAAGTCTACACAACAGTATATTCTCGACAAGTATAATCTACCCGCTAATTCTGATCCTGATAAAGTTACTGCGTCCCCATTAGACTACCACGCCTTTCGACAAGATATTGTATCCAGATATCCATCTTACATTCCTCCTTCGTCTATGCTTCCTGATAACTTTGAGAACATTCATAGCATATCTCACTATATTGAAATTCCTAGGCCTGCACATGCTCAGAATTCAAATAAATCATTACCAGCACCAACTGTACATATTGCGACTCCCGCACCTTCACCATCATCATCACCAGCCATTGCAGCAGGCCAGAAGTTAAAAAAATCTGTTTTCATGACGAATCAGAGTTTTCCTTTCATCCATCCCACTGACGATACTGTTCCTCAGAGTATTATAGAAGCTAGTGAATTATTTGCCAACCGCGTCAGAACCACTCCAGCAATGATCCAACTATGGGAAGAAAGAGATCGATTCATGAAACAAGAGAGAGGATGGGACAGAGAGGTTACATCGTTAACCCAACAATCAGGAGATGACTGTCGAGAAAAGATCATTTTGGACAGAATTGAAACATTCTATGTAAGTAGATTGCACAACCTCCAGAAACTATACTAACTTGACATCTAGATTGATACTATTCTTCAACTAAATTCTTTTGTGACGGTGATTTTGAAGTTTATGTTAGCCAGCATGTGCTTTAGTTCTTCAGAGGCTCAAATTGACACCTATTACAGCTACCATCAACAAGCAAGTATTCCGTACAGAGCTAAAGATATTGGGTTAAAAGCAGTATCTGCTTTGTTGGACGTGCTGCTTAAATGGTACAAAATCTCACACATTGTCAAGTTTGAATATCTGAGTAGTCTTTTGTTTGATTCGAAATATTACATGTTAGTATTCAAATACTTCTACATGCATCTACCTTTAGAAAACGCTTTGAACATTCCAGAGGTTCCAGAGAAGGGGTTTTTCCATTGCGTTAGCAAATCGTCTAGCAATTGGGATCCAAAGAACCCGCCAATTCCTCTTCCTGTCAAAACGTTGAATACACTTCAAGCCCAAGCAACTGAGGTTATCCCCAAGTTTTCGAGTCGGTACTTTTACACAACCATCAACTTCTTATCGATTTTACGTCGAATTGTAACGGGAAAGACACAAAGAATCATAATATTGGCCGAGCTACCTCTCACAACTTTACGAAAAGCATTGACAATTTACCAGGAAGATATTTGGGAAAATGTATTGGAGATTCTCAAGGAAGAAATCCCATTCAACGGACGAAAATGGAAGTACAATAATATGAATATTGTGTCTGCGATCTATATGCATTGCAAGACCAAGTTGAGAGATGACTGGCTAAACAGCGGAGACGTTAATCAGGAAATAGAAGACTCTCATTCTCAGGAAATGGCTATCAAAGCTTTAATCCAGTTTTACAACAATAGACTTAGAGGGGACACGGTGCGAAATCAAATGGACTTTTTCGCCATGGAATTGGAATCAATGACTATCAATGATGCAGCGTTATGATGTATTTTTTTTTATTTCTATCACTTTTATAATACTTTATTTATTGTGATTAATATATTAATTAATGTAAATGTTTTGTACTTGGGAAGAAGCGAAAAACAATTGAAAAAAAGTCGTTTCACTCATCCCACATACTCGATATAAACACCAACGCCAGAATGGACCAAAAACAGCAGAAAGATAGTATCTGGTTCGAGCATGCGTTTGGCAAGTTGGTTGATAATGTTATAGGCGGTGATGTTTTCCAAGAAGATAAAGCCACATTGATAAATAATTTATGGGATATTGCAAGGTAAGACGCTATGGTATCGCGTACGAAGATTTGCTAATTGAAATATCAGCGAACAAACAGAGCCACGACCATTGAACTATTCAGATTTGAGATTCATAACAGACAGCATATATGATGAGAGTAAGTTGCTGATTTGGAGCTCTTCAGCATCTATTAACAGTTATCAGTTCAGCAGCAAAACCCAGAACTTGCAGTACAGTTCATTAATACAGCAGCACAATTAGAAACATCTCAACCACGACTGAATCATCCAGCAGAAGCAGTATATTTCCTGAGCTTGCTTGCTGGAACTGGCCGGAACGCGAATGCTCAACAGCCGTACTACGCCAACAAGAGATTCAAATACATGGGACTCTATGATATTCCAGAAGGATTTAGAGGAGATCAACAAGACGATGTCGATAAGGAAATGAGCATTCACGAAGGACATCAGTCTATGGTCAGAGGGGATGACTCTGAGTCTGAAGAATTAAGTCTAGGCGAGATTCTATCCCAGATTAAACGAGCTCAAGGTATGCAATAACAAATGTCAGTCGAACTTTGTGAACTAACTGTCTTTATAGAGCCTTCAGACGATGAAATATTGGCTGAATTTCCATACGTGCTCCAAGGAATCACTACCAACACCTTTCCATGGTATACTGCCCAGCGTGCTGAAGATCCGACAGCTCTAGCATTTCCTGAGAACTTGTTTTGGCCACAGATGGAGATGCTAACACAGCTGGTTGAGCCAGCACTTCTCTACAAGGACATCAAAACGAAAATTGAACAACGCGAGACCAATGGTTCAAAGAAAGATGGCCGGCCCGTGGGCTTAGTGGAACAGGCTCTGTTTAGTGCTATTGAACATGAGTTAGAAGACTACTTGCGTCTCATAGGAGTGGTAGAGGTGGAGATTCGGAAAGATCACTTGAGAGACCCAAACACGCCGAAACGAATTACTATGAGAAGATGTATCATTTTGTTACAGGAAGCTACCTTGGGATTAAGATTGATTCATTCAGTGATTACGGAAATCAAAAACTTGGTTGGAGGACAGATTCTGTCGTTAATTCACGAGTATACGTTTAATGGGGACGAAACTGTTTCGCGATTTGCCAATCGGTTGCTTCCATTGATATCTGTACCGTTTTATGAAATGCTTGATCAATGGATAGGGAGCGGACAGCTTAGGGATCCGCATAAAGAGTTTTTTGTGCAGCCCGGAGATGAAGATTCAATGTGGGACAGGAGGTTCTTGTTGCAAGTAGACAAAGTTCCTAGCTATGTGAGTAAGGAAGTATCAGAGAAGGTGTTTCAAATTGGTAAGACGCTATATTTTGTTAGAGTAGCTTGCGATGACAGAGATTGGGTTGAAGAACGACAGGCTGCTCTCACATCTACTCAGCAAACAATTTCATCGGATGATTTGGCGGTTCGAGTTAATGAAGCCTATGTTGAAGTGGTAAAGCATCTGAACCATGTTTTAAGAAGCAAATTCAATTTGGATGCACACTTGAGAGGATTGAAAGATTTTTTGTTACTGGGCAAAGGAGATTTCGTTCAATTGCTTGTTGAAAATGTAGCGCAGTGTCTAGATAAACCGGCTGTAGAGCTCTTTAGACACCAATTGACTGCCATTCTTGAGACGGCAATTCGTGGATCGAATGCTCAATACTCTAACTCAGAGATTCTCAAGTGTTTGGATGCTCGAATGTTAGAGCTGGGACATGGTGATATTGGATGGGATGTTTTCACGCTGGACTACAGAGTTGAGCAACCTTTAGACACTGTCATCTTAGATAAGTCTTCAATGACAGAGTATTTGAGGGTGTTTAATTTTCTATGGAGGATCAAGAGGGTTTCTTTTGCACTCAATAGTACATGGAGACTTATGGCAACATCGGAGAGAGCTGGTCTCTTGTCCGTCAAGTTACCCAATGAAATGGATATATTAGATGATAACCAGTGGAACAAGATAGTTGAAGTATCCAACTATGTTCAAGAACAGTGGAGGGCAGTGAGATCAGTTTGTGGAGAGATGCTTCATTTCGTTGGAGAGCTTCAGTATTATATTAATTATGAAGTTGTTGAGATGGCATGGGTAGAACTGGAGCGGGAGTTGAATGGAAATGCGAGTACGGGGCCAGCAGAACGACCAGTTTTGAGCGTTGATGAGACGATAGCTGCCCATCAGAGGTATTTGAAGCAAATTACATATAAGGGACTGTTAGGAGGAGGAGAAGTGTTAATGAGAGAGTTGCATCAAGTATTGAAAGACATTTTAGCATTTAGAAATTGTGTAGATGGGCTACATGAGATTACGGGAAGGTTGAGTATGTCTGGAGGAGAAGCGACGGAGGCAGATGAGAAGAGGGTTTTGAACATTGCAGCGATGATTGCGGATTTGAAGGCTAATTTTGAACGAAGCATTGAGAAATTGGTAGATCAGTTAAGACGAGAGGAAGATAGTGAAATGAGATTCTTAGGGGTTCGATTAGATTTTAATGGATTTTATTCAAGATTGAGTAAAAAGTCAGGTTCTAGCGATAGATGAAGTATATAGTAAATATAAGAATGAGATACAAGATAATGTAAATGAGATGAGAAGAGAAGATGAAAAGATGAAAAGAGAAGATGATAAGAGAAGATGAAAAAACGTTAAGAGTCTATATACTACCAGTCTTATGGATCGCGATATATACATAGAGATGCAATAATGAAGAAATACTTAGAGAAACTATGGGCGTCCAGAATCTAGAGAACTGTTTTTCAAGTCATACAACATCTCAGCTTCTAATTGTTCTCTTGAGGTGATGACTTTAGTTTTTGATTCATTAGAATCAATAGTAGCAGAAACAGGAGAATCACACTTGAGACAAAGTTTTGAAGTTGATTCAATTGATTCTTCAGTTTCAGAGCTGGGTGGGATAGTGTTTGGTTGCTTCAACAGATCTATATTCAGAGAGCTGGGTTCCCCATAAACGGTAGTAGACTCCAACAAACTGTCTTCATCTCTATTTCTAAATGTCAATCGTATCTCTCCAAATACATAGTAACGTCCTTTTCCAACACATCCGATTTGGAGATGGGCAGCTCTAACCAGATGCTTTTTGGTTCGACACTTTTCTGAATCTAAAGGGCTGTCTGAGGTAGAGGTAGAGATGGAGGAGGAGGTGGAGGTAGTAGTAGAGGTAGTAGAAGTCGATGAAAGAGATTCTGACTGTTCAGTTAGGGTTTCGTAGGCTTTATGTCTCATTACGACTTTCTCTCCAGTTTTCAGGAACGAAACATCGTATGGGACCAGGAGGACCATTGCTATGCTCATTTGTTTTGAATTGGACACTAGCAATTGCAACCGGCCCTTTGCAGGAACCCGATAGCCTTTGAGTTTTGAATGCCTTTGCTGGTAGACAGACGCCAGATCAATAGCGGCGACATAGGGGCTTCCTTTGCCAGCTATTCCAGTTTCATGTAGTTCGTGGTCAAAATAGACAGCTTCAAACGGAGTGGCGAGATGGGCAGGACACTTGAGCTTCGAAGGGCAATTGGAGCCTAGGCCCAGGACACCCAAGCGAAACTCAAAGGGAACAGGAGAAGAATTGGGGGCCGACATTCTACCAGAAAGCAAGCTTTCCTCGTAGGAGCCTACGAGCGAGAGAGGGAGGGTGTCAGTGTAGGAGGAACGTCTTCGGGGCCCATATAGAAGCAGTGGAGAGGAAGGAGAGTCGTCTAGGAAGGTGGGCGTAGTGAGGGCTTGAGTCTTACAGTTGCTGCAGAGCCGGATGGAGGGTCTGGAGGTCGGATGAGAGGCCTTTGGCTGGTCTTGTTCGTCAGAGGAAGCAGCAGATTCCGAGTAGCAGAGGCTTGATCTTCGGCGGCGGGCAAACTTCCTTGCTACCAAAGTTTCAAACTTGGATTTGTAGAGGTCCGAAGTAGGATGGTGAGCGACGAGCTTGAGTGAGGTGTTACGGAAAGAAGCTGGGGTATCCAGGCTTTTGGTAGAGCGGTGGATGGCACCAGGCATCTTGGAGTTTTATTCAATACAAACAGCAGATCACTGAGATGTCAAAGGAAAGAAACAAAAATCAAAAAAACTGATAAAGAAAATGAATCAGAAATCTGTATAGTGATCTCATAATTACTATAATATTATAATACTATATACTACAGTATAATAATATAATGTGCTATACTACTCTACTAATACTATACTCTACTACTACTCTACTACTACTCTACTACTATACTCTACTAATCTACTCTACTAATCTACTCTACTATCCTATACTCTACTCCACCATACTCTACTCCACCACCATACTCAACCGCAATTTGGACTTTAAAAATCATTTAAACAAATTAGGCACAGCTCGCATGATTCACGTGCATTAGGGTCTGGATGGGTTAGGTTTAAAACGGTTTTTGCAATCAGGCTGGAAAGTCAAAAAGTACTTGAGATGATTTAATTCTTTTAATTATACATGAATTTGTTCGTTAAAATAGGGTCTAAACCATTTACTCAAGTTGAACACCACCCTTCTTAGCAATCAAGTCCTTTCTGTCTTGATCGAGCTTTAGCTTAGTAATGACAACATTTGAGGGGTGGATGTTAATGGGGACGGAAGCACCACTGGACTTTTCCTTGGAGATCTTGTCGACTTGGACAGAGTACTTGAGTCTGTAGACTTGCTTGATCTTACCCTCGCGGCCCTTGTAGGAGCCACGGACAACTTGGACTTCATCGTCCAAACGAATGGGAAGAGATCTGACCTTGTATTCCTTGCGCAAAGCAGCGGAAAGAGGAGCAGACATCAAAGTTCTTCTAACATGAGAAGGAGCAGTGAAGTAAGCCTTGCGGGACTTGCTGCGAGAGCTAGAGACGTCTAAAAGGAGTTAGAATATAGTTCAAGAAGACTTAGGGAGTCTGGGGGTTTGGGGGGTCTTGATGTTCTGGGGGTTCAGTTCTGGGGGTTCAATCGGTAGTCTGGGGGGATCTTGAGGTTCTGGAGGTTGGGTCTGGGGATTGGTTCAGTTCAGTTTGGTTCAGTACTCAGTATTCTCGAGACTAGACTTGAGGAACTCTGTTCTAAATGGCTTTAAGAGGACTGCAGTTGAACTACAGAGACTCCAAAGACCCAGAGACCAGAGTCCAATAAGAACAGACTTCAATAAGAACAGACTCCAAAAACCAAAAACCAAAAACTGAAGTCAATAGTCCAAAAACTAGACTCCAACACCTCCAACACCTCCAACCACCTCAAACTATCGCGATACCCTCCAACCCTCCTACTCTAGCCCATTCCTTCATCCCCAATCCAACTGCTCAAAATAATTCTTCTACCTACCGTTAGAAACCTTGGCCATTGTGATTAATCTTTAGACGGATGAGAGATACTAAAGGGGGAAGTCGAAAAAATTTCTCGTCGTAGGAAAAGGGAAAGAAGAAATAAAACCGTAAAAATCTTTCACCCAACAATGCGAAAAAAAATTTCTAGTGTCTACCATTTTCCACTATGAGAAACTACTGGCCATGCCTGCTATTTTACTATTAGGTAATACCAAAACATTTGCTTAGTAAGTCAATTTAAAGGTATGAAATAAGATCAGACCACAAGTTACGCAGTTTTTATTTTTTGCCTATTTAGGACAACATAGTCACATTATATAAACGTGATATACACGTGATCTTTCTTTATTTATTATTTATTATTTATTATTTATTATTTATTATTTATTATTTATTATTTATTATTTATTATTTATTATTTATTATTTATTATTTTCTTTATTTTCTTTATTTTCTTTATTTTCTTTTATTATTTTATTAATCTATTTTCTTTATTTTCTTTCTTTTCTTTCTTTTATTATTTACTTTTGGGCGTCGAGCATGAGATAAGGCCGAGCACCGGAATTAAGCCCGCTAAGGAAACGGAGGTAGAATTTATTCAACTGTTGTAGACAAGAAAGTAGTTAGCAATCACCGATAAGTTTGGAAAGATTATCGCGGATTATGTTGTTATTGTCAAGTTTAATTCAATTTACTGTCTTTTGACGTTAGTAATATTGACAAAGGAGTTTTTATTAGACTAAATTCGACTTGAATTTGTGAGATTTATAAGATTTATAAGATTTATAAGATTTATAAGATTTATAAGATTTATAAGACTTGAAGTCGCAAGTTTTGAATTTATAAAGAATTTATAAAACTTCAATCCATAAGACCTCTTCAATCTACAAAACCTCTTCAATCTACAAAACCTCTTCAATCTACAAAACCTCTTCAATTTATAAAACCTTTTCTACAAGACCCTATTCTCATCCAAAACTTGGAATTATCATTCCTTCTCTCAGATATCACAAGTGTCTCAGAAAGGAAATTAAAGTCCCTCGGCAATTTGTGGGGTACATTGTTTGATGTCATATTTCTTACATAATCCAAACATTGCTTAGTCAAAATGACGATTGACTCAGCCAACCAGGTCGCTGGTCGCTCAGATAAAGCACTCAACCCGCATCGCGTCATGGAGCTTTCATAAAGGCCCATAATCGCCCCCAGATTTTTCAAAGTTATTTATTCTCCTTCCTTTCCATTTTTTTTTAACGTCATCGCCATCGAACCAACGCCATCTACTATTACTATGCCTGCATCTACTACAAAGCTATCGCTCTTCCAGTCTCTTTTCCGAGGCCCAACTAGTCATGTTCATCAATATAAGGCCACTACTGCTACGATTTCTGCTGACGAGGCCATGAATCTTGCTCGATCAACCAATTCACGGGTCAATGTGAGGAAGGACAAATATCGTGGAATCGGTTTGGTGGCAGCATATTCAGGTTCTTCTTTCTGAATTTTTTGATTTATCTTGTTCCGGTTCTGGTTCTTTCGGATTCCTGAGGTTCTGATTCCTCCTCAAGTTCTGATTCCTTAGGCTCTAATTCCTCAGGTTGGACTCCTCAGGTTGGACTCCTCAGGTTGGACTCCTCAGGTTGTACTCCTCAGGTTGTACTCCTCAGGTTGTACTCCTCAGGTTGTACTCCTCAGGTTGGACTCCTCAGGTTGGACTTCCCAGGCTAGACTCCTCAGGTTGGACTCCCTAGGCCAGACTTTTCAGGTTCCTAGGTCAAGCTTAAACATGTCTTGATTCTAAGATTGAGACTTATTTATTTTTGCTTCTACGGCTTTTGCTGTTAACTGCGCTTGTTTCTGGCACAGATTATAACTCTATACACTTGGAGTTTTTTAAATTTATTTTTATGATCCTTTATATATTAGAATACTCTTTAACTATTCAATTGTGCACAATTTCTGATATTTTATTTATTTATTTTTTTTATTTATATTATAATTAATTATTTATATTTTTATTTATTTTTTTTATTTATATTATTATTATTTATATTATTATTTATTTATTTTATATTGTATTCATGTTATATTTTATTTATTATTTATTTTATATTGTATTCTTGTTATATTTTATTTATTTTATTTATTTTATTTATTTTATTTATTTTTT
This sequence comes from Geotrichum geniculatum, assembly GCA_030566045.1. NCBI lineage: Eukaryota > Fungi > Ascomycota > Dipodascomycetes > Dipodascales > Dipodascaceae > Geotrichum > Geotrichum geniculatum. The sequence goes on along the minus strand of JAJMHM010000024.1, from coordinate 71,160 downwards.
ATCTATCTTTTATCCATTTTTTTATCCATTTTTTCTCATTCTTATTAATACCATTCCACATTGGTATATTGTTCCATCTCATCACTGCCCAAATATTTTTCAGTTCATCAGGTACCACTTTCAACCAAACTACTGCACAAAGTTTTGATATCCCACGTGAATCACAATTGAGTTTCGCGATTGTTGATGGCTTAATATGTCTAGATTGTACTCAAAGAATAGACTAAATACTACATATCAAAACCACCAGTGTCGATATTGTAACTGATTCACGATTCAATTCCCACCTCCCCCAACCTGCCACCTCGTGTCAATATGCCTGCCTGTTTCCAAACGGTTTTAGGACTCTACAAGAATCGAGATTGAGTAAATGCTACTCAAGAATCAAAGATAAAAATTTAAAATACACTATAAAAAAGTATAAATCATATAAAATATACAAGGAAGATTTTACAGGATAAGAAATGCTAACAGAATAAGAATAACATCAAGCAAATCATTTACAAAGCCTATTCAGGCTTTGGTAATGGCTCGGTCAAGATATAATCGGGAATTTCTTGTTGCTGAAGCTCGCTGAGACTAGATGGCTGGTGACGCAGACTTCCTGACTGGTGGGCGTGATGGGAATTATTCATGGAGTTGTCGTAACTGATGGAGCTGTCGTGGAATTGCATTTGCTGCTCTTCCTTTTGTAGTTGTTGAAGGTGCTGGAATTGAAACTGCTGCTGTTGAATCAATTCTTGTTGCCATTGTAGCTGCTGAATTTGCTGCTGTAAATGCACATTACTCAGTTGCTGGTTGGGGAACCCGCCCGTGTTATTGGAATACAATGGACTGTTGGTATTGACTGGATATCCCTCGATACCAGGCCTTCCTTGGGGCAAAGAGGGCAGTCCTGGCAACTGAGAAGGGTCACCTAATAATGCTAACTGAGAATTCGAAGAGTTTCCTCTCATAATTATCCCATTAGGCTGGCCGTGTAATCCCATCATATTCATGCCATCATTATATCCGACGGCCCCCATCATATCTCCTGTATTTGACCCCAAGTTGACACTGTTCACCGTATTGTTCAAGACATCCAGCTCAACAACACCGGGCGCACTTTGATCGTATAGCACTGAACTTGATCTGCCGTTTCCTGCTGATAACACGCCAGTGGCAGTTTGGTTGAGGCCTTGAGTCGAAGGATAGTCTCCGTAGGCGCTGCCTCCAAAACTCATGCCTCTTGTCCTTGTGTCATTTCCATCGTCCTCATCGTCACTAGGGTCTAAAATTTCAGAGCGGCCTTCGTTTCCACGCATCATCATGGACTTTTGGTTTCTTGAGGTCATTCTGCCGCCATACATTTCATCCTGCTGCATGGGAGCAGAGCTGGTGGATAAAAGCATCATATCGTGGTGATGTCTGGCCCTGTCTTCATAGTGCTCGAGGCCCAAAAACGAGCCAGGCATGGGCTCCGACTCCTCGTCTGCACCACCCAACATGTTCTTGTGCCTATGGTGGCCGTCCTCGTCCATGCTTTCCAACTCGTCAGACATGCCAGACCCGCGCTTGGGCAGCGGCCCACCTGGCTTGTTGATACGAAGCAAAACCTTGAGGGAAGGAAGACAGGCGACAATCATGGCGGTACAACACTCAACGGCAGACAAGATACCTCCGTAAGTGACGAGGCCAGAGACAACTAGAATGACCGCACGGGTGACGAAGACAATAATGGTGATGAGACCGAGAGAGAAGGTAGCAATAAGACCGATAAGCTGACGTCTAGGGATGGTGCCCATTGTCGGAATGATGAAGAAAGGAATGATGAAGGCCAGGGCGTCCGTGACGAGGTTTGCAACAGCGGAGATTGCAAAGGGCGTACGGGCAGTAGAAGAGTAGCAGTGCTCGACGAACGGCGGAAGGGCCCAGTTGAGCGAGATGGGCTGGCAGAGAAAGAGGTTGACGCAGACGGTGACGATAAGAGTGACGGCGGTGAATATAGCAACTGCGTGTAAGAAGAGTCTAGATTTGGTTTCCTTGGGGATTAGACGGTAATAAAAGCCCAGAATCGCACCTTTGATACACCAGATGCAGAGGTAGTAGGGAATGGACGAAGCGTAGATGACTTTGAGAACTTTGATTTCAATGAGCGGTCCGCCAGTGACGTGCTCGGTTACATGTTCGGACATATAGTTGGCACCGTTGTCCATGAAGCCAGTGGACACAGCGTAGGCGTCCAGCGATATCCAGGTGAAGAAGAAGAGTTGGGCCAGGAGCAATATAATATCTTCAGGCAGAATCCCGAGTTTAATGACTACTAGTCTCACCACCATTCTTGCGAGCAAGAAGATGAGCGAGATACCAGCGAACGTCCATTCGACGACGAGAACAGACGTAGCCGACACCATCGTGCGAGTATGAATAAGAGTATGCTTTGGAGGTTTGCTCTGCAGAGAAGAGGAGGAGACGGGATGGAGGAGATGCAGACCGAGAGGAAGCTGATATCGAGAGGTAGAGGGAAGAAGAAGGGAAGAAGAAGAGTGAGAAGGGGGATTATTTTTCGAATGGGAAGAGGAAACAAAAATTAAAAAAAAGAAAAAGCTGAGGAAAAAGAAAAGATAATAAATGAAATTGGAAAGCGAAAAAGAAATTAACGTGCATTTGTACAAAATCAACGGCCAAAGCAATTAGCATGGAAAAGTAAAATTGAATAATTAAATTTAATTATGAATAGAAAAATAGATGGAAATAATATATAGATAATAGATGAATAAATAGAAATAAATGAATAAATAATAAATAATAAATAAATAAAATAAATAAATAAAATAAATAAATGAATAGAAATAAGTTTATGAAGAATAAAGTTGATAAGTAAATAAGTATAGTAAAAATTGAGTAACAATTAAGTATACAAATATATAAGTGAATAAGTAAGAAATAAGTAAAAAATAAGTAGAAATAAGTAAAAACTAAGTAGAAATAAGTAAAAAATAGTAAAAAATAAGTAAAAAATAAGTAATAAGTAAAAAATAAGTAAAAAATAAGAAAAAAAATAAAAAAATATAAAAAAAATAAAAAATACAATATAAATATTTACTTTTATTTTAGTAAATAAATAAATAAAAATATAAATATTTACTTTTATTTTAGTAAATAAATAAAAAATACAATATAAATATTCATTTTAACAATACCAATAAATAAAAATATCTTATAACGCTTGGTTTTTTCTTAGTTTAATTAATAAAAATGAAAAATCTCCAGAATCGCCATTGAATGGCACATTGGCAATTCCAAAATTACAATCGTAGTAGAATCTAGCATAACAGTATAAAAACTCGTATAGACATTTAACCAGTAGCAGAAACAACGCCAAAGTCTACCCTCCACCAGGTATCAATAGCAATTTCACTACCAACGTTCTCTCTGCCAGCATCAACTCTACGCCGCTCTCTCCTACGGACAGTTTTACAATCCTACAATCCTACGGACAACGAAGCCAATCGTCCTGTTCAGTGGGCTCTAACAAGGCTTCAACTGCCAATATAGCATTAGAGATTAAATTCACTTTCATGTATATAGAAAAAGGTTCAACCACCATCACATAACAACAAAACCATTTGTAATTTCCATCAATAGCACCGGCTTGACACTATCATGAAGGCAGACCTCGCCATCGTCTTTTCCATGCTCATTTGAAAGTTATTCTGGCTGCATGTTGGATTGGTCACCTGGGCTGTCACAGGCCAATATTGGAGACCTCCACGTCTAAAGGTAATGTGCAGTGATCTTCCCGCGACGCATGATCTACTTTATCCTACCTGGCAGCCTGTGCTAGGCTGTGGTAGACCTAGTTCAGGTCCTGCCATTTTATTTGTACTCAATTTCAACGGGATATTGGAGATTTAATTTTATATTGAAAATTAGATGTTAAAGATATTAAAATAAACTTAAAATCTTAAAATCTAAATATGTTTAATGTTTAATGTTTAATTTTTAAGATGTTTAAGATGTTTAAGAAATACAAGATATTCAAGATATTCATTCACTAATGATACTAAATACTCACTAGATTTTTATTTTGATACACAGATATTCATCTATTTATTTGTTCATCTACATTTTTGTAACATTGCACGTAATTTTTATTGTACCTTTGTACTCAAGTATACCATTCTTTCCATTCACAAATCAACCACTTCTATATCAAACCTACACCCATTGAATCCTCCAGTACAGCATCTCATGCATTTTCCTTGATACTTTCTCAACCATCTCCCTCTATTCTCCCTTCTCATCATTGGTAAAGTCACAAAAACATCCTTTCTCCAGCAGAATTCAGCAAACACCGAGTATTCCCCTTCAGTAAACAAAACTCTACTTTGGAACATTCTACCGTACTTCAATCGTCATCTACCCCAACCTCTCCCGCTTTCTTGATTGTGAAACTGTCAAAATGTCAAACTGTATTTACGATTAGGTTCAACGGCTAGGTGCGGCGTACTCTCGATATTTCTGATTTAGGTTCTACTTATAGTAGAAGTTGTGGTCCCATTATCCACCTGTCTACGTATGAAGAACCTGAATATTTGATTCAGGTACAAATTTCAGCTTCTCTGGCACGTTCTGGCTGTCCCATATACGTGCCTGCAAACTCAAATTCTCAGGCTCCAGATTCTCAGATCCTCAGCATTCTCGGCCCTTCAGATCCTCAGCCTTTAGATTCTCAGGCTCCCATGATTTCACATTCAAGTGCTATTTTCACAGTCTCTATTTCATCTGCCTGCTTTATTCCACAGTCTCTATTTCATTTACCTGCTTTTTTTACAGTCTCTATTTCATCTGGCCTTTATGATTTTCATCTTCTAAGGCAAACGTAAAATCCTTTATTCTTTATGCTTCTTGTGCCAATCTTGTACAATAGAAAATTGCCATTGTTCTACTACTTATTCTCATTCTCAAGAGCTCGAAAAGAACACAAAATATTTTCTTCGAATGTTTTCTTCTTTATTTCTATTCTCTCTTGCCACTCAATGGAGCTAGTACATATTCACTCGAAGACCACAATGACCATCAAAGACGGTCTGGAAAAACGACAAGAATATGCTGGGCTCACAGACCAAAACGGTTGTATTATGTGCCCCCAGATTCTACCTGTGTGTCCAGACTGTCCAACCGACGAAATTTGCAACTTAAAGACTCAGACTTGCGACAGCTGCGCAACGGTCTCTTGTATCTCAAAAGAACAAGTGCGTGCTACATCAACTATACTCCGTCCTACCGCAACAGTCACCGTAGTTCCAGACTCAAATAATATGCCTTCGCTCACAAACAAATTTCTCGGACCCCTAATTGGCGGTATCACAGGCGCAGTACTGTTATTCAGCATAGTCCTTTTCTTTTGTTGCAGACGTAAAAGAAATAAAGGTGTTAGACTCGAAGACTCGCCAAAGTTAGAAAAATTCGATGCTTTCGATGAAGAAAACGTCCTGTTCAGTGAATCAGATACGCGAATGAGCACCCAAATCCTCAATTCTGTTCCACCTATAAACTTATTCGCAACCGAAGAAACTAGAGTTGCTGAAAAGCCCGCCTCAAGACCGACCTCTGGCTCCAGTCAATTGAGATGGTCAAAATCAAAACTTGTGGCCGACCCTTCACAAGGTTCCAATGGCATCTCCTCGTCTAACTACAGCCCTACAGTTCAAGATCATTATATGAGACAATTCCAGCAAGAACAGGCGCTGCTCAATTATGATCAAACTACCAACAACCAAACCTCGTTCTCTCAACGAACCATATCAATGACCGAATCTTCTGCCCGAGCTGATTCACATGCCCCAGCTTCACTGGCCATCAGTAAATCCAGTTCTACTGGCCGTCCTTTGTCAAGTCTCCAATCTCACGCAATCATCCAACAGTTTCAAGAAAAACACAAACATCAGCAATCTCAATCAAGATCTGACTCCAGATCTAGATCCGATTCCAGATCTCAATCACAACCTCATTCTCGACCACAATCTTCAGGCTTTCAATCAGGCACCCGAGCCGTGTCTCAGGCTCCCTCAGTAAACCCACCCCAATCCATTCAATCTTATCCAACTAAACCGACTCCAAGACCACCGAGTGCTTCCAGTACCCACTCACAGTCTCATATAGACTCCGGTGTTTCGTCAAGACCTCCTTCAACCCAAAATACACGAACTTCCTTTACAAAATTCCTAAAGCCCCCATCCAGACCGGCTTCTCAGGTTCAGCCAAAAGCCCAGGACTTGAAACCTATCGATGTTATTCCTGATACCCCAATTAAACTGACAGATTCCAGACACACTTCATTGAATTCATCTAAGCAGACTCCATTAACCTCTAAGCACACTTCATTGACTTCGTCTAAGCAGACTCCATTGACTTCTAAGCACACTTCATTGACTTTGTCTAAACAAACTCCATTGAATTCATCTAAACACACCTCATTGAATACATCCAAACACACTTCAATGAATACATCTCAGCACACTTCAATGAGTTCATCATCGGATGGAGCACAAATCTCAACCTCCAAGACTTACCAAAGTTTTCTACCCGACACCCTACGAAGCAATCTCGCAACCGCTACAGCTTCTTCTCCCACGGCCATGCAAGCAAAAGTGTTACAACAAGCGTCGGAGTCTGTATCTCCAACAGCAGACAACGAAGATTCGGCCCTCACTAACCACACGCCATATGATAAATTTATGCTCAAGATTCAGAGCACAATGGGCCGCGAGTCGAGAACATCGTCCTTGGAGCATATGTGCATGGACGAGGACGACTCCGCATCTAGTAATGGTGATGAAGCTCAGAGTTCTGCTCTTGAGCCAAATTTGAGTTCTCAAAGAAGTGAATTGAGAAACGAATTATCAGAAAATCTTACACAGAATAATGAATCAGTGAGCCAGAACTCAGGTGTTGATGAGTTTCTATACGGACAAATTGAAGCTTTCCTTGAACCAAGCCCATCACAACAAGGACTTGAACCACAGGAACCTGAACCACAAGAACCTGGACCACAGGAACCTGAACCACAGGAATCTGAAGTTTTACTTGAACCAAGTTCATCACAACAGGGACAGGAACCTACACTACCTCGGGTTCCAGAACTGCCTTTGCCGTCTAACTCTGCATCCATTTCAGACAATAATCAATCCACACTGAATTCTAAGCATGTTTCAGCTGTTCCAAAGCTTGAAGACGATGGTGAACAGAGAGATAGCAATAGGTTTTCATATCCAGTGATATTTGACCCTACTGACGACATTGTTTTGCTGAAAAAGCAGTAGATATAGGATCTTACTGAAAAGCAGTAAATATAGGATCTTACTGAAAAGCAGTAGATATACGGTCTGTTTCTACTGAAACCAGTAGATATACGGTCTGTTCCTACTGAAAAGCAGTAGGTATACGGTTTGTTCCTACTGAAAAACAGTGAATATAGAATACGGTGCTGTGAAAAAGCAGTACACTCTTCCTACTTAAGACGAGTAGAAATCACAATTGTAGCCTGAACCATTTTGGAAGGTAGCATTTTCTTGATACTTGCGATATATTAGCTTATGAATATATTTCCATGATTTAGCCTCTGGAACTGATAATAATACAAACACATTTGTAAAACGGGTATGTAGCAGCTACTTGCATGGCCAAAGCAGCGAGCAGTTTCAAACAGCTGTGCAGCCTTAGTAGAATTGGCTCTCTGAAAGTCATTTTGGAGGCTACAGATTTTGGCGTTGAAATATCATATAGAAAGACACCAAATAGAGTAATTGAAGTATCATCGTCTCTGCAGAATCCAACATTGGACCAAGAGCTCAATAGTCTGATGCAATGTGGGAAGCAGTCTCAATTGGTTGCAACTCTACGAGTTATAAACGGTTTCTGTCTCTGGGGATAACGGATATCAGTTCCATGGGGTACAACTGGCACAAAAGATTCCAAGTGCACTTGCGCGTTGCTCTGCTTGGTTCCGTAAATAATCATGAGCTTTGAATCGTGAATCTCAATTGAATCATGAGGATGACTTTATTTTCATAACCAAGAACTAGAAAGAAATACAACGATAGCTAGAACAAAATACAACTATAGCTAGAAAGAACTACAACAGAACTAGAAAGAACTACAACAAAACTTCAACCACAACTAGAACAGAACTACAACAGAACTACAACTACTACTACAACTAGAACAAAACAGACCTTCAACCAGAACAGAACAGAACTACAACTAAAACTACAATTACAACTACAACAGATCAGAACAAAACTTGATTCTTTAGAGAAAACTGCTTAACTCCAATTCAATAACTTGCATATTCCTACCGTTGGTACATTGATCGACTTGCTGCTTCTCTCTGATTTTTACTTAGTATGTCTTGCAGACAATGAAGATAACAGTTGAACCAGCCTACAACAATGTCTTAGCATTCGATTTACCCTATGCTAACGCTAACTCAAAAGATTTGACAGGCGAGATGGCGGACCATGAAGAAGAGCCATAAGATTCAAGTAAAATGCCAACTCTTTATAAACCATCTACCACAGTCAAAGATTGCAAAACATGAAAAAGATCACAGACCCAATACTTGTTAAAACGTTCAGCCCTCAGCTTAACGGTCTCTTCATCGTTTAGTTCTGCCGCCTATGGATCAATAACTACGTACCGTAGGCATGCGTCTATCATGATGAAAAACAGTTTACTCTAGAAAACACTAATAAGGACTTCAACACTCTAGGAAAATGCACACTAATTCCTGAATCAATTCCATCCGAATCATTATTCTTCTACTGCTTCTGCGTAAATAATTTTTTCTATGTAAACAAGATATACCGATTACTTTGTTCCTTTGTACAAGACTTTCTCCAATATACAACCAACTCATATACAACCAACTCTCCACAACCAGTTAACGACGTTCATTATCGTAATGAAAGTCAAAGTAACTCTTATCAAAATGATGCAATCTAATGTAACCATCTTCAGAACCTGAAGCAAAACACAAGCCTCGAGGATCAGTAGCAATGGTGTTGATGGGACCGAAATGACCCTTCATCTCTCCAATCTCTTCTTCAAATAGCTTATGGAAAAACTTGGACTTGAAGTCACCTTCTTGAGCCGTAGTGGTTGTAACATCTCTGGCTTCCTGACCACCTCCAACAATAACAAAATCTTTAACTGGGGTAATGGCTGCTGAATTTAATGGAATTCCGGCGTCATAAGTGTGGAATAGATCTAAAGTGTCGCTGTCAAACAATTTGGCGGTTTTGTCCTTACTGGCTGTCACGAAATATGTTCTGTCTAAAGAGGTTTGAAGATCTTGAACTGGACTGGTATGTGCTTGAACGCTGAGAACCTTCTCGCCAGAGCGAATATTATATTTAGTGACATTACCGTTTTGATGACCAGCGAGAATGTGTTCACCGTCGTACGACCAGGCAGCAACTGTGACCTTATTCTTAACACCATCTTGATTCTCAATGACAAACTCAGCTTGGCCGGCTTGTGGTCCTTCCATATCTTCGTTGACTGGGAAAACGTAAATGGTTCCCTTGCAGCCATAATGTTCATCAGTGACAGCCATCAAATACTTTCCATCAGGAGAAAACTCGACGTGCTTCGCGGTAGCCTTGGTTTCCCAAGTATGGAAAATAGTGCCAGATCTTGTGTTCCAGAGACGAACAGTACCGTCAGCAGCACCAGTGGCAGTAATGAGAGTGGTCGGGCTGGCGTCAATAGAGAAAATAGCACCTCCATGGCCATTGAGAGTTCCTAATCTCTCACCATTGTGGGCAAACCAGACGTTGGCGCTATATCGAACTGTCAGTAGAAATCCTCCAAATCATTCAGATACACATACACTAAATCTCTAGCTGTTGAAAAGAGCAAATCTCCTTCACGATTGAACTTGAGCTGTTGAACAAATCGTTAGCTTTCGCATCCATTGAAGTCTCGATCTCCTTCTACTCACCTTGGTAAGAGGACGTTCGTGACCGTTTCTGCACACAACCGAGTTAGCAACACAAACATCAGCACTTCAAACAGCACTTACAATACAATAGGACGCATATTGAAGCTATGAGAGTTTCAGAACAACCGACGATGGTACTGGATGAGTTTTAGTGGGAGGTGCTGTCCAAAATTTTTTCTCGTAGTTAGTATATCGCAGGTGAAATTTTTTAAAAGGCCTAAGTATATCCTGGCCCATTCACAGTACATTTCAGTCCGAATAGTGAAATTCTTCAGCTCCTTTGCGGATAACTTTACCGCATCTCCCACTTCAAGCTATTTCCTTTTCAAATCTGTAATTTTATCACGTGACTTTTCTTTTAAAAACTAAAGAAAAGAAACGAATCGAGAATCTAATCGCTACCGACAGAGCGAACAAAATTAGGTTGAATCTAGGGAAGAGTATATAAAGTACGCCTGTGGAGATGTCTTTGACAAGTAAACCTGCTGGAAATGAATGAGACCAACGGTGCTTTTAAGTATGCATCACCGACCCTAAACCTTGGGTAGCACTAAAATGGATCACGAACTGAATATTCTTCCTTCCCCTTACTCTTCAGACTCTACCTGCTACTGGTGCCTGCTATAATTTTGGAAAACCATCTTGACCATGGGAATTTTGGATCAGAGTGATGAATTCTTGCTGGAAATTGGCTCCCATATGCCAGTTTCTGAGCTGAAAATTTTAATGCTCACTTGCAAACGACTATATTTACTATATGTCACTCTGGTATGGAAGAATATCAATCTGTGTCCTCCTCGTCTGCTACCTCACCACGCTCTGGAAGAGCACGCATTGGAGCATCCTGGAACCTCGCTGCCTCAAGACATTATTTCTCCTGCCATCAACCCGAACATTACCAACGAAAACACCATCGACAGCTTTCTCACTGCGCTCATAGAAAAAGCCCCTTCAGCAATAGCATTGGCCAGTCTCCAGACCTTTGAGTTTGGCCCGCGGTACTTTTATGAACGTCCAAACGCTCTCAAAGCTCTCCGCATGCTGAGCAGAGCCAAAGTGCCCAATTTGAAGCAAATCCAGATCAATCTTGGATGTGACAGGTATAAGGTTTCCAAGGGCGCGAAGGCGATCTTGAGAAAAAGCACCGTTGAGCTCATGAACCAAGCAATGTCTGTTATGCATGAACTTCTCTATCGTTGTAAAGCTGAGATATCAATTCAGGCCTGCTATCCCATGAGCTTCGAGTCGACGTTTTCGTCTCCTATGATTTGCACGTCGTTGAGAGAGCTGGGTCTCACGTTTAACGACAGTGTGCAATCGCATAGCGAGTTAGCTGAGGCCTTGTCCCGTTGTTCCAATCTCAAAATCCTCAACATCAAGACTTACAATGGTCAATTAGACGGGCGGCTGCCTGTTTTGCATTACTATCAAGCGCCCTTGCGAGGGCTGAAGAAGCTTGAACAGTTGGGAATCGCATCTGGTTCGATTCTGAACAACTTCCATCCTATTCACCTGCCCCCCAACCTGAAGACTTTGTCCCTCACTATTACTCCTTACTATGGACCTAATCCTTTACTCTGGAGCAGGATCCTGGGACGAGAATTCAACTGCTTGGAGAGTTTCTACTTTGCCCATCCGTTTGGTGAAGAGGGCTTCGATTCCGTTAAAATAGAGGAGGTTAAGGTCACCACGCTCCAAAAGCTGTCGTTGGCTAGAACTCCAGTGTCTCTGGATCTGTACAAGAGGATCATCCAGGCGAATCCTAAACTGGTTTCCATTGAAATTAAGCCTGAAATTGACTTCATCAAAGCCACCCTTGAAGAATGTCCCAATTTAAAGAACATTTCAGGGGGCAAGAACGTTGTTCTTCCTACTGCCCAAGTCTTGAGAGAAAATCTGTCTGACGAACAGCTTGCTTCTTATGCCAAAGTAATTAAAAAGGCTACTGTTGAAGCAGTCTGAACATTTATGTCTTCATGTTTGGGGTCAAAGGAATTAATCTTTCTGACATATCACGTGCCTATAATAGTGCTATTGTACCTTATTATTGTTTACCTGTCTCGTAGTTGATGATAATTTTATACTCTTTTGTTTACCTTTCTCTTAATACTTCAGACTCTCGCCCTCAGTTTTGCTCTTCTAAATGTCATTGGAATCACAATTGAGAGAATGAATCTATTGAGTCTCCCTCCAGAAATCTTGATCAAGATCTGTCTACATTTAGTACTTCCTGATTTTTACGTTGGCTACATAAGAGTTCAAGAGATTTCTTCGGTTGATGGAGACCGATTTCAACGCCACAAAGCTTTTTCCAAGAGACAATGTTATAATTTTTATGGATCTTGTCGAAAGCTTCAGAGGTTGCTTGCTCCCATTGTGTTTGAGTATGTGGATCTAGGCTTATACTCGCTGAACTATATAGATGCCGGACTACAGAGATTCAAACAGAGCCGGCTGATATACAAACTCAACGCAGAGAACCAATTGAAGAAGAAGGATGAGGTTGAGCTGAAAAGCAATTTGGAGTATGGTTTTACTATATCTAGTCTCACTCTGGCCAACGTCAAGTATATTGATTTCTATCATTCTCATCGGAATACTCTTGTTAGTGTGGTTGAAAAGGGCCAAAAAATATTGACTGGACTGCACTTGATTGATCTTATCACGCCTGAGCTGATGCCAAAGCTCCAGCGCGTGAGAATTGCTGATTTGGACTACACAGTAGGAGGAATTGAAACCATAGTGTCTCTAAAGCTACCTCCATCAGCTGTGCTCGAGATAAACTCTTATGAAACTCTTTCATGGTCCTCGTTAACGGATTTGAGCCCGCAGCAGATTTTGGATCTCAAAATCGAGAGACTTTCGGTATTCCATGAAGCTGGCGAAGAGTTATCCAAGATGACTACCGTTAAATTTCTAGACTTGACCAGGTCTCCTCCTCTGTCTAGAAGAAACGTTCCATTTTCTTGTTCCTGGCTCCCACCAAAAGTAGAGACTCTGGTGTGCAGCGGCTTGATATTTGAGTACTATAAAGGCCTTCCTGAGGAAAGTGGACCATTATTTTCAATAAAAGATGTCACTATATTACTGGATTACTTTTCACCAAACAAACGGGTGTTTCCTAAAGAACTCGGGTTTCGAAATTTGGAGTCGTTGACCGTAACCTTTAGAAATATTCTGGGAAACAATGTTGATAAGGAACAGTTTGAGTTTGTGACACAATCAATCATGGCGTATAATCCGAAAATTGAGAGTGTCAAATTGGACATTGACAGAACAGAGCTGTTTAAACATTTTATTCAAGGGGTCAGAAATTACTTGAAAAATGTCAAATCTCTCACTATTAGGCCTTTGGGTAACTCGGAAGAAAACTTTGAAGCTGATACGAGAGAGTATGTGCAAAGTTTAACGCAGAGCATGCCACTGTTGGAAACGTTGGAAATATCAGTAGGATGTTTCCGTGCAATTTCATATCAATTTATCAAGTCACTAGTGTTGACAAATGGGTGCAAATTGAAGTACATATTGGTCTATTTAATGTCTGATATTAAAGGACGATGGACAAAACAAGAGCTGATTGAAAATCTTTGGCATGGATTCAGTGATTTTGAACGCTTTAGTTTGGATGAATTTTGTGATATAGTTTCCGATCCATCTATCTTGTACCAAAGGGCACTTCATCAAGACGAGTACACCAGAACAGATGTTGATTATATTTGTTTGGATTTCAAACGGTTGAAACAGTATTTATTAAACCATGGACAGATAGACTCAAGTCATTATTAACAACATTCAATTAGGTATATTAACATGAACATTTCTTATAGATGTAGGCAAATTGGTACATGAAGTATCTTTTTTTCACAAAGCTGTTCATCTAGCGTTGCTCTCATATTGACTACACCCTTCTTCATCATAATATGGAATCTCTGCTTGCGTGGTAACTCTGATTGCATGTCTAATTTCTGGGAAAAAGCCGAAACTACATCTATGATTGGAGCTTCGATTATCCCATATTGCGACGTCATCAGTCTGCCATTTATATCTCACAGAAACCTCAGGATTGCTGCTCATGATGGAATAAAGGTATTGTAAAATGAAATCGCTCTCTGATCTGGGGATTCCATTTATATGCGTAGTAAAAGCCGGGTTTACATACACTGCTTGGTATCTAGTTACAGGGTGAGTGCGAATCAACGGATGAGAAGTAGTTTTTGGAGGGCGGCGAGGTGTTTGGCCGTGACGAATCGATTCTTCAACTTGTGTGACTGAAGAATGAACAGCAGTCAATCCAGACAAGTAGCGACGCATGGGTTCTGATAGACAATCATATAAAGCAAATCCAGAAGCCCATATAGTATCTCCTCCGGAGCTGGGCGCTTTAAGGAGCTTCAGCAAAGAATAGCTAGGAGGGTTTTGCTCGAAAGAAACGTCTGAATGCCATAGTTGGGTTTGATTTAATCGATGATATGGATCAGGACTGTTGCTGGACCATATTGGTAGAACTTCTTCGAGTCCATTCGAATGAGCAGCTACCAGAGGAGCATTGGGATGTCGATGGAGGGTCCCATAATATCTGCCTAATTCCAGTTGTTTGTAGGGTCCGAAATCAGTTTGATTTCTGAAAAACACGACAATTCTATGAGATACCAAAAGAGCCAATTCATTTTTTTGCACTTCCGTTAGAGAAGCTAGATTCACGCCAACGATTTCTGTGCCGATGCTTGGTGTCAAATGCGAGACGGTTGTTGCTGAATTAAAAAGATGGTGATACTCATCAGAAGGATTTGCTAGTAGAGCTTTATCAGGAAGCAAAGATACTATATTATCATTTTCCCAGATCACAACGTCGTTAACAGGTTTGAGATAGTTATACTTGTAGTCCAGCAAAAGATCTTTTATTAAAGACTGCTTTAGAGACATGCTGATAATTGAGCAAAAATCAGATCTTATGAGCTTCTTCTTATAAAGAAAACTCCATCAAATAATCTTTGATAATGTTGATGAAATCTGGGGTCAGAATCAGCCGTTCATAATTGCATCTTATCACGTAAAGTTTTGTGATTTCCAAACCATATGGAACAAAGAAATTGTTCAGTGCTTGATATCGGCCAGAATCCAATTTCAACTGACACTCTGTCTCAAAATTCACGGAAGATCAAAGTAAAACATCAAATCTATTAAACGTATACCCTTAGCTAAATATGAAATCAATTTAAAAATTCATCAATAAATAAAAACGTATGAAAAAATCTAAAATCAATAATGGAAAATCCCCATGAAAAAAAAAATTCCCGTACTAATCTTCATTGTCGGAATCGTCTACTTTTCTCTTATTTTTTCGTTGAAATGCCTCGTCCTCCATACCATATCTACCATCCTCCTCTGGCTTTCGTGATTGCTGTTGGTTCATCTTGGATCTAAAAAATGCAGAATTGAATCCCAATATCTTCTTTGCAGACGAAATCTTGAACTGTTCTAGTGCTTTCCCGTGGCTGTCTTCGGTGCTTCCTCCATGTCGCTGATCCTCCTTGTTCATAGCAGGACCGAGGATGTTTTTTGCATTGATAGTTGTTGGAGTTGTTGTCAAAGGGGAAGGTGTCGGAGACCTTTCGTTTCTAAGCGATATGGTCAATCTCGCTTCCTGCTTGATCTCCCGTTCAAAAGGAGACATTTCATCCTCTAAATCTTTGGTAATTCTCAAAAAGCTTTTAACTTTAGGTCTCAAATTCTTGCCTTCTGACTGAGGTGTATTTCCATGTTCAATACCATTGAATACATTTGAAGATCGAGGTTCACTAAAATGTTGGCGTTTTGCCTTGAGAGAATGCTCACTGGCTTTTCTGTCGGACTCCTTTGGCGTTTGCACCTTGTGCTGTTGCTTAGATTTGGCATGGTGATTAGAGAGTAATGAGGTTGACGATGATGATGACAGAGAAGTAAATAACGATTTGGCGCTCTGTAGAAGGCTTTTCCTTCCTCCTCCAAACTTTGGAGTATATAACGAAACCTTGACAGGTTTTGGCGACGGAGTCGTAAATGAGAGTTGGTTGGTAGTTTCAATTGAATGAAAGTCTTTGAAAATTTTCGAGTTGGGCGTGCTAGTCGATATACTCGGCGACATGTAGTCATCAGTAGACATTGTGGAAACAATGGACATATTGGAGGGCATGACGGTACCAGAATGCGAGAGGCTCTGTCTTCTGCTAGTGCTGCCCATGCTCATCAAGTCATCAGAGTCATAACCGCCGTTGTACTCGTCGTCGTCAGAGGAGAAGCTGGCTCTCTGGTGCTTTCTGTCAAGCAGAGACATGTTGCTTGAAATCAAGTTAATGTTGAAGCCTGAGGTATTGGCCATGGTGGTAGTGGCCGCCATCATCATGGTAGGAGGCTCGAACGCGTTCCACGCGTTTGGGGGAGCGTGCAAGGCAGAGGAGGAGGGCGAGACGGGCTGTTTGCGCGTGGAGTTGTAGGGGATGCCAAAGGAAGAGGTAGCGAGCGCGTCACGCGAGCTGAGGGCCCTGACCGAGAGGGTTTCAAAAGACATGCTGATGGGCGAGGTTTGGGGGGTCGCAGGTATCAGGGCCTTGTTGAGGGCAGACTGGCGATGGGGACGGGAAGTTGATGCAATTGGGGTTCGTTGAGAGGATGCTGAGGGCGAGAAGAGGTTGGAAGGAGCCATGTCGAGATGTGAAGGGTGAGGATGAGGACGAGGAGGACGATGGCATTCCATGCTGGATTTCTGGGTGTTGGAGGAGCTGGAAGCGCAGCTGTTGTAGGACTGGCAAGAAGGTTTGGTAGAAGAAAGAGAGTGCACGTAACTTTCCTTCAAAACAAAGGTTCCAGCACCATTTAGCATGTTGTTGTCATTCGTCATTCCCCAATCACCACAAGAAGACTGGGAACTGTTGAAGGCTACTGAAGCCTTGGAGTCCAGTTTGTACTGGCTAGAGTTGAGTTGGCAGAGGCATGGAGTGGCGTTGTGGGATGCTGGGCCAGAGCTAGAAGCGCCGGCTGGCGGGTGGAGGGGGTCGACAGAGCTTTTCCATTGAATCATGACAGGAGCTGGAGTGTGTTTTGGAGGAGAGGACGGCGGTGGACAGTTGGACGGTGCACACCTGGGACTGAGGCTCGATAGTTCAAGGGGATGACAAAAAGGGAGGAGGAAAAAAAAAGGTTTTGTGTCCCAGATGATTTTTTATTTATTTATTTATTTTACTTTGAGCCAGTATTGGGCGTGAACGCGTTAACATGCAAAGTCTGGGGGATTGGGGATGGAGATGGGGACGGTCGTGAACTGGTCAAGAACAGGGCAGGACAGACCTGAACTAAAAAGAACCAGGCCTGAGCTAGAACAGGACCAGAACAGGGCCAGAACAGGGCCAGAACAGGGCCAGAACAGGGCCAGAACAGACCAGAACAGACCAGAACAGACCAGAACAGGACCAGAACGGACCAGAACAATACCAGAACAATACCAGACCACTCCAGAACCAGACCACCCCACAACCACGAAAATCATTGCCCAACCGCTGATTTCCTTGAAGACCGCCTTCTGGTTCCTCCCTCATCATCACCAGCTCCAGAACCTGCACTACCAGGAACACCCTCACCTTCTGCTGATGTCGCCACTGGATCTGGATACTTCTCTACCGTCTCCATCAAAAAGTCAAAATGTTCAATTGCCCGCACCGCCTGTTTCAAATGCGCTGGAGAAACCCGTTTGGCATTCCTTAACCGAGCCTGAGTGCACGATTCTTCAATCAGCGAAACCATGAAAAGCTCCAGAGCTTTGGCAACTACCAGAGGTGTAGCTTGAGCAACTTTACCAATATCGTCGTCCGATTGCATGAGTCGTTTGATTCGAGCCTACATCACCAGTTAGCAAAGGCGGTTTAAGAATGAAGGAGGTTAGTCTTACCACTGGGAATCTAGTTTTGACTTCACGCTTCGGAACGGGCGTAGTAGAAACAACAGAGTCCTCTGCTTGCTGTGGAGGTGTAGAAGACATTAAACTGAACAATGATAAACGGCGAAAGAAGTTATAAAATGCAATGTCGAGGTGAAAAAAATTAAAAAAGTGAACTAGAACAGGAAAACTTGGGACTTTTTATACAACAAGCAACAACACTTTTATGGAAAATTGTGAAAAAAAGGAAAATGTGGGTGTTGAGGATCGAACCTGAAGTTGAAGTCACGTGTGTTTTATTATTTGAAACGGGGATTGTTTGGGGTTTGACGGTTAGGTGTTGATTGACAATTGAGAATGGCGATGGAAAATGGCAAATGGCAAATGGCAATTGAAATGGCAATTGAAAATTCACAAATGACAATATCAATATGAATATCGAATATCAATATTACTTAACGAATAACGAACATAAAATATTAATATTAATAACGAATATGAAATATAAAATGTTACATAACGAATATAAAATATCAATACCGAATATAAAATACAAAATATCGATACTAATAGCAAATATAAAACAATACAAGTAACAATTAACAATTAGTAGATGTCAATATCAATATTAATATCAAATACATTTAAAATAACAATTAACAGTTAACAAATATCAATATCAATATCAATATCAAATAGTGAATAGCAGTTAACAGTTAACAAATGTCAATATTAATATTAAATAACAAACATAAAATATCAATATCAATATCAATATCAATATCAATATCAATATCAATATCAATATCAATACCAAATACCAAATACCAATTAACAATTAAAAATTAACAATTAACAATTAACAATTAACAATTAACAATTAACAATTAACAATTAACAATTAACAATTAACACCAACCAACATTCATTGACATTTGCTCTTCGTTTCTAGTTAACTAATACAATATTAAAATTAATCCCAAGAATTAAACTAGAAATAAATTCATCTCATTCCTGAATACCTGCCCTGCCAACTTCAAGGACCTTTTGTAATACGCCGTTCTAATTGGCCAGTACAAGTATCGTGACCAGACAAAGTTTAACCAGACAGTACTATAAAAAGACCTGGAATCCGACCAAGGAACGTGCCAAGTACGCAGCGCCAAATAGCAAAGAGAAGTTTCTGACCCGGGAATCGGTTTTGAAAGGGTAACCCGAATTGGCCCGTGCTTTGTGAACCGGGTCCCGCTGTTGTCCTCGTTCCATTAACCATTGATAGGCAACAATGGTAAGTCACGGAAAAACGTGGTAAGCCATAAACGGTCGCTAGAACAGTGAAGAAAAATAGGAACTGTAGAACAATAAACAATAAACAATAAACAATAAATAATAAATAATAAATAATAAATAATAAACAATAAAAGCAATAGAAACAATAGAAACAATAGAAACAATAGAAACATTAAGCAAAAAACCACGCCAAAAGCCATAAGCCTACTATAGAAAAAACAGAAAAAACCCCCTATGACAAAGCAGAATTCAAACAGAAATGCAGCCATCGGATAACTCAACCAACCATATCAATCCCAAATACCCACCAAGATAATCGGCAGTAAATGCCTTCCAAAGGGTTTCATCCGCCGGCACTGGAACTCATTCCACCGGCTCCGCCGTTATCGATAAGCTCTCTACCTTACATACCTCCCCTGAACCGTTGAGATCATCACTTCACAAAGGTTCGTCACTTCACACTCGTTCTGACAGTTTGAACCACCACAAACCTCAAGTCATCTCAATCATGACGGTGGCACGCCAATTGTGTTGCTATCAAAATTACTACATCCAGGTAAAGCCTTTTTTCATAGTTGGCAACGGCTTACCGATCAGCAAACTTGGCTTTGAGTATAATATTTCCACTTACGGCCTTATTTCACCGGTGTTGTCACATTTCTTTTTTTTTCCTTTTTCATTTTATTAAGCTCTTTTCTTTTTACTGATAGCAAAAAAAATTTTATTGGTACTTCCGGACCTTTTTCCCTCCATTTGAAAAAACATAAAAGGCTCCCATATTCCTAAACTTGTTTTTGTTTTCTAAGGTATCCATATGGATGATCTTCAATTAGCATCTTCTTTCTACTCTGCATTCACTACAAAATGGAATACAAAAAACAAGATCAAGTAGATCTTTCAACTTCTTCTGTTGAAGGTGTTACTCCAGCCCAACTGGTCTCTGGAAATCTTTCAATGAAGGAGCAGCTTGCTCTCCACTTCAAGAGTCTCTTCAAGGCCGCTGAGACCCACGGTATTGAAAGAATCAGCGAGGATGAGAAGACTGACGATTCGCTCTGGAACGCCGCCAGTATGTGGTTTGGCTCCAATATGGTCGTCCCAACCTTCTCGATAGGTGTTTTGGGTATCACTCTGTTTGGCCTCTCCTTCTGGCCTGCTTTCCTCACCATCATCTTCTTCAACTTTCTGGGTGCCCTGGCTCCTGCCTTCTTTTCGACTTTTGGTCCCGTCTTTGGCTTGAGACAAATGGTCTTGTCTAGATACTGGTTTGGTTACTTTGGCGTCAGAGTTTGCGCTTTTTTGAACATTCTCGCTTGCGTGGGTTGGACTACCGTCAACTCCATCGTCGCTGCTCAGTGTTTGAACACCGTCAACGACGGTGCCATTCCTCCCTGGGCTGGTATCTTGATCATCGTTGTTTGTTCCGTCCTTATCACCTTGTTTGGCTACAATATCTTGCATGCCTTTGAAAAGTACACTTGGATCCCCAACACCATCATCTTCCTCATCACTGCCATCCAAATGGGTCGCTCCCATACTTTCACCTACGGTACTATGGGCTCTGGCGTTACTGTAGCTGGCCAAGTCCTTTCCTTTGGTGGTACCGTTTTTGGCTTTGCTACCGGCTGGACTTCTTACGCTGCTGATTATACCGTTTACATGCCCAAGAAGACTTCAAAGGTTAAGCTTTTCCTCGCTGTTCTTGGTGGTCTTAACTTCCCTCTTATGCTTGGAATGATTCTTGGTGCTGCATGTGCTACTGGAACCGTTTCCACTCCCGCTTTTGCTGAGGCATACGCTACTTATGGAATTGGTGGTCTTTTCAAGGCTATTCTTGTTGACAACTCTCTCCATGGTTTTGGCCAGTTTTGTATGGTCGTCTTGTCTATTTCCACTGTCTCCAATAACATTCCAAATCTCTATACCCTTGGGTTTTCCATGCAAACTTTCTGGTCTCAATTCCGCAAGGTGCCCCGTATTGTTTGGACTGTTATCGGTGGTGCAGTATCTCTTGGAATCGCCATTCCTGCCTATCTTTACTTTGAAGCCGTCATTGAAAACTTTATGAATCTCATTGCATACTGGCTTGCCATTTATACTGCTATTGCAATTTCTGAGCATTTCGTTTATATTGGAGGATATCCCAATTATAACTTGCTGGCTTATGAAGATTCTAAATTGCTTCCTCCAGGAGGAGCTGCCTTGGTTGCTTTTGCTGCAGGTATTGCTGGTGCCATTGTTGGCATGAGTCAAACGTGGTGGGTCGGTCCTATTGCTAAGAAGATTGGAGAGTATTATGGTGATGTTGGTTTTGAGCTTGCATTTGGCTTTTCAATCATTTGCTACAACATTTTGAGACCTCTTGAAATCAAGTACTTTAATCGTTAAGTATTTTTCCATTTTTTGTTACGTTAGCACTTTAGTTTTTGTTATATATTTCATGCTTTGTTTATTTAATGATATCAATTATTTTTTCATTATTATCATTTCCATAATTTTTTCCACTATTTCCATAATTATTTCCACTATTTCCATGACTTTTTCCATTATTTTCATAACCTTTTCCATCATTTTCAATTGCTGTTTCATGGAACAACCATCTCTAGAATTGTAATATAAAAACCTATAATAAATTTACTCTAAATCTAAATCTACTTCTGTTTCTTTTCCTCTACAGCTGGCTCAGCTATCAAATGGGCTTTTCTCTTGACTTCCTTCAACTCATTCACAATCTCATTCTTAATTTCTTCAAACTCTTCCATCGCCTCCTTCAACTCCTGATCAAAATGTTCGACATCTGGCTCAGGCACTCCCAAAGATGGTGCCTGCCATTTGTGAGACGAAAGCTCTTCAATTTCTTGCTTAATAGCTTTCAGCCTCTCCGAATCCATCTTTACCTTCTCACTAGCAGATAAAGGCGCTGGATACTGCTTCTTCAACCATCCAATAACCTGTTTCTTGTATGGACCTTGGAACGCAAATAGCGTGAGACCAATAAAAATATGTCCATAAAAGTAAACGCTGCTCCAAAGCTTGATACTCTGTCCAAACTTCAAAATCATAAAAGGCTGCACAATGTATCCAAAGCCAATCTGAGTGACCAGAAACGAAACGATATCGTAATACACTTTGTTTTTACCAGGCGTAACTCCATCGGCGCTCATGAATATGGGCCTGATGTTTCTTCTAAAGATTTTGCCCAAAGCTTGATAAAAGCCTCCAGTCACAAATGTCAAATAGTACCCTGGCTGAGTTCCATGCCATAGCGCAGAAGTCAAAAACGTAGCCATTGAACTCCGGAATCCAGGCTTCTTTCCCTTAGGAGTCACTCGCAAATAAATATAGTTCTTCAGCCATTTGTTCGTGTTCATGTTCCATGCTTCAAGCAAAGTATGTGTGTTCTGTCCAGTCTCAAACGCCCATGGGTCTACATTTTGCACGCGATCCCATTTGTACTTGCCAGCTGCCGTCTTACCATTGAACCCGAGGCCACTAAGAATACATGCGCCCTCGGAAATATACCAAGCACCGTAGTACTTGAGTCGATAGGTAAACCCAAGCAGCACCAAATACCCAACGCGATAAAAAAAGCCATGATCGTCCACAAAGGAAGACGACTGAGCCTGCTCTAAATTAATGTTCACACTGAGCTTCAACCACAGAACAATCCAGCCAACTCCCTGCAAGAACCGACGAGCAGCAACCCGCCCACTGCGAGGAATCCGGCGCTTACGGTGCTTCCCTTTAACAGGATCGTTGATGGTCACGTCAAACATGGACAGATCAATCCAGCGCTCAAACTCCCTATAATCGTACGAAGGACCCGTGAACAGCGAAGGGAAGTAAAAGGCATAGGCCAAAAAGTCAAGCAAGCTCGGATGCTCACGAACTGCTCGGTCCTTTTGAAACTCAGACAGCTTGGAATCTGAGATCTGACGCCCGTCAGAGACATTCCAGGCAAACGAAGTCAGCTTCATAACTAGCACCATCTGAGATCCCGTGATGTCAATGACATTAGGATCATAGTCCGTCACAAACAGCTGCGCATAGATGTGGTTGATTAACAAGTGGCCCATGACGACTAGGAAATTGATCCAGGGCATGAGCGGTGATTTGACATATTTGGTGATCCCGTACGTAGCTAGAGTGCTGATGAGTAGAGTTCGAGCTCCAGACCAGAGCGAAAAGATTCCCAGCAGGTAGAATGCTGATATAGATATACAAAAGACTTCCCTCAGTAGCTTGTTATTATCAGGAAGACGCTTTAAAACTGCACTGAAAGGATATGACAAGACCAAACATATCACAATCTTCAACAGCCCAATTGGCAGATCCGTCGACTCTGCCAGCTGTTGGATCAAGGACTCCAGAATCGGAATTGCCATCGTCAATATTTCTGTCTAGCAAATGAAGAGTCAATGTTAATGTTAAGATGCGAGAGGTGGAGCAAAACAATAAGCTTCTCTCGCTTGATTAGAGATCTAGCCCTATTATCAACCACATGTTTCCACGGTAACCTTCCAAATCACGTGGAAACACCACAAGATCTAAGATCCAAAGTACAAGGTTCCAAGTTCTTTGTTCCATTTTTGGGTGCTGACTGACCCCAGGGTTTTTGACAGATTCCGGATTTGGCAGCGACTACAAGGAAGTTATTCCACGCAAAATCGTGACATTGGTTTTGCAACGACATCTGGTTTCATGAACAGCGGAGAGACGGTTCATTGAATGGCTGAAAGCTCACTGGTCGAGCTGACTATTATCCACAGCATTGGTCCAAACGACTCTTATTCTGAATCGGGCAAAACGGGTTGATTATCAAGATCTGATTTTTCAACTGATATTTTTTCTACCTTGTTCTCTTTTCTTCTTCTTACTATCATCTCTACTTGTAAAAAGCAGCACTACCAACACTCCAAAATGTCATCTTGTCTCAGCAGAGCTTCCACCGTGACTGCGGCCGCGAAGAAGTACACGATCTCTTTTGTGTCTACACCTCGATTCCCGTACTCTTCTGTGTCTCAGTTCCAGTACAGCATCCGGTCTCTGTCGTCTGAGTCGCAGCGCAAGCACAAGAATGGTACTGCCGTTGTCTTCTTGAACATGGGCGGTCCTTCTAAGCTCAGCGAAGTTTCTGACTTTCTTCTGCGCCTATTCAGCGACGGCGAGATCATCCCGCTGGGCCCTTTCCAGTCTACAATCGCAAAGTTCATTACCTACCGACGAACTCCCACGATCACCAGCCACTACGAAGAGATTGGTGGCGGCAGCCCTATCAGAAAATGGAGCGAGCTTCAGAACGCTGGAGCCTGCAAAATCCTCGATGAGCTCTCGCCCTCCACCGCTCCCCATATCCCTTTTGTAGGCTTCCGCTATGCCAATCCGTTGATGCCCCAGACATATAAAGAGATTCTGGACAAGGGAATCACTCGTGCTGTGGCCTTCTCTCAATACCCGCAGTACAGCGTTTCTACCTCTGCATCTTCTTTCAACGAACTGAAGAAACTCCAAGCTGAAATGGATCCTGAAAACAAGATCGAGTGGTCCGTCATTGAGCGTTGGCCCACCCATCCCGGGCTTGTTGAAGCCTTTGCTGGACACATTCGCGCTGCTATCGACCAGTACCCCGAGGATATTCGTGACAAGGTCGTGATTGTGTTCTCAGCGCACTCCATTCCTCTGGACTTTGTGAACGGCGGTGATACTTATCCTGCTGAGGTTGCTGCCACCGTCCATGCGGTGATGCAGAAGCTCGGCTTTACCAATCCTTATAGACTCTGCTGGCAGTCCCAGGTCGGTCCCAAAGCCTGGCTTGGTCCCAAGACAGATAAAACTGTCAAAACTCTTACAAAGGACCCCAGCACTGTCGGAGTTGTTCTTGTTCCTATTGCATTTACCAGCGACCATATTGAAACTTTACACGAGCTGGACATTGAGCTGATGGAGGAAATTGAGAGACCTGAGATTGTCAAGAGAGCCGAAAGTCTTAACGGTGATCCCATCTTCATCAAGGCTTTGGCTGATATAGTCAACATTCATTTGAACCCAGAGACTCACGATCCTGATGGAAAGAAGGCTATTGAAAGTGGTATGGATATCAAAAACTTCAAAATCAAGATCAAATAGATATATTTCTTTTCATACAATTCTTCTTTTTATATACATGAAATTTCATTTCCTCTTATTTCCTCTTGTTCTCATTTCTTATTCCTTATTCATCTTATTCTTATTCCTTATTCCTTATAAGTTTGTGTCTCATTTTTATGCTCAGCCGTTTACAACCCTAATCCATTTTCGAGGAATTAGCTGTACTTAAACTCACGAGCAATTGTTCCATTGCAAATACCAGCAACGCACCAACAATGTCTACTGCTACAGGAAAACTAGACAAAGTTCTTCAGAGAACGCAGGACAAGTGAGTATACAACGTCTTTTGCAGGTTTGAGGTACTAACATCGTGAACAGAATTGCAGACGGCCAGTTCTACGAAGCCCATCAAGCCGTGAGAACAATTGTAGCTCGTTACGTTCGAACAAAGAACTACTCAGAAGCTATCCACATTTTGTTCAATGTCGCAGAATCGTTGCTGAAGGCTGGCCAGCCTGGAAGTGGATCAGATCTTATTCTATACTTGATTGAAATCTATCAGATCAGCGAAACACCGGTAGACTCAACATCGCGCGCCCGGTTACTCAAACTGCTATCGCTTCTGGAGTCTGGTGAGCCCACCTTGAAGAAAATCGCACAGGAGATTAACACCTGGTCCAAGAATGATCCAGAGTTGAATCATGTTCTCGGAACCAAGTTTGTAGAGGCCGACGAAGCGTATCTTGCTGAAAAGTATCTACTCGTGGGAACGAAAGACTCTGCTCCAGAACTGGCTACAATGTTGTTCCAATGGTTCCAAGAGAGTGAGGAAGTTGATCGTGCTCCCCAATTTATCTCACGAGCTGTTCTGGGATACCTTTCTGTCGTTAACATTAGAGATGCTAAGGTGAGCATCCAAAAGTTCATTTCTCTCTTGAAACCAGCCTACCCTGATCTTTCATTCTCTAGCTCAGGCGATATTGAGATTTGCGATCAATTACCTCTACTGAACTTTTTACAGTTGCTGATTGCCACTGTGCAGTATAAAGCTCCTGATATGTTTAAACGATTACAGTCTCGCTATGACAGTGAGATCCAAGATCTTTCTGCTTGGACTCCTGCTCTAGCACAGATTGGCCAAATGTATTTCGGAATTGCACCTGCTAGAAGCAGTAACATGCTCCAGGATTTGTTTGGCTCATTGATGGGTCCTGGCGGTCCAGGCACTAAAGCTATGGGCATGTAGTTGAAATGGTACAGGTTTTCATTAAAGATTTATATAGTTAATTCCATTGTTTAAGCAATGACATTTGGTTCTTTTTTATTCCGGTATTAACAATGCTAAACAGAAAGTCCTAGAACGTTAGTAGATGATAGATGAAGTAGATGATAGATGGGGTAGAAGTAGATGAAAATAGTGATAGATGGGGTAGAAGTAGATGAAAATAGTGATAGATGGAGTAGATGAAGTAGATTATAGATGAAGTAGAAGTAAATAAATCAAAACTACTTACTCTTGGATAATTGTGTTTATCAATCATATGAAGCCTTCTTTTCTTTGGATCAGCACAAAGTTTCTCACAGTCTTCAAGGAAACAGGCAAACTATAGATGTTAGTAACAGTTTCTCAAGAATCAGCATCAAATTTACCATCTTTTCCCCTCGTTCCAATCGCAATGCGAAAAAAGGATCATGATTCTCAGCAAGATGAAGCTCCAAAAACCTCGCTGACGGGAAGGATTTCTGGCACTCAAGACAATTGTGGGAATGGTACTGATTATAATGAGATTCGAATTCCTGATGGGAGTACATGGCGGTCCCTCGAGTAGAGCAAGTAGGAGGCAAATGACATGTTAAAACTGAAGTTGGTTGATGAGAAGTAGAAGAGCGTTTGGGCTGCTCAATAGAAGACTGCTGGTGAGCATCTATTCTTGATCTTTTCATGATTGTGTAGTAAGAAAAGAGTGATTAATGCGAAAATTTCATATTCATTTACGCTTCTTACCGGGCCTCTTGTTGTCTTCAGCACCAGCCTTTTTCTTGACAAAGTAGCCTCCTTTCTCGAGGGCTTGCTGAGCACAAGTGCTGATATGTTTGAATCGATCAGAACCCAGGGGAATTCCTCCGTACCATCTGGTAACTAGCACGAGGACGTTTGAAACATTGAGCATAGTTAAAAGGTTCAAGATGCGTTCACCACCTGGAGGCTCACCGTTGTTGTCGAAAGTTTGCTCGAGCAGATCTCCGGTGGCCGAGTTGGTGATTCTCCAAGCGGTGATGTTGTGAGTAGCCTTTGATATTTTCTTGTCTTGGGCTCTGAGAGCTTCAAGCTTTTCCCGCGCGTCTTTGGACGAAGTAATGCGAATAGCTCTGCCTACAAAAACCGATTTGCGGTCACAAACGGATCCTGAAACGCTCCATTGTTGGCTCTAGAAAGTTAGTTATTGCAAATGTCAATGGCAGTTATCACGTACTGAATTGAACAAAGCAGAGCACGAAGTGAAAGATCTTGTTAAGCGTATTGTCTTCATTCTTGGTAAGAAGAAAAGAGGTGGGTCCCATCTTTAAAGTGAATCGAGATCCAGACCTTATATCGTTGGAATTATTCAGACCTTATATCGTTGGACTTGTCCAGACTTTATAGCGTTGGACTTCCATTTCCAGACCGCTGAATTTCTATCTTCTTTGAGATCTCCAGACCTTATATCGCTGGATTTGTCTAGACCTTATACCGTTGGACTTTGTGAATCGAGATCTCCACCATTCTATCTTCAACATCAATCGACCTTATACCGTTGAGATTTGATGGCCTTGATATGACGTTGATCAACAACGACACTTAGCTCTTGCTATATGTTACATAACAATGTGATGGCTTCTATGTAGTAACTTTTTGTCTATATATATTGGCCTGAAGTAGCAAACTGTCTAAATTCCTACTACAGATTGCTCATTGAAATGACCGGAGAGTTCAACACTGGAGTTCCGCTGGATGGATACTCTGATACTTATAGCGAAGGAATCATTGACAATTACTCAAATGACGATCTGTATCGTGAAGAAATGAATAGTCCATATCACCGAACTGCTTCCAAAGGACTACCGGCAAATCCTCCACCGTCCTCTATAGATGTCAGCTACGACGAACGAACACCGACTCCTTCGATATATGAAACAGAAACAGAGTCGATATACTCCAGTCCAGACTCAATCATCAGGCTGATATTCGATCCAAACCCGTCGCTTCGCAACCGACAGATGATTGCCCTTGGACACAAACGAGTCAGCGAGTTGATTCATGAGTTCAGCCATTTGGAGCACCAGGGAACCGCCGACCTTCGAAAGATGCGCAATAAAGTTATCAGAGAAAGTTGGCAGTCTGGAGCGTATGCTCCTCTGAGACAAGCGTCGATATCTTCAACAGCTTCACATTCGACGGCTACCATCCAAACTCCACTAGAATATGATTCTAGCTCAAAGAACAGTGGATACTGCAGAGACAGTGAAAAGACGTATTCAACAAATCAGCCCGTCGCAAGATCATTGTCTCATATGAGCCATGACTCGTACCAGAAGAATCCAAGCTGTGCTAGTGCTAGTTGTGCGAGTGCCAGCTGTGCTAGTTGTGCGAGTGCTAGCTGTGCTAGTTGTGCGAGTTGTACAAGCTGCTGTTCAGCCATAGCTCAGCATCAACCAGGCCAGTTACCCAGTCAGCTCAGTCAGTTAACAAGTCAGTTATCAAGCCAACTGAACCAACATCCAGGCCAGCCAAATCACCAACATCAACACTCAGGCCAACCGAATCAACACCCAGGCATACCAAACCATCACCCAGGCCCGCCACCAAACCACCAGAAGCAACCTCGACAACAACAGACAAATTTAAACTACTTCAACTCTTACCATTGCCATCTTAATCCCCAGGTCTGCAACTTGTCACCAAATTCCCAGATACCACGGTTCTGTGCAGGTGGCCACTCCTGTTTTACATACCCACTAACTCCAGCACAGACGCTGACACCTGGCCACTCCAGAAGCAGCACTTACTACCACAATGCAGCGGACATTCCTGATAGCTCTTATGCGGGCTCCTCGTGCGAAACTTACCGTCCAGCTACCCCTGAGCCCCGAGCCGGCCAGATGCCTAAACCACCGCGGGCTGAGTATCAACGACACTCTCGCAACAACAGCGCGCCGGTAGAGCTGGCGTCCAGCTACCAGACACCCAAGCCTATGCGCATTCACCCCGTCATGGAAACGCCAGACGAGCTACTGGAGAGACTGTCAGCATTTCAGGACGCGGCTGATGCTAACAGAACGATGATGTTGGATGCCAGTATATGCTTCACGCAGCTGATACTGAGTCTTACGGTGAACGTTAAGCTGCAAGAAGATATTAAAGTTGCCGTCAACTCGGTGATTGAAATCTTGTTGCAGCTGTTTGACATCCAGCTCAAGGGATGGAGATACGGGAGTACGAGGGACCGGTTAGGATGGATGCTACAGGCGCTTGTTGAGCGCAGAATAGACCTGGGCATGAATGGTAAGAAGCATGAACGTGTATCGCGAACCGAGACTGAGCGACAAGCACCTTTAAAGAGAAGTTTATATATGTTCAAGGCCATGGTAGATAGATGGACACGTGCGAGGTGAACGACGTGAACCTTTAAGAACAATCAGTGACTCTGGGAGCGCTGTTGATGGATTATAGACTCATATATGGTATATATGGAGACCAATTGATTTAGTACACAGAGACGGTTTCTTTTGGGAAGCATTCCAGTACATCAGTTGATTGTTCTCATCAAGGGGGTTTAAGGTCAACAATTGAGACTGGTACGATAACTTGAAGCGCACTCGATATATTTGTTTACTTGGATGGCAAGATGGTACTAGCTTTTACGCCTTGTTGAGAAATCTTCAGATTCCGTTAGAACAAAGAGCAGTATGACTTTTCAGCAAGATTGAGCAAGAATGAGATTCAAATAATATTACGGGAAGGGGTGAATCAAAACGGTCTTTAGGACGAATTCTAAACGTGAGCTTTCAAGCATCGTAGTCTCCTTTGTTAATCCAGGCTAAATCTGTTTGATCTTTGCGGTCTACTGAGAGGTTGAAATTAAGTTCTATATCAACATAATGCCGATACAAAGGATTTCAAAAGACCGGGAGATCAAGGGTCAAGCACCAACACGAGATTTAAACAGCGGTGAATTGAATTGTCAACAAAGCGTGCACATAGCTTGGAACCTAAAGTTGAAGTTGGAGCAAAGTTAGGGCAAAGCTAGGGCAAAGCTAGGACTGAGCTAGGACTGAGCTAGGACTGAGCTAGGACTGAGTTAGGACTGAGCTAGGACGAAGTTAGTTCAGGACGAGATAGCGAGAGATGGAATGAGCGATGGAGATGGAGCGCTAACGAAATGTAGAAGAAGATGGCTACAATGTTTCAAAGATGAACAGGGAGACTACCAACTTGGAAATGTATTCCACGTTCAGTTGTAAGACTGCCCGCTGCACAATGTTATTGTTCAGAGGTATTCAGGAGCTGATTAGACATGCGAATTGTATGTACTTGGAGGTTTAAAGCTACTTGCACGGTGGTAAGCAGGAGCATCGTATCACCTGAAACATTACATCGAGACGTTGGAGACGAATCTACAGATGAAGATTTGAACGACATTAACGACGAGGGCTCTTCATATTTGGGTTGTTCACTTAAGCATATTAACTTATAGAGATTTCACTATATTAAGATGATGACAATTGGATATTGAGTATTCAATTGAATATTGAGAAATAATAGAGTTGATTCTTGAGAATTGATTATTCTAATGATACTAATGATTTTTCTAATGATACTAATGATTATTCTAATGATACTAATGATTATTCTATTGGTTATTGACTATTGACTATACTATTGATTTTTCTACACCATCGTTGAACAATGCTTCTGAACCTTTAATTATCCAAGGTTCAAAGCCTAGAATCGTCCAATTCCAGATCCAAAATTAAGTTTCCTAGAAAGTTCATCAACAGCACTACAGACGGCCCACCAGATCAGTCCACGATGCGGGACCTTTGAATACTCGTCCATGAAGTTCACCTGATGAAAAAGAGCTCTTCAACAAAGGAAACCTTATTCTCACCGGGCTCGATGCTGCCTTCTCTGTCCATTCTGTGCCTGTTTGGCGGCGGTCTCTCTAGAGAACTGCTTGTCTAACAAATTATTCCTGTACGTGGACCCCTTTTCATCCCGCGCGTCACTGGAAAGCTTGGAGGTTGTTGTTTAGATCTGGAGATTAAAAAGAAATAAACGATGATTTCTTTTTAACTGTTTTCGCTGGATACTTTACTGTTTTTGTGAAATTCCCCCTACGTTCAGCTGGAGCGCGCACTCTTCCATGTATTACTCGTTTAGATATTTGTGCTCATTTTTCCAATTCTAATATATAATGGTTGAAATCCATTTTCTTTCTTGATTCTTGACACTTTCTTGTTCGTTCTCTTGATTCTTGATTCTTCCATTGATTCTTCTCTTGTATCTGTAGATCCTGCTGGCTGGCTACAAATACATTCTTTACTCATTCTTGATTCATTCGTTTCTACACTCTTTCGACAGTTCCTTTCAATGATCTCTGACGCTATTGCATTACAAACATTTCTATACACCCCAGTGGACTATGAAATGGTCAACTATCTGGCCTCGACCTGTAGCTCTATCCTTCAGTGCGATCTATCCACCCTACATCCAAACGTCCCCGCGCTCCCCGAGTTCATCATCAACTTGATCCATCAATCCAATGTCCAGACCCCAACGCTCATGTCCAGCCTGGTCTATCTGTCTCGACTGCGTAGCGCTCTTCCTCCTGTTGCCAGAGGCCTCGCTTGCACGAGGCATCGTATCTTCCTGGCCTGTCTCATTCTCGCCGCCAAATACACAAACGACTCTTCTCTCAAAAACTATCACTGGTCTCGCTACTCCATGGGCATGTTCAGCGTAGCAGAAGTAAACCTCATGGAAAAACAACTCTTGGAGCTGCTGGATTGGAAGCTGGACTTTCAAAATGAAGACCTCTATTGTCTACTTGCACCGTTCTTGGAACCCATCAAGTGGTCATGCTCGTCAATTTCTCCCTCAATGTCGACCTCAAAAGTGTCCTCTGACGACTCTTCGGATGAAGATGAGCTTGAAGAGTGTGAAATTATTTACTATTCGGCCTCCCAAGGAAGCTCTACTTCGAGTGTCAATGCTCCAACAGTAAAGAATCTCAACCAGCCCAAAATGGTCAAACAGTTAGATACTCCTCCTGCTTCTCCTGTTAGACCCTCACGATACTCGTTGAAAGCAGCTGCCAAAAAAGTGCAGTCCCTTTCACGAAGAGCCAGCTCTACAACTAGCAGTTCAATCATTGCGTCTTCTCCGTCGAGAAAGTCTAATATATTGAATTTTTCACTACCCCAATCACAGAACAAAACACAAGACCATCAATATTTGCAATCTTCGCCTTCGCATCATCATAAAAGAAGAATGTCAATATTGCCCCAATTATGGTTCAAAGTATCGTCTTGATCATATCATTTACATTAGCATACCCTTTTTATTATGAATTATATGAATATCACTTTTAGTAATGTGCTATTTTGATGTTTTTCTGTAAAGTTAACTGGGGATAATTGTTAGAATTTGAAACAAAGTCACCCTACATTCCAGTCCAGTAGAAACTACAGTCCATGAAATAAGGAGTTATATCGACTATATTCATAGCTCAAAATTTTGTTCACAAATAGCTGTTTTCTGGAATCTTTAGCATTACAAAAGTCCAAAAATAAATATTAAAAAACTTCTCCCAATTTTCTTTCAACTTTCCAATAACCAACTTTAGAAATTCATTTACGAAACAAGAAAACTTCAAGAATAGCAATCAAGAATAGCGATCAAGAATAGAGACTAAGAATAGCGATTTTTGCTTCATGTATTCTCTGCTTTAACTCATTCTCTCTGCTCCGTCTCAAATATGCATTCTCAACGACCGCCAAAAGATACAACGGTCCTACAGGCCCGGTTTTCTCAAGCCATCCAGCTACGCCAGTCAATGATTTCTTCATGGCTATCTCCGCCTGTTTCTGATTCTCTAAATCCATCGCCTAAACCGCCATCTGCCTCTCCCGCCCTTCTCACAAACACTACTGCACCAGGCTCCGCTGTCCCATCTGCAACTTCCCAACCCGATCTCAAACCAGTGGCCTCTTCAACCGATACCGTCTCGGACATCTCTTCCGCATTAACGCCACTGCCGTCCTCTACCGTCGGTCTCGGCTCCAAGCGTGCTACTCTAACCGCCCAGCAATTCAAACAAGCAACTGAAGCCCGATACAAGTCAGCCTCTTCTAACGTTGCTCTAAACAAACTGAAATCAAAGATCAAACCTTCTTTCTCTCCAAATACGAAAAAACCTGTCAACCGCAGCGACCCAAATGACGATGATTCGGATGAAGAGGAAAGTAGAACCTCAAGCTCTAAAAAACAACACAAAACTTCCTACTTTGACTCGTACAAAGTCCAGAAAAAACCAAAGAAAAATAGCTAACTACTATATTGCATATATCTACTACGTTTCCTTCTGTTTACTATTTTCAAACTTTCATATCGTACAATATATATATATATATATATCCCAAGAATAAAATCCAGTCGGAAAAATAAATCAAATAAAAAAAACCAAAAAAAATCAAAAAATATCATAATCATCATTATTTTCAATTATCACAAAACTTTTAATCGTTTCCTATCAGGCTCAATTCGAGCCCGACTCTGGTCTGGATTCTCAGATATCGAAGTTGGCTTATCCTCTCCGGTAGCAGGCTCTTCTGTAGATTGAGAAGTAGTAGTCGTAGGATTCAATAACGACTGAACACTTCGACCACCAGAATGTGTACTGTTATTGTTCTGTAGCGCCTGTAGCGTAACGTTGTCTTGAGAGTGGTCGGTAGCTGCTTGAGAAGAAGATGAAGAACAGGACAGCTGCGTTGGCGCAGTATGCTTCGATAAACTGGACGCCGACGCACTGCTCGCTATGCTATTATGCCTACTGTTCGAGTCGGGTGGTGTGCTCATGGCTATCGAGCTATGCGAGCCCATGATTCCATTATTCAAAATTGGGCCACTGCTCCCGCCAGTACTCGATTGCAGGATCTCGCTGCTGGTATGTCTTCTAAAGGGAGCGATAGCATCTGCGCGTAGCTTGTTTGCACTTCCTCCCAGAATGCCAGAGACAGAGCCGCTGTTGGGCCCTATAGAGCTTCCATTGCTACTACTACCGCCATTGCTACTGGCTCCACCGTTCATTACCGAAGTCACAGTGGAAAGCCCGCTGCCAGGATTACCATAAGGATTTGAACTGGGAATAGGCTGCTGGGCGTAGCCAGAGTTTCGATTGTACGACGACACGAACGGGAAAGAGCCCGGGCGCTGGTCGCGAGACGGAGGAAGCGAGTGCGGAGGGAGTACGTTACCCCTTGGAGACCCGGGGGCATCACCATAAAACTGCGAAGTTCCCTGCTGACTATGGGGCTTTGGAGACGATAGCTGCTGCTGGTGCTGGAGAGCTTGTAGTTCTGCGTGTCGAGAAGTAGGAGAAGAGGGCGTGGAGTTGTTGGGAGAGGCGCGTAGAAGACCGCCCGGGGCGGACTGGCGGTGGAGAAGAACCGGAGGGCCCGGCTGGGGCACGGAGGTCGGGATCATTTTCTCTTCATGGTGCTGGCGCGGCGACGTAGGATTCGGCGCCGGAGCAAGAGGGTCATAGAGGATTGAAGAAGCACGCTCTCGCGAGCTGGAGAAGGAGATTTCCGACTTGGTATGAGGGTGAAGATGGTAAGGAGTGGAATGGTGCTGGGAGGGAAAAGAGTAGGAATGTCCCTGGTGCTGCTGGCCGACGAAGGAGCCAGATTTCTGCGAGAGAGTGACGGGTTCTTCAGCGATAAACTGGTTGAGAGAGGTAACTCCGATCTGCAGCCTGCTTCTCATTTTCGAGAGTTCTGATATGACATTGGAGTCCGTTTCGCACTTGACCGAGCTGTTCATTTCGGGGAAGAGTTTGACAAGGACGTCAATGAGATAGATGTTTTCGTTTTGGGAGCGTTTACAAAACTCAACCAAGCTGATATATTTGGATAACAAGCTGGAGTGGGAGCCTTTCAAGGACCAGAGAGAGCTTTCCAGTGCGGAAATTCTAGCTTCTTGGGAGTTTTCTGGAGGAGGATAGTAGGGATGAGAATGGTGCTGGGGGATATAGTTTTGGGGAGGAGGCGGCGGATGATTGTGAGAGTGAGAGTGGCCTGGGATTTGCTGCTGGAGGCCGAGGGAGCTGGCGGCAGCATTGGAAGGAGGAGGAGGAGTCCCAAACTCGGTTGGAGGCGTGGAGGGAACAGAGAGAGAGACGGGCTTGAGGGAGATGTTGTCGCGATGTACGGCGGAAGGTCTGGAGGCTCTTCGCTTGATGCCTCTGAGGGCTTCCACGTCGCCTCTTTTGAAGGAGCCTGCACCATGTTTAAATTCCCACTGGGAAGTTGGGGTGGACGTGGTATTGGAGGAGGAATTACTGCTGGAGGAGGACGGGTTGGAGGTTGAGTTTGTATTAGAATCGCTACTGGCCGACTGGGAAGAATTAGTACCGTGGAAGGTGTCGTTGACTTTATGGAAACCGTACATGTTGAGCTGGCGGACGAACGAGGCCGGGTTAGTGTGCTTGAAGTATTGCGAGAGGACTTTTGAGAACTCTTCGCCTGGGGAGATGACGAAGGAGTCGTTTGTGGGAGTCCAGGAAATCAAGTGCTTTATTGAGTCGTCTTCGAGCATGGAGTATAGTTTGTGGATGAAGACTGACTGGTTGACTTTGGTGCCCGAAGAGCCCGATACTGAGCCCGATTTAGTTTGCTGATGCTGTTGATGGGTTGCGGATGCAGTTGATGGCATTTCGGGAGGAGGTTGAGAGGAAAGATGCTGATGCTGTTGGATGAGATGACTATCAGAGGTGTTATTGTAGGGAATGGATTTGACTAGCGAGGTTTGTTCAGACATGATGTAGGGAGGCGAGAGAGCCTTGGAACTTGGGCGCTGGCGGGATGGGCTGGAGAAAAAAAAGTAAACTAGAATGCTGAGTGCCGCGATATAGAAGGTTGGCTGTCGCCAGTAGATATGGTGATGGTGTCGAAGAAGTCGTCTTCTGCTTGGTGGTTGGAATTGAATTTATGGGAGGACACAAAGAGAGGAGGTAGAAGGAAGTAGTAGGAAAAAGAAAGGAAGGAAAGTGGGAGAAGGAAAAAACACAAGGTAGAAAAATGGAATAATGAATATAGAGAGAAAAAGAAAAAAAAATTAATAAAAAAAAAAAAATTAAAAATTTATCAAAAAATTTAAAAAATATATTGGTACATGAAAACATTTAAACGTTTGCTAGAATTTTTAATGCAACAGCTTATTTTCTTTTTGACATGCTACAGTCATTATACTGATTTTGTTTTTGTAATTTATTAATTATTTATATATATATTGTTTTATTTTTATTGTTTTATTTATTTTTATTTATTTTTATTTATTGTTTTATTGTTTTATTTATTTTTATTTATTGTTTTATTCTTTTAAATTTATCGTATTTAGATTCTACTCTTTATACTTTCATGGAAGCCTTTACTAGCCATGAAGAGACGGATTGTTAATGGTAGATTCCAAGTTATGGAAGCTTTAGAAGCATTTTCTTAAGAATCTACGCGTTTCATCTTTATTCATATTCATATTCTCATCTCTTATTTTCATTCTCATATTCATCTCCATCTCCATCTTCTCCCTAGTTCAAACCCAAATGACTTCTAGAATCTGCCCGTTTGCATCGTGAAAGCCCATTTCAAGTATCGCAATGTCTCAGACCTACCATAACAGCCTCGCTAAATTCTGTTTCTACCCTCAATGCTCATGTCCATGGCCTTTATCTCATCCCTCTTATCATGCTCAACATATTTAGGTCCAGCCCTCAAATCCTAACGCTTCGCTCATCGTCCGCTCTCCTACAATAAACTCAAAGTTTCTTTCGTGAATTGCATTAAACAAGGGAATAACAGCTGGATATGGTAATTTGTCATATCTCCACAAAGCTCCACTTCTTCTTACTGATATTTGACTGTTCGTCCTATATGCCTGAATTATTTATCCAACAGCATGACTCTGGCATTTAGACCAATACTAATTTTAAGATTAGACTGATTAAAAATAAGATGATTCAACTAGAAGAACTCATAAAAGCTTCTAGTTGAACGTTACATTCTGCCGTAAAACCATTCTTGCATCAACGAGTTCTAACCGTTATATTTTCATGGGCATCTGTTTGTGTCTGCGTTTGTATTTGTGTCTGTGTCTGCGTTTGTATTTGTATTTGTGTCTGTGTCTGCGTTTAGTGTCTGCGTTTAGTGTCTGTGTCTGATTCGAGTCTCTCTGCTCATTCGTCTAACTCTATCTTCTAACGTTCTACGTAAGGTCGCAGTTTTTGTACCCTCTTTGTTGGTCGAGTTTCTAGGGCGGCCTTCAGAGCTTATTATTTGGTTGGCGGTTTGAACCATCTTGTCTCAATATATCAACCCATATTCGCATGTGGCCCATAGTTCTAGATTCACTTCTCCATGTCTTTACAATACAATGGAGCTCCTCTCAAATGCACATTCCAACCATCGCAACAGCCTTCCTCATTCAATAAAGGCATCTAGAGTTTTCACCTTTTGTCGTTTATGGAAACTGGTTCGTTGCAGCCAATAACCAAGTTTCAAACAATCCCTCGATTCTCGCCTGCTTCGGCGCCTTCACTCTATATAATGGGCTGTCTCTGTTAGGTCTGAGCAACAGCCATGAATGACTAACCGCTTATTACCGCTACCTCCAACGTCGACTACTTGAATCCTTTGGAAAGTCTCGATCTTCAAACTCAAAGATACGAGCTATGCAAATAGTACGTATAATTTCAGGAACAAGTTAACTTCCCGAGATCTCAATCGCTAGACTGTCCATAACTTGTCTACCACCTTCATTGATTCATCTCCTTCAGAATAAACTTTAACGTCAGCCCAAACTCGCTCCCGTAGCATGAACATCTCTCAGCAGCATCTTTATTTTCAGAGACATTCAGAGACATGTCTTTTGGGCTCTTGTTTTACTTTGAGACTAGAGTATTTCCTCGGAATTTCAACTGTTCACTTAAATCGGACTTAACGACCTCCATCAATCTAGATATTGAACGAACTCGTAAAAGGACGCGTACTTGCTGTTTCACCAATTCTCTTTCAGCATCCGTCGTCATGCTCGCCTAGTTATCAACGGTCTCATTCTCAATAAAAGCTGAGACTGCTAACGGTATCATGTTTTGTACTAAGCGTGGGTAGAACATGATTATCAGATTTACAAGCTCCATCAGAGCATAATACTGAGGTCTATCTCACACTCCTATCATGCTGATACTGGACTATCATCATTGCTACAATCATCAAACAGCTCATTTATGGAGGCAGCATTGTATCTAGTTAACACCGCTGGATGGCTTTGATCTAAAGCTCGCGATTTCATGCTATTTGACTTGACACTTTCTAAGCGTCCTTTTTCTAAGTGTAGTCATAAGCGTTTTTCTAAGTGTTCTCCAAGTGTTTTCCTAAGCGCTCTCCAAGCGCTCTTCTAAGCGTTCTCCTAGGCACTCTCCAAACGCTCTCCTAAGCGCTATTCCTACTTCTCCAGTAGCATATCGTTCAAGCTGACAAGCTATATTGGTGCCTTCAGCCTAATGAGGTTTTGGTGATCCCCCAGATCAGGGTAATTTCTAGTTACAATTGGCTTTTTCATGTACACGCAAAATAATTTTTCTCAAAGAAAATTGAAATTTCCCTTACTCCTTAGATCTCATCTCCAAGACTATTGTATTTTCTTCATAATCTTTCAAATGTGCCCTCCAAGCGAGCCTACCGCTGAATTGACCGAAAAAGTTAAGAAGGTCAACATCAACAAGCCTGTCCCCAAGGCTACCTTCCTCAATGATCGTACTGCGTTTTTTGAACAGTTGAAAAAGGACTACGACGAAGAAATCGCTAAAAAAGAGCGTGTTCCTATCAAAATCACCTTGAAGGACGGAAAGTCCATTGACGGTACTGCTTGGGAAACTACTCCTTTTGAGATTGCTAAAAACATCAGCAAGTCTCTTCTTGATCGTCTCGTCATCTCCCGAGTCAACGGTGAACTTTGGGATCTAGAACGTCCTTTGGAAGGCGATGTCTCTTTGCAACTCTTGGATTTCGATAACGACGATGCTAAAAAGGTCTTTTGGCACTCGTCTGCTCACGTTTTGGGTGAAGCTTGCGAAAACCACTACGGAGCTCATCTTTGTATTGGCCCTCCTACCGATGATGGCTTCTTCTACGAAATGAGTATTGACAATGGTGCTCGTACTGTTCAAGCCTCCGAGTTTTCTGAGGTCGAATCGTGGGCAAAGTCTGCCATCAAAGAGAAGCAAAAGTTTGAAAGACTCGTTGTCTCCAAAGAAAATCTTCTCAAGATGTTCTCATACAACAAGTACAAGCAAACTTTGATCCAAAGTAAGATTCCTGATGGAACTTCTACCACTGTATATAGATGTGGTCCTTTGATTGATCTTTGTCGTGGCCCTCATATCCCCCACACTGGCCGTATCAAGGCTTTCAAACTTCTCAAGAATTCTTCTTCTTACTTCCTTGGAAACTCTGAAAATGATTCTTTGCAAAGAATTTATGGTGTTTCATTCCCCGACAAGAAGCTCATGGACTCTCATCTCAAGTTCCTCGAGGAAGCTGCCAAGCGTGACCACAGAAAGATTGGAAAGGAGCAAGAGCTCTTCATGTTCCATGAAATGAGTCCCGGTTCCA
Organism: Geotrichum geniculatum; assembly: GCA_030566045.1. Lineage (NCBI taxonomy): Eukaryota > Fungi > Ascomycota > Dipodascomycetes > Dipodascales > Dipodascaceae > Geotrichum > Geotrichum geniculatum. Next base: position 30,958 of record JAJMHM010000024.1, on the reverse strand, counting down.
GTTTCTGGCTCCCTCACGGTGCTCGTATCTACAGCACCCTCACCAACTTCTTAAGGGAAGAGTACAGAAACCGTGGTTACGAGGAAGTTATCACTCCCAATATGTTCAACTCTAAGCTTTGGGAAACTTCTGGTCACTGGGCAAACTATAAAGAGAATATGTTTTCTTTCGACGTTGAGAAAGAAACTTTCGGTTTAAAGCCAATGAACTGTCCTGGTCACTGTTTGATGTTCAAGGCTCGTGAAAGAAGTTACAGAGAGCTACCCTGGAGAGTTGCTGATTTCGGTGTTATCCACAGAAACGAATTTTCTGGCGCCCTTTCTGGCTTGACTCGTGTTAGACGTTTCCAGCAAGATGATGCTCACATTTTCTGCAGACAAGATCAAATTGAGTCTGAAATCATTGGTGTTTTCGATTTCTTGAATCGTGTCTACAGCGTTTTTGGCTTTGAGTTCAAGATGGAACTTTCCACCAGACCCGAAAAGTATGTTGGTGAGATTGAGACTTGGAATGATGCTGAAGCCAAATTAGCTTCTGCTCTCAACACTTTTGGTAAGAAGTGGGAAATCAATGAAGGTGATGGTGCATTCTATGGTCCCAAGATTGATATCATGATTTCCGATGCTCTTAAGCGTTGGCACCAATGTGCTACTATCCAATTGGATTTCCAACTTCCTAACAGATTCGAACTTGAATACAGAGCTGCTGATCCTGTGGATAAAGACACTGCTGCTGACAGATATTCTCGTCCAGTCATGATTCACCGTGCTATTTACGGTTCCTTCGAACGTATGATTGGTATCTTGACCGAACACTTCTTCGGTAAATGGCCTTTCTGGTTGTCTCCTAGACAAGTTCTTGTTATCCCTGTCGGTGTTAAATTCAATGACTATGCTCAAAAGGTCCGCGATACTTTGTACGCTGCTGGATTTTTCGCTGACGTTGACTTGGGTCCAAATACTCTTCAAAAGAAGGTCCGTAGTGGCCAACTTCAACAATACAATTTCTTGTTTGTTGTTGGTGATGAAGAACAGTCTTCTAATAGTGTCAACGTTCGTAAGAGAGATGATGCTAACAAGCATAGAACTGAAACCATTCCACTTGATGATGTTGTCAAGAAGCTCATTGCTCTTAATGAGTCTAAGAGTCTTACTAACGAATTTAATTGAGCTTTATTAGCTATAATAAGTGTAAAATAATCAAACTCTTTGTGAATACTTGGGCATATTGTATAAAGAAAACATACCTTTGCATCTTGAACTCATAGTATCATTCGTGAAGTTATACATTAGAATATTGTCCGCTACTGCGTTCTAATTCTCATCGAACATGCGTGCCAGAATACTGCCAGATCTCGATCCCCGGACTACTTTTCCAAATTTAATCGTGAAAAAGAAATAACACCGGTGTGTCACCATTGTATTCTTTTTTGTAAACTTTTCTCTAGAAATAAGCCAGTAGCTCCTATCAAATACTAATAGTATTTTTATTCTATGAGTCCGATAGCCTTTGGTTACTAGCAAAAAAATATTATTCCAAAGATTCCAGGACCCACACGTTTTCGGGAAATGTTTAATGAAATAATATAGCTAGCTGAGAAATTCTTGAAACTTTTTCAGAAAGTTTTCGTCATTAATGTGAATATTTTTTTAGAATTTCAGCGTACACTTTAATAATTACTGAAGTATAATGGGCCTTTCGGAATCGATCAAATTATCATGACAAACAGTTACCATTAAATACTCGTGAAATAAAATAGATTCATTAGTAAACGTCTACTACTTGATGCTGGAACAAGTATAATCTACAGACGTTGTATTATAACGCTTGAAGATTTAGTTGAATTGAAACAGTTTGTTCAATGGCCATCTGAATGTTTACCATTTTATCCAAACCATTCTCAATGAACATAGCATAATATTATCAATTGGGTAATATGCATTCTGAAAAGTTTGTTTAAAAGAACTATAGCACCGCAAATATCACAGATCCAAGATCTTTGCAACAATGAGAAAGCTTTCAAGTCTCAGATTACTCATTTGTGCTACGATGAGCTTTTTTTCCTATTTCAATTATTCTCTAAGAATTAAATGAAAAGTACCAATTTCTATTCAAAATAAATAAACCAATCTTGCAAATCCAGCAAATTAGATACAGTTGAACTTAGGTGCTCTAGCTTGTGCCTGAGTGATGGAATAGCTCATTGACAAGTTTTTCGACTTCATCCCATACTAGAAAGTCGTGCAAAATCCGTGAACAAATTGAAAAGAAATATTGTAGCTTGATGGAACCGAGTTTTCCTGAATTTTTATTTTCGTTGTTATTATTTATACTGAGGCTTTCAGTTACAGAATTGAATAATATAGTTTCCATGTCTTGGTTTAAGAATACATTGCCAACAAACTAGCGCAAAACTCTCTTCTCTAAAACAAGAGTGGTAGAACTTCCAGCTCTTGTTTTAGTTCTAGCACTCTTGTTTTAGAGAATGACTGTTATAAATTCCTTATCGTCAATAGATTGCACTTGACACTTAAATCTAGGTATTGAAAGAACAGTTTTAAAACCAGTTTATACCAACTTCTAGACGTGCAAACTTTGTGAGTGACCATATGAAACCAACATATATAGTTTCGAATTTACAGACTGGTAACTCAGCTTCTGGACTTCTTTGATCTCAATAGAGCTTTTCACCGCGTGTCTAACAAAATTGTTACATCTCCTGATTCTACAATAAATAAAGATCGGAGGCTGAACTGTTACTGCTTGAGTCCAAGTCGACATAACTTTTACAAAGACGCTAAAGAACTAGACACAATATTATCAAGACTTATTCTCACGATGTGCATTCACTCTTGTCTTCATTTCACAACGGTCTTCTAACTTTACAGTGCACATATATTCTTTCACCATATTGAAATATAAATGAACCCTTGCCCTGGCTTCCGATCTATTCTTTTTTCTAGCCCACGATATTTTTTCTATTTTTTTCTCTTACTCTATACACAGGACAGATTAACGAACTGTTTTAAGGATTCATATTTTACCTTCTACTAGAATTGCTTTTCAAATTTTGTATTTGCTAACAGCTATTTTTTGGTCAAGATGGGAGAGTCTCGTCAAGAATTGGTAAATTGGATTAATACATTGTTGGATTTGGAAATCACAAAGGTGGAACAATGTGGTACTGGAGCAGTATTCTGTCAATTGCTAGATACTATCTTTATGGACGTACCAATGTCCAAAGTCAAATTCAACGTGAATACGGAGTATCAATATTTAAACAATTTCAAAATTTTACAGTCGTGCTTTACAAAACACCAGCTTGACAGACCTATTCCGGTAGAGAGATTGGTCAAATGCAGATTTCAAGACAACCTGGAGTTCTTACAATGGTTTAAAAAGTTCTGGGAAGCCAATTATACTGGTCATGAGTATGATCCAGTAGCTAGAAGAAAGGGCCAGGCGTCACAGGGTCCTCTTCCAACTATGAAAGCTTCAGGATCAGGAGGATCAGGGTCCCGTAATTCATCTCGACCTTCATCAGCGAGAAACCCAGTTGCCGGTGCTTCGAGACCAGGTATTGCCTCTACCACAGCATCTCGAACTACAACTACAACAGCTTCTGTCACCAATCCTAGAAGATCCACAAGTAACTCTGGTGCCGGTTACTCTAACCCTACTGCTGGAGGTCCTGCTTCAAGAAAGCCCGTTGCGGTTACAGCAGGAAATGGAACAAGAGTAGCATCTGGTGGACACAATGGAGCACAAGCTAGCTCGCAAGCTTCACTGGCTGCACTCCAAGAAGCAAGAGATCATATTGCTGTTTTGCAACGGGAAAATGAAGACACAGCCAGAGATTTTGAGTTGGTTCGGACAGAGAGTATATTTTACTTTGACAAACTACGAGATATCGAACTTCTTGTCCTCACTGCATCTAAATTATTGACTGAGCGCAAATACAAAATGGGAGCTACGAATGATACCCAAGGCGATGGATTCAGACCAGATCCTTCAACAATTACCGCTGATATGAAAGCTCTCGGTATAACCGAAGAAGATACTGCTGAGACTCCAGAATTGGCGTTGCTAAATATTGAATACTTTCTTAATGAAGTCCAAACAATTCTATACAACACTGCAGAGGGATTTGAACGTCCTGATCTACCATTAGACGCTGACCAAATGATGGAAGGTTCTGATCAAGAGGGAATGGAAATGGAAGAAACTTTCTGAGATCAATAATATTGAAATATGTGATGGACGGTCCTGATGTCCAGAGCACATAGTAATCATGTACAAGTGTAAACAGAATATAGACATTTGGGCTACAATGTGAATATGCAATATCAATAACAATACATTAAAAGACAAAAAGTATTAACAAATAAATACAGAAAGGGCTACTGAAAGTGAATTCAAGAGTCCAGTATTTCCATAACCAATCTTTAAGCGACAGAAGCGGGTTCGGCAGTCCAGTCTTCAGAAGCAGCCCAGTCAGCAGCAGAAGCTTGAGTAACAGGTTCAGCAGCAGCATCCCATTCTTCAGTAGCCACGGTAGGTTCAACAGCAGCCTCTTCAGTAGCAGCTTCTTCTTCAACAGTATTGGAAGCTTCTTGCTCTTCGGGATCTCTGTAAAAGTACAAATCAGGCATAACAGACCATTCTGTGGTTCTGTCAGGAAGAACACCCTTAAGTCTGAGGACCTCACGAGCAATAAGGTACCAGACAAGACCAATTGAATTCTTGGACTTGTTGTTACAAGGAATTGCGACGTCTACAAACTCAGTAGGAGAATCAGTGTCAACAAGGGCAATGACGGGAATGTTAACGTAGGAGGATTCCTTAATGGCTTGAGCATCGGTACGGGGGTCGGTGACGATGATCAAGCGAGGTTCCTTGAATGATCTGGTAATGTAGTTGGTGAAGTTACCAGGCGTGAAGCGTCCAGCAATAGCAGTGGCTCCAGTATGGGATGCGAACTTTAAGACAGCCCGTTGGCCATAAGTACGGGCAGAGATGGCACAGACGTCGGCAGCATTGGGGACGGCAGCGATGATACGAGCAGCTAGAACAATCTTCTCCCAGGTCTTACCAATGTTGATGATATTAATACCGTCAGGACGGGTCTTGAAGACGTAGGGTTCATTATGGACCTAAATACAAGTTAGACGATGATGCATTGGAGTCCATTCTTCAACATACTTGAACGTTCTTTGATCCAAGATGAACATTAGCAGCAATGAGGAGCTGAGCGTCCTCAGGAGTAAGTTGAAATAAGTCTGACATCTGTGACTGAGGTTGGTTAGTTCTTGATCAAAGCATCAACTAGCAGTTGCTTTCTGGCAATATAGTTGATTCAATTTTCCGCGATTACCAAATTGAGTAACTATCATACACATACCTAAATTTTTGAAGGTTTGGATTGTTTCGGTTGCGTCCAAAAGAAGACAATCTGATATATTTGCTTTCTCATTAGAAAAGCTCGAATTGAAAAAAAAAACTTTTCAGTCCTATATTTACGCCTGTCTCAGAATACCTCGGTCCGTATAAATTATGTAAGAAAAACATTGAAAAAAAAAAGAAAAGAAAAAATTAAAACTTAGAACTAATGCTGCATGTGCACGTGATGTTTATATATTTCTTTATTAGGAATATTTATAATTCGCAGTCACAGCGTAGAAACCTCCAAAATGGGTTTGTGATGAAACTCCAAAATGGACGATAAACCTCCAAAATGGACTTGTGATATTGCCTACCAGATTGAGATATTTCTACCAGACGATATTTCTACTAGCCGTTACTTCTACCAGACGATACTTCTACTAGCCGTTACTTCTACTAGCCGATACTTCTACTAGCCGATACTTCTACCGTTGAATAATATTTAAATAATATTTTCTAAAACACTAAAACCAAAATAAGATAACTTGTCTATACCAAAGATCAATTGTAAAATCTTCTCTTTTGTAATGGTTGATTCTTACCACCCTTGAAACCTCTGTTACCAGCTCCATTACCTTTCTTAACGGCAATCTTCTTCTTGGGTTTTGAGGGAACATCATCTTCTTCGTCATCAAACATATTCTCATCCTCCTTATTCTTGTTACCTCTTCGGAATTTCAACTTATTACGTTGACCTCTAACAGGTCCATTCTTGATGGCTTCAACGTAAGCATCAATTCCAGAAGTCAACTTAGCCAAGGGATCCGCATTCTTTTCTTCAGAACCGGCAGCAGGATCTTTGATAACTAATCTTCCCTCAGCGTCCTTCTTGAAATGAGCCTTTAGCTTGTTCTTAGGTCCTGAGGCAGAGGGTTTGGATGAAGTAATATGAGCTAGTGTTTGACGATCAAGTAAATCAAGAGGTTCATCACCTTCAACAATGAACTTCTCGCTCTTTTTTGAATTGTTTCTTGATTTGTTAGGGCGGGATTGTTCTTCTTCTTCTTCGGAATCAGAAGAATCAGAACTAGATCCGTAAATGGCCCGGTCAAATTCATTGTCAGCAGCAGCTTGTGCCATTCGGTGTTTACGGTTACGCAAACTTTCAGAAGGTGCAGCTCCTTCTGCTTCTTCCAATTCTTTCTTATTTCTCTTTGCACGTTCTTTCGTCTTTCTAATGTTTGTTAGCAGCTTCTTATCTTGTTCAGGGAAAACCTCTTCGATTGTAGCAAGACCGAAACGACGAATTAAACGTTCAATGATGTGCTTCACTTTTGATTTGAAATGAGAGTTATGTTCGTGAGACCAAACCAACAGCTTTTCAATAAGCGATTTGAGAGCTGGACGAACTACATTTTCGGGAAGAACAGTAGCCGTGATTTTAACAAAACCTAGTGTAGATTTGACAACCTCACGATTATTTGATGTCAGAAACAACTCAACGGTGCTAGCAAGTTCTTGAAGCATTTGCAAGTTGATGGAATCTCGGAATTCAAAAACAACTCTACTGAGCGCAGTTACAGTAGCACTGATCATATGGGGAGTAGAACCAGCAAGACCAGCAGACAACATTGTGAAATATTCTTCCAGAGAAGCGTTTACGGCAGGGGCATCTTCATCCATTCCAGGAACTTTTGATTGTTCAATGACACCTCCCTTACTCAAAGTAGTACCCATTTGGACTAATAATCCAAAGGCTGCTTCTCTAGTTTTCTCATTGATATCTTTGGTACTCAGCACGGTTTCTGAAAGCATGGCAGGAATGAAGTAGAGATGGTCTTCTGGCAACATTTCAATGATTTTTGAAATGGCTTGGATACGGGCTCCTCGAGCGGGAGCAGCAACTTTTTCAGCCATTGATAGCAAAACGTTCTCAATATCAGTGAGATTACTGAGAATAGTTTGTTTGCCCATATCAAACTCAGACAATTTAGAAATGATGCGGAATGCCTTCTTATGAAGTAAAGGATCATATTCAGTATTACTGAGAGTGACAAAGATTGACAAAAGAGCATTGTGAGACGATGAAGGAAGGTAGGAAATCATGGGGATAATGAGATCCAACATGGTAGTACTATTAGATGGGATTTCATCTTTCTGAGTTGATTTCTTGGTGCCAGTTGTAGAAGCAGCTTCTTCTTGTAAAGAAGAGTGTAAGACAGTAGCCACCTTATTGAAGGTAGCTTCAATATCGCTTGCAGAGGTGATACTTAACCATGAAGTAATGCATTCTAAAATGTAACTGCGACCAGTAGAAGGAGATTTGCTGAAAACATTAAACAATGCAGAAAGCAAGTTAGGAGCAAAACCAGACAGATATTCCAAGTTGTCTTTAGCATCTTGTTTAGAAATCTTTTGTGCCAAAAGAATGTCCTCGTCATGGGCGCCAGCAACCAATGCTTTATTAGAGTCAACTAATAACTTGATACTTTGACAAACCTGAGGTCTCAATTCAACATATTTATAGAGAATGTTAACCAGCAACTCAGCAAACTCATTATCAAAACCAGACTGCAAATCCAAAGGTAGATCACAGAATCTTGGTAAAATGGTCCAAATTTGGTCAATCAGAGTCTCAAAGATTTTGATTTTCATTCCAACGGTATTTGAAACCTTGGTTTTATCTCCAGAAGAATTGATTTCAGCTTCAAGTTGGCCAGCAACAATGACCAAATTAGAAGTGAAAAATTTGAGATAGGAGTATTGGACATTGTCTCTCAGCAATGGCAAAATCCAAGGTCTACTGTTATTAGCAGCCAAGTTCAAAGGGAAAAGGTTCAAGACCTTTTCTGGGCCTAGACTTCTGATAGCAGCACCAATTACTTTATCAGTTTCTTCACGGCCATCCTGTAGAGCAGCATCACTTCGTAAGGTGCCAACTACTTTGAAAGAGTTAATCAAGTGAGGGTCAGAACGCCATCTTAACTGGTCAAAAAGAGCTTCTAGTACAGCCATTACTTCTTTCCAAGAGGATTGGTATTTAATATTGAGCAAGCCAAAAACTATTTGGGCAATTTCACCCAAGATCTTTTCAGATTGCTGGAACAATTGTTGAGAATGGGCATCACCGTCAGTAGGGAATAGTAAAACCTGAGGAGTGATGGCAGTTGAGACAAGTGCAACAAGACATTGAGTGACAGAAACATGAATAGCAGAGCTTTCAGAGTCCAAGAAACTAACTACAACCGAGAAGATTTTGGGCAATTTGGAGAATGCATCGATTGGATTTAACCCTGCGTAAGACTGAGTAGCTTGGGCAATGACAGCAAGCCATGCAGGAACCAAATGTTGATCGTTAACAGAGGGTTTCAAGTCAAAGATGGAGTCAAGAATGATTAGAAGCTTGGGAGCATCATCCTGTGTGGAAATACTTTTGAAGATTGTCTCAAAAACGTCGAAAGCAGCAACAACCAAGTACTGTTCAGAGGTTCTAGAGATGGACAACAAAACTTCACATAGACCTTCTAGTTTAGATACTGGCCAGCTGTTGGAGACAGTGATGGCTTTGACCAGTTGTAATGCATGAATTAATTTGGCGTTATTTGTACCGTCCTGTTGAGACTGTTGTTGTTGTTTCTTGGGGGCAGAATGTCGGGAGCCGAGTTCTTGAACTAGAGTTGTTACAGAATGCATTGCAGTTTCAGCACAGGCGGAGCTTGCGGGATGTTCTAATGAAGGGCCAGCTGGGGGATGAGCCAAAACGTTTGTGACAGCTTCTTGGGCTCTCTTTCTGACTTTGGGTCTGGGATCTAAAGTTAAAGCGACCAAGCCCATGAGGCCTCTTTTTGGCATTCCAGAGTTCCAGCCATTATTATCTTGAACGATGAGCAAGATTTCCAAGACGCCAATTGAAGATCTGAGCAGCGGAGCGTCAACGTCTGGGGTGGTGAAGACTGGAGACAATTTTGAGAGAATGAGGGTGAATTTGGAACGAAGCAGAGGATGAGAAACGTATGGAGCGACCAAGTCTAGAAAGTAGATTGTGCTGGCGGCTAGTTCTTTGTTGGAGACACCTGAATCGGAGAAAGATTGGTCAAGCAAAGAGAGAAAAGAGACGAAATAAGCAGCGGCGGTACGTTGAGTTTTGTCTTCATCAAGGCTTTCTTCGACAGCAGAAAGAATCAAGGCATACTAAAAAAGTTAGGATATGAACGGAGGAGGAACAGAAGAAGAAGAAGAGGAACAGGAGGAAGAACAAGAAGAACAGGAAGAACAAGAAGAACAGGAACAGGAGGAAGAACAAGAAGAACAAGAAGAACAGGAAGAACAGGAAGAAAAAGAACAAGATGAAAAGAAACATACATGTTGCTGATTAGATAGTTTTGAAGATGACTGCCCTCTAATTCTTTCAAGTTTAAGAAGCAGTTCATCTTGTGCAAAAGCGTCTGCACTGACATCTTGATATTCAGTACTCATGGTGAGATGGTAGATCAAGAAGGATAGGAGAAGAAACATGAAAAATCAATACCCAAAAAAAAAATATTTCTCCCAATTGGTGCCCTTACCCTAGATCATTGGAGCAGTTAAAACAATTTTTGTGAATGGAAGTAAGCGAGAGGCCAGACAAAATGGGATCGAGTGTATCTAAGCAGAGTCGCAAGTTAAACGGTAGCAGTGTGAAGGCAGTTGGGGAGAGGTTAGCTAGTAAGACGAAGTTTGAGCAGTTTCAAGGGACGAGAGAGGTTGTTGAAGGAGAGACATTAGGGAGGAAGGATGGGGAGGATCCTCAGTTTTCGCATCGACTTCTTGAGCTGACTTCGTTTGACATAGCAGCGCAGGTGAAGGAGCAGCAGCGGCAAGTTCAGCCACGGTATAGCAAGGAGAATACGTTATTGGAAGCGTTGAAGTCGAGGACGGTGGTGAATAAGACGGCTGAGACGAATGTTGGAGCTGGTATGGGAGGGATGAGAGGCCGAAGGTATGTGCATCCGCAGACGATTACTGCGATATTGGAGGCTCGGGATTGTGATGGAGATGGCGAAGAGGAGATTAAGCGGGATTTCGATATTGATGGGGAGGTTTTGAATAAGTTGAGGTGGGTTCGAAGGCCTAGTGCAGAGCCAGCAAAGAGCGTACAACAGCAGGATGTTAGAAAGCAGGTACGAGATATGGATTCACGAACAGAGTTATCAGGAGAGGTTGAGAAGTAGGGTGAAGATGGAGATTAGGATTGAGATTAGGATTGAGATCAGGATTGAGATTAGGATTGAGGTGAAGTAAGATCAAGTAAGATCAAGATCAAAATGAAGAACCAAGATTAAGAACTAAGATCAAGAACTAAGATCAAGAACTAAGATCAAGAACATCAACATCAAGAACATCAACATCAAGAAGAACAAGATCCAGACAAAAATCAAAAACAAAATCAAGAACAAAACCATCATAAACTATATACAAACATAAACAAAATTAATACTACTCTAAAGGCTTTGCAGGAAATTCAATAGGCCTCTCAGGAACTTTGGGACCAACATGAGGAGCCGGCCATGATTGATGGAGAATTCCAGCTTTTCTAAACAATCTAGCTACAACATCAGTAGGTTGTGCACCAACACCAATCCAATACTTGGAACGATTGAAATCAAGCTGAATATCTTTAACAGGCTTCTGACCTGCTAATCGCTGCTCTGGTGTAAGAGGTTCTGGAATGGGATTGTAAGTACCAATAACTTCGATTGGAAGCTTGTTTCTACCAGATCTGTAGAACAAGTTAGCTAAAGAAATAATAGCGGCAAGTAAAAACCTACCTGGCCCTGGCTACAACAATATTATAAACAGGCGAAAACTTGCGACCGAACCGTGCTAATCTGATTCTAACTGAGCCTTTCATTGTGCGTGATACTTGGAGGTGAAGTTGACTGAAAATTATTTCAGCTTGAAAATTTCTGGAGTTGAGAGTAGGGTTTGTAATTAAAGGTCATGTGATTTGTAATTCACGTGAGTATCGCGTGACTTTGATTCACGTGACTCGGAATAAAAGTGCATATCTGAGATACCGTGAATAGAGTTAAAGAGAAGTTACCGATTGGGGTTTGCTTTACAATTATTTGAGAGGGCGAGGAGATGGGATGAAGGAGGGGTCATTGACTCCACCAGAGAGGTAAGTTTGGATAATAAGGGATGGGGAGTTTTTGGGTAGGGGAGGAGGTAGAGATAGGTGGGAGGAGGTGGGAGGAGGTAGGAAAATAGGTAGAGAAGAGGTAGAGGAACCAGGGTATGAGAATCTGGTAGAGAATCTGGTAGAGAATCTGGTAGAGAATCTGATAGAGAATGGTAGAGAATCTGATAGAAGAGGTTGAAAAGTTCAAAAGTTCAAAAGTTCACAAGCTCAAAAGTTCACAAGCTCAAAATTTCAAAAGCTCAAAAGGTAAAAAGGTAAAAAGATAGATCTGGTAAAAAATAGGTTGAGGAACTAGGGTTTGGCAGAAAAATAACTGGTCATAGCTGACCACAAACCTCCGTCAAAAACAAGAAATGAGCCTGACGGAAAACTGCACGGATTTTCTACCAGGTCAACTGACACCATGAAACAATAAGATCGTAGAATTTGTCAATACCAGGGACAAAGTTTGCGATTTACGGTTTACTAGGCGGCGTCTATTTTGAACATATTTTACATTTGGTAGGCATGAACCAGATGGAAGAAGGCGCTGGGACAGAAAAAGGGAAATCTCGAGATAAACTGCGTTTGGAAAGAGCGTTTGGAAGGGCTTCGGATAGGACTTCGGTACTGCGAGCTGAAAGCTGTTTGGGTCGGTTATCTATGGCTGCCGCCATTTCGCAGTGGCTTTGGTACCGATGTTTGCCAGTTATCTGACCCTCAAATAGCTTATTTTTGCCCGGTACTTGCCAGCGTAGATCCATCATTGTTTATCATGTTTCTTATTTATTTTCGGGATTCAGAGTATTCAACGGCTTTTTTTTCATTTCATTTTTTACATTCTGCTCAATGTACAGTATAACTTTTTTTTTCATTGACTATATTTGGTCATGATCATGGTCACAATGGTTTGTGTTGGTTCTACTTGGGGTGTTTTGTTGGTGTTTTTTACCAGAGGTTTCTGTAGTTCCATGGTTCCATAGGAGGCTGTTGTAATTCTACGGGTAATTCTATGGCAGGCTGTTCTATTTCTACGGCAGGCTGTTCTATTTCTACGGCAGGCTGTTCTATTCTAAGGCTGGCTATTTGGCAGGTTGTTATTTCTCTTCCTCTCTTCTGGTACTCTACCCTCTTATTCTTCCCCATAATTTTAAAATATACAACAATTCAAATGTTTCCAATAGTTACTGTCTTCTCCAGATTGCCTTTTTAAATTCGTCCCTCACACCTCTAATTCATCACGGCCTTCTTGTCCTACCTTCCTGCTCCCTATAAATATATCCCACTTTTCCCTTTTTTTTCTCTCATTTATTTTTGTTCACTATTTATTCAATTGTCTTTTGTTTATACTTCTACTCAATACATCATGACAATCTCCGATCTCCTAAAATCCCCAGCTGGCTCAACTCGCCTCACAAACTCCACCGGCTACAATTCAACCGTCTTCGCTGGCAAAGATGCTCAATTAGACGCTGGTACGTTCCTTCTTCTTCTCTCCCTCTCCCGTCTAACTCCCGTCTCTAGTCATGGATGAACTCGACAGACAGGGCTTTATCCCAGAGTCCCTCATTGAAACCGAAACTAAAGTATGTCTCTTCTCTCTTGTACCCTCCGCTTCTAACCTCTCCTCCCAAGTGGTTTTACAACAATCTAGGTATCGATGACAGCTACTTTGCTACTGAGACGCTGGAAAACATTGTCAGCCAAATCCACTCTCTCTACGCCGCAAAGGTTGCGGCTTATGCAAGAGGTGACAAAAAATTAGACATCAAACTGGACAGAGAATCTGACAATCAAGCCGTCTACATTGACACCTCTGTCCCCGGTGTCTCCAATCTCTCAGGCTCCCTCTACGAAGCAAGAATCGACAAGAAGTATCTAGACTCGTCGAGCCCCGAGGCCGCCTACAGGCTAGAATCCTTTAGGGCAAACGACCCCGATCGCCCCCAGGATCAATCGGAACAGCTCCGTTGCTACTTTGTCTACAAGTGCGACTTTTTCGACTCGGCTGTCGACAAGAATGAAACTGACCTGCAAAAAATCTCGGATAAATCCTTTTACGAAAAAGCCACTGAAAACACTAAAGCAATCTACAGCTCAATTATTAGCAAAGCTGTCCAGAAAACTGGTCCCGTTATTGAAAACTTTGAAAATGACGGAACTAAAGAAAGAAGAGTTATCATTGCCTATCGTCAAGGTACCTCAACTGGCTACTTTTCTGCCCTCTCTCATCTCTACCACTACTATGGTCTTACCTCTTCCAGAAAATACGTAGAGCAATTCTCAAACGGTATCACTGTCATTTCAATCTATCTGACCCCATCCGAAATCCCCCATAATGCCACTTTGGCCGAACTCCAGCACTTTAAGAAAATCCCGCCCATAGCCCATTCTATTCACCAAGTCATGAAGGAAGCCTCGTTGCTTTACTGTCTCCCAAGAAACTCGTTTCAGGAATTGTTTGCAAAGGGCGAAATCTCTTTACAGGAATCCATTTATGCCCATTCCGTCTTTATCTTTGTCATTCACTTCCTAAACCGTCTAGGAACTGAGTACTCTACTCTTTTGTCTATTCTCGACTCTGAAAACCCTGCTCATGTCGAAATCTTGGACAACCTCAAACGCCGTCTCCGTCAAGAGACTTACACTAGAGCCTATGTCATGGAGTTGATTCACTCTCAAATTGATTTGGTTCGTCAGCTCTATCTTCATTTTGCCGGTATCCACTATGTCCAATCCAAGGGTGAGGATGGTGGAAAGTACCTGCCAACTTTGTCTTATCAACGTCTTCAAGCAAACAAGATTCCCTCTGTTTCCGAATTGATGGAGTCTATCAGGACAACTTGCAACAATGATCACGAAATTAACGTTTTTAAAGCCATTCTCACGTTCAACACTCATGTCTTGAAGACCAACTTTTACACGCCCACGAAGGTTGCTTTATCTTTTAGATTGAAGCCCGACTTTCTCCCCAAGTCGGAGTATCCTCAGCCTTTGTACGGAATGATTATGGTGGCTGGTCTTGAGTTCCACGGTTTTCACTTGAGATTTAGAGACGTTGCTCGAGGTGGTATTCGTATCGTCAAGTCTCGTAATGCTGAGGCATACTCTATTAATGCCCGCTCTATTTTTGACGAAAATTACAATCTTGCCAATACGCAACAGCGCAAAAATAAGGATATTCCTGAAGGTGGCTCCAAGGGTGTTATTTTGTTGAACTCTGACTGTCAAGATAAGGGAACTCAAGCGTTTGAAAAGTACATTGACTCTATTATTGACTTGTTGCTTCCTGGTACTTCTCCCGGTATCAAGGAGCCCATTGTCGACTTGCATGGCCAGAAGGAAATTATTTTCATGGGTCCTGATGAGAATACTGCTGGTTTGGTTAACTGGGCCACTTTACACGCCAAAGCTAGAGGTGCTCCTTGGTGGAAGTCTTTCTTTACTGGCAAGAGTCCTACTCTGGGCGGTATTCCTCACGATGTGTATGGTATGACCTCGCTTTCAGTTCGAGAATACGTGAAGGGTATTTACAGAAAGCTGAATATAGATCAGTCGAGTGTTCGCAAGATTCAGACCGGAGGCCCCGATGGTGATTTGGGATCCAATGAAATTCTCTTGTCTGGCGAGAAGTACGTTAGTATTGTTGATGGTTCTGGTGTTTTGCATGATCCCAATGGGCTAGACAGAGATGAGCTTGTCAGACTGGCTAAGAAGAGGGTCATGATTTCTGAGTATGATGTTAAGAAGCTGAGTCCTCAAGGCTACAGAATTTTGGTTGATGATAAGAATGTGAAGCTGCCTAGTGGCGAGATTGTACAGAATGGAGGTTTATTTAGAAACCTGTACCACTTGCGAACTGATTACAAGTTTGAAATGTTTGTTCCATGCGGAGGACGTCCTGAAGCCATCAACATTAATAACGTCAGCAGATTTATTGATGAGAATGGTGCTTCCAAGATTCCGTATATGGTTGAAGGAGCGAATCTGTTTATCACGCAGAATGCAAAGCTGAGACTTGAGAAGGCTGGTATTGTTATATTCAAAGATGCCAGTGCCAACAAGGGCGGAGTTACGTCTTCTTCTTTGGAGGTTTTGGCTTCGCTGGCTTTTGATGATGCTGGGTTCTTTAAGAACATGTGTATTGGCGAGCATGGGAAGGTTCCTGACTTTTACAATGAATACGTTGCTGAGGTACAGAGCATTATCCAGAACAATGCTCGTTTGGAGTTTGAAGCGATTTGGAGGGAGAATGAAAAGACTGGCAAGCCGCGAAGCATTATTAGTGACGAGCTTTCCAATGCCATTAATGAGCTTACTGAGGAGCTTTCTAGTTCGTCATTGTGGGATGATGAATCATTTAGGAATGCTATTTTGAAGGAAGCTTTGCCCAAGACGTTGCAGCAGGCTATTGGGCTGGATGCTGTTCTTGGAAGGGTTCCAGAGAATTACTTGAGGGCCATTTTTGGGAGTTATTTGGCTGGTCGATTTATTTATGAGAAGGGAAGTTCTCCTGGCCAGTTTGCATTCTTTGAGTTTATGGTGAACAAGAGAAAGAGTCTTGAGTAAGAATATAATACATTTAATACACTGATTTAATAGAGATGTGCGTATAAATTGTGGATTTTGGTGATGTGATTTGATGGTTATATATCATGCTTCCACAGTGGCAGCGGCAGCTTCTAGTGCGGCAGCTTCTAGTGCAGAAGCTTCGGCTTTATCGTCCGAGTTTTGAGCTTCTCCGGCAGAAGCTTCTAGAGCAGCAGCTTCAGCAGCCTTTGCATCTTCTGGCGTTCCTTGGGCTTCCTGCGCAGAGGCTTCTAAAGCTTCAGCTTCGGCTTTGGCATCTGCTTCAGACTTGGCATCAGACTTGGCATCAGCATTAGACTTGGCTTCAGAGTCTTGAGTAGGTTTTTTGATGGCAGCGGCAACTTGAGCTTCAGCAGCAACAATAGCAGCAGGAGATTGAAGATCAAGAGAAGGTTGAATAGTATTAGATTCCAAAGCAGCAATTTCAGCTTTAAGAGCAGCGACTTCAGCTTCCACCCCAGTGAGCTCTGTCTCTTCTGTAGATGCTTCAGAGTCGGATGTAGTAGATTTGTCAAGGGATTTGTCGACAGACTTGTCAAGAGGGGGTCCAGCAATTTGATTCAGCTCGTTCTGGGCTGCTTCAAAAGCTGGATTGTCTCCAGTTAATCCAATTGTTTTCAGTGCTTCAATCTTTTCAGGGCCATCGCAATTCTCATTTGTACAATCGTATCCAATAGTCAAATCCCCTTGACGATACTCAAAGTATGCTTTTCCAGCAGAATGCAGCTTTGACATGAGTAAACGTGGAGTAACAACCATAATGCGTTCTCTGAGCAGTTTGTGGTTCAGGTAGAGATATTGCAAGATATTACCTTCCTTGTTTGCTTCTTGTCCAGTAACACGGTCAGCAACAACATGATCATCCAGCATGTCGAGCCAAAACCGAGAAGCTTCGGTATTTTTGACCATGAACGAGTTGTAATTGAAGCCTTCATTGCTACGAGATACAATGAATGTGAAGGCATCCACTTGAGCGTCGGAAAATTCAGTAGGGAATCGTATTTGGGGATGGTAGTTGCCATTAGACAAGAATCTAGATCCAGCAGACATCTTAAGTCGAGCCTTAGACAATAAATGTGCTACATTTAACTCTTCTGTCGCGATCAAGACGTTTGAATTAACAAACCACACCCATTGATTCTCTTCGACATCACCCAGTGCCTTTCTCAATATAAATGTATTTCTGTAGTTCTTCTTCTTGGGAGGCATGTTATCAGCTTCGAGGAACACGCATTTGTATCCGTACTTTTCGCAGTATGTTTTTCTGTTGAAAATTACCTTAAGGTCCTTAGTATGGGGAGTCAGAATGACAATGTTCTTCTCGAGACTGAAACCGTCTTTAACGTCAGTGACATAATGTTTCTTCATATCTTCCAACATGAAAGAATCATCATTCTTTAATCCATCTTCATTTGCTTTGATTTGCGCATTCTTTTTCTCTTGGATCAGCTTTTCCTTTGCAGCTTCCTTCTCTTTCTTGATTCTCTCTTCTTCCTCCTTCTTCTTTTTCTTCTCTTCTTCCTTCTGTGCGGTAGCTTCCTCTTCCTTCTGCTTTTTCTCCTGCTCTTCTCTTTCCCTCTGTTCTTCAGCCTCCTTGTTTTTTTCTTCTATTCTCCTCTGCCTCTCTTCTTCTACGTACTTTTCGTAGTTTTGCTTCTGTCTTAAAGAGTCCTTAAAATCAACAGGATCCAATACGCCGTCGAGGATTTCATGTTTCTTTGGTTTTCTTTGGAATCTCTGCTGGGACTTGCTTCCCTGGATGGAGTATAAGAATCTGAACTTTGACTTGTCCTTGTTTTTCACGTATAATGAGTTGCCTTCGGTGTCGATGTCAACTAGATCTTTGAACGGACTGTCTTCCCAGAGCTCGCGGACGTTATCCCGGGAGTTCATGAGACTTTTGAGAAATGCTCGGTTGGCTGCGATGTTTTCATTGCTCTTGAAGAAGAAGAAAACCGAGCACACGATAATGACAGCCAAATAAATGGATATCCTTTGGTTCTTGTTCATGGCGGGAGTGAAGCAGGATGACTATCCAACTTGTAGGAAGGATCTTGAATTTACAGTGCAAGGAAGGAGTAAGAAAGTGGAATACGAAAAATAGTAAACAGGATATTTACGTGTTTAGGTTTTACAGCGCTTGAAATTTTATCCACAGGAAAGGGGACTATATGTCCACATAGAAAGATTGAAATAGGTAAATCACAAGTAGCACTTAAGTTTTCATCGCGAACGGTTGTCTTGGATCAGATTGTGATTCAAACGCGAATCAACTTTACAATAAACTATTCTACAATGAAGTATAATAAACTACAAAAGTACAATAAACTTCAATAAAAATACAATAAAACTACAATAAAAAAACTATGAAAAACTATGAAAAACTACAATACAAATCCACAAACCCCACAATAACCTACAATAAAAATTGTATTCAATTAAATTATTCCAAATTCGTTATTATTGACGATACAAAATAATTTCACTCTGTTTAAAGTATCTTCTCGCATCTTCGTCTATCAACACCAACGACAAAAACGTCCTCGTCGAAAACTTTTTATTCACATCTCTAAACGTCGGAGTCAGATCAAAACCTCCCAAAAACAGTCTAATAGGAATCGTCTCTCCTCGAACAGGCGCACCGTCCATGATTTCAAACCGAACTAACGTCTCCGACTCATTGACTTGGCCAACTGTCTCTCGCTTGATGATGGATAACTCCATATGCTTGATCTTCAACCGAACTAACAGAAAGTAAATTCGACCAACTATGACGTCCTTCAAATGATACCTGGATTTGGAATACTCAAACTCAATGTGCAAACAATCCTCAATGCCTACATCCATACGGATTGAAGAAACTGCGTCCACTGGAGACTTGTATCCATATACCCATACTTCCTTTTCCCTCACCACATCGGCCGCCCTTCTTCTAAACACTGTTACCCGAACGAAATATCTCAATCTCACATTGATACCCCGGTAGCTTTCGAATTGCTTTTCGACATTCTTGAACTCGAACTCAAACGTCTCTGAGTGTCGCAGTTCAGCAGGAGCAGCCAGCTCTTGGCCCATGGACAAAAAGTCGTCTGCACCGTCTGTCGAGGAAGAGGACGCCGACACAGAAGATGACGATGCTGTTTCGATTCTGCCAAAAAACTGTACTTTGATTCCAGCATGCTCCACCTTCTTTCCATCTCTAGGCCTGATTGTCGCGGTTCCCTTGACTGATTCGCCATCTTGATATAATGCGATCTTCTCCCGTCGTTGTTGTGTCAGAGCAGCTCCCACTCCATTAGTACCACTGGCTCCGCTTCCTCCATTGCCACTGACGACACTCGAGCTGCTGGCTGGCCCGATTGCTCGGACATCTACATGCTCACGTTGGTCCTCGCCTGCTAACCGAATTTCAATGTCCAAAGGCGCTTTGAAGAATGAGAGCGACATGTTTGGATTATGCTGTTAAATATCCAATTATTTGATTCGTTCTCTGTTAGTTTCTAGTTTCCTTTAGTATTGCAATAGGTGAAGGCAAGTAATATGTAGAAGGAAAAAAAAGATGGTAAGGAGGATAGCGCAAGAAACCAGCGTGTTGTTAGCGAAAGTTGGAAACCAGCTGAGCTGGGGTTTTTGAATTTGAAGAGGTGGGAAATTGTATGTAAATGGTCACGTGTTTTGATTATATAATTGGGTAGTAAGATTCTTTGAGGAACCAAAACAAGGAATCACCAAAGCGAGAAGTTGGTATGAATGGAGTTGAATTGGATGGGATTGATAAAACTTGAATGAATCTCTCAGTAAAAACTCAACGTGAACGGAATCTATTCCTATGAATCAAAATGAACAAAATCGCTATGAATCAAAATTAACAAAATCTCTATGAATCAAATGAATCAAAATTAACGAAATCACCATGAATCAAAGTTCATCTATAAACTCAGGATTAAATCGCTATGAAAATTGGATTAAATAAAAATCTATATCAATTATGACATGTTTAATAGACCGAGCTCAGGGTCTTCAACGTAATTCTTAAATCTATCAGCCATCTTTGCCAGTGTAACTCCATCCAACACGCGATGATCACCACTCCAGGACATGTTACCAACAAGTGCAGGGACAACAGTTCCATCAGGAGCAAACTTGGGAACAATTCTGGCCTTTCCCAGCCCCATGATTGCTACCTCCGAATCTACAATCACTGGAGCTACATAGGTGCCGCCGACAGAGCCAATATTAGAGATGGTGATAGTGCCGCCTTTGAGATCAGCAGCAGAAAATTTACCAGTTTTCGCGGCTTGCTGGAGTCGAAAGAGCTCTGCAGCAATCTGGGCAATGGACAGCTGCTGGACGTTTTTGATATTGGGAACGATGAGTCCGAGGGGGGTGTCCATGGCAATTCCAATATTGTGCTGAGGCCTAGAAACCAGCTGGGGGTTACCAGAAGCATCAAAGGAAACCCGGGAGTTTAGAGACGGGAACTCTGAAAGAGCTAAAGAAAAGAACTTGATGAATAAGGGCATGTAGGACATTTTTGGCAGAGGATCTGAACTGAATTCACGCTGAGAATTGAAACGAGATCGGAGAGTCGATAGATTATCCAAAACCAGCTCATCTGAATAAAGAAAGTGAGGAATTTGCAGCGAAGAAGTCATGGCCTTGAACATTTTTAGTTGGATTGGAGTCAGCGGTGTTACAGTTTCTTCCAAAGAAGGCGAAGGAGCAGATGGTGCTGGGGGAGATTTCTGATACGCCAGCAGATCTTCTTTCAAGACTCTGCCATCTTTCCCAGTGCCGGAAATTTGAGAAATGTCAATATTGAGCTCTTTACTGAGTCGTCGAACAGACGGGGTTGCCAATGATTTGAATTTGCCATTAGTCTCAGCAGGAGCGCCAGAATCTGGGGTAGATACTTGGCTGTGGGCTGCTCGCTGCTCGCTTGACTTGTCGCTTGACTTGTTGCTTGACTTGTCGCTTGACTCGTCGAGCTGACCGTCTTCAATGTCAATGTCTATCAAAGGTTTGCCCACAAGGGCCATATCGCCAACTCCATAGTGCAGCGATTTGATGACACCAGTGTATCTAGATGTGATTTCAACTGAAGCTTTATCGCTTTGCACTTCACAAATGGGATCGAACTCTTCAATTCTTGCGCCGGGTTCTACAAACCATTGGATGACCTCGCATTCCTTGATGCCTTCGCCGATATCAGCTAGGATGAACGGCTGGAGTTTGAGGGCTGTTCTAGAGAAGTGAAACAGGCGGTGATTGGAGCGGGCGATATGAAAGGGCTGTTTTCGTAAAAAGAGTTGTCTTAGCATTGTGGAAAAGAGGTGAGGAAGAAGGAACAAATTTTTGGACGATACAGAACAATGTCGGATATATTTATATTTCAATGTAAATACTGGGGAGCTGTCGGAGGTGAGGGGCACAGGGTCAAAGTTAAAATTGAGAATAGCGGCTACTCAAGGCAAACTAAGTTGTCAATTTAGGAGGCATTTTGGAGAGCTAATGGTGTTGAAGATGTTTGAGAGTTATTCAAGAGGTGTTTAATGGTGAGAGTTGTTTGAAGAGGTGTTAAGAGGTGTTAAGAGGTGTTCAAGAGGTGTTCAAGAGAACGGTTTAAGAGAACGGTTTAAGAGAAAGGTCTGTTAGATTGTAGACATAATGGTAATAGACATAAAGATTGGATCAAGATTCAATCAAGATTCAATCAAGATTCTCAAAATTCTCAAGATTCTCAAGATTCTCAAGACTCGTAAGACTCTCAAGATTCTCAAAACTCTCAGGATTCTCAAGACTCTCAAAGCTGGAACTGAATCTCTTGAAATCGCCGACTGGAAAACCAAATTGGGACTTGTTTCTCGGTCAAATTAATGGAGTCTGCTTCCCCATATAACTTTATTACTTATATACATTCACCTCTGAAAATGCAAATTAACAATCTCCTCCAGCTTCTCAATGCTCTCAGGATTGGCTATCGTCGAAGTATCGCCATACCCTCGACCTCCAGTCAGCACCTTCCGCAAAATCCTTCGCAGTATCTTGCCTGAACGGGTCCGTGGCAAATCGCTGGCCAAAAACACAAACTTGGGCGCAGAAAACGGCCCTATCGACTGCCGAACCTGGAGAATCAGCTCCTCCTTGATCGTCTCTTCCTCCTCGCCATACTGGCTCTTCAGCGTAACAAATGCAACTATAGACTGGCCGGTGATGTCGTCAGGCATGCCAACCACCGCGCACTCAGACACATATGGATGCTCTAGCAGCGCAGCATCTATCTCAGCTGTCGACAAACGGTGGCCCGACACGTTCACAATATCGTCGACCCGGCCCCGAATCCAGTAGTATCCCTCGCTGTCCCGCGCAGCACCATCGCCGGTGCAGTAGAAGCCCGGGTACTGGCACAGATATGTGTTCATGTATCGCGTATGAGAATTCCACACTGAGCGCGCCATGGACGGCCAGGGCGACCGCACCCCCAGAACTCCCTCGACATCGTTGCCAGTGATTTCCTTGCCGGTCACAGCATCAATTATAACGGGATCGATTCCAAACACTGGGAACGACGCGGAGCCCGGCTTGGTGCTGGTGATACCGGCTATGGGCGAGATGATATGGGACCCGGTTTCTGTTTGCCAGTACGTGTCGCATATCTGGGCCCGTCCCTTGCCAATGTGTTCGTCGTACCACACCCAAAGCTCCGGGGGAATTGGCTCGCCCACGGACCCGAGAATGCGAATGGAAGAAAGATCGTGGTGGATCCAGTCGACGCCGGCCCTCTTGAGCAGCTTCAGCGCGGTCGGCGCAATGTAGAAGTGCGTGACCTTGTGTGCCTCGACAATGTCCCAGAGGCGGGAGAAGTTGGGATATGCTGGGGTGCTCTCAAAGACGACGGTGGTGGAGCCGAGCAGCAACGGGCCATAGACGAGGTACGTGTGGCCGGTGATCCAGCCGACGTCGCCAGCGGTGAAGATGATGTCGTCGGGCTGGATGTCAAAGACGTACTTGGTGGTGCAAGCAGCACCGAGGAGATAGCCTCCCGTGGCGTGGACGACTCCCTTGGGGGTACCTGTAGAGCCAGAAGTGTAGAGCAGGAAGAGAGGATGCTCAGAGCTGACCGGGACGGGCGAGCACTGGGGCAACTGCTTTTCGACCTGCTCGTGCCACCACGAGTCGCGCTTGGGGTCCCAGGGAATATCGGGCGCGCCGGTTCGTTTGAAGACGAGCGTGTTGCGGACGTCAGGACAGGACTTGAGGGCCTGGTCGACAATCTTTTTGGTTTCTATGACTCTTCCACCTCGCACAGACTGGTCGGTGGTGATGATGACCTTTGAGCCAGCGTCGAGGATTCTGTCTCTGAGCGCGTTGGCCGAGAAGCCTGCAAAGATGACCGAGTGGATGGCGCCGATTCTGACAATGGCGAGCAGCGTGACGATGGCCTCTGGGATCATGGGAAGATAGACCGCTACGGTATCGCCCTTCTTGACGCCGAAGCTCTTGAGGACGTTGGCGATTCTGCAGACGTCTTTGAGCAGTTGGCCGTAGGTCACCGAGTAGCCCTTGCCGGGCTCGTCTGCTTCGTAGATGATGGCTACTTTGTCGGGGCTGGCGAGGGCGTGTCTGTCTACTGCGTTGTAGGAAGCGTTGAGCTGGCCTTCGACGAACCATTGGACGTTGCCGTCAGCGAAGCCGCCAGAGGTCACTGTTTGGAAGTCTTTTTCCCAGGAGAGCAGTTCTCTGGCGAGTTTTGCAAAGAACGAGGCCGGGTTGTTTATGGATTCATTGTAGAGGGACGAGTAGTGGTCAAAGTCTTTGATGATATGGTGAGAGATGTTTGGATGTTTTTTGGCTGTGGAATTAGACTCGACGACGTTTGGCGACATTTGTGAGTATTTCTGTCGGTGATTTGGGGTGGTGATTTGGGGTGGTGATACGCGATGAGCTGGAACGGTGAGCTAGAACGGTGAGCTAGAACGGTGAGCTAGAACGGTGAGCTAGAACGGTGAGCTAGCGGTGAGCTAGAGGATGGTACACGATGAGCTAGAACGGTTGGTGAGCTAGAACGGACGGATGAGCTAGATGGATGAACTAGAACGATGAACTAGAACGATGAACTAGAACGATGAACTAGAAAACGGTGCACAATGAGCTGGAACAATGAGCACGCTAATGGCAAAATGCGCTATTAGAAGCAGTAATAGCAGTTAAGATAGAGGTTGGTGATTTGAAATGGAGAGGTTTGAAAATAACATGAAATATTTGTTAATAAGTGAATGGAAATTAAATTAAAAAATTAAATTAAATTTTTTCATGTAGAAACTGCTCATGTCTTGGATCATTCAAGATTCTAGTGGGTTGATAACAGCTCTAGCACGATTCGTGTTAAATCTAGCACCATCCGTTTGAAATCTAGCACGGTTCGTTGTAGATCTAGCACTGGTGGTATTCTCGCGTCAAACTTTTGTCGCGTTCTTCAATCCTGCCCTAGAATCCCGTTCCAGCTATCCTGCGCCTCCGTTCTAAACCGAGTCTCTCTTCCCCAGAACACACTTTGCGGATATCCACTTCCAATGAGGGGTAGCTCTATCGTGGTTGTTCCCGATTAGGTTCATGTCCCATTCAGGTTAAACCGTTGTCACTTTTTGCTGGTGCAATATCAGACCTAATTAGAAACCACCCCACTTTTCACAACCTGCTCAAAGTTATACTCATGTTTCAACAACACCCCGACAGTTGGGCTCTTCCGTGCTATTACCAGCGATGTGTTGTGCATTCCTATCTTCTCCTATCATCCGATAATTTCTTTTTTGAGCTGCATCGTAGATTTGCGCTGACTAAGTTTTAACTGTATTACTTAATTATACCAAGACTTTCAATAGTCACGTTTGTAACTCCAAGAAAATTGCAAAGAGGGGTATTCTAGTAGAATACATCAAGTTCGGAGAAAATAAGGAAGCAAAAAAATGATAAAATAAAAATGAACGGTAGGAGAATCGAACCCCTGTCCTTCGCTTGGAAGGCGAAGATGATAACCACTACACTAACCGTCCAAACCTGTAAATATATTCTCATCTCAAACTCAGATCCTCACTCTAATGTGTGTAAGTAATCTACTTTCACATATTAATACACTTTCATACATTACTTCACGTGTTGCATTGCTTGTAGTCACGTGTATTCTTTCAAAAATCACGTGATTGATAAATCAGTTAAGTTATCGCCTTGAGGATTAAGTTCAATATAGATGCGTACTCAGTTCATTGTAAGATAGTTTAAAATGCCATATATGTGAATCAGTCAGTGCCTTTCTCATGAAAGGAGAAACAAAGTTAGCTGAGAGAAGTACCCAATCTTGTGAGCTAGAGAAACCATAGTGGTAGATTAACGAGATAATTGAAAAGCTTAATCTAAATCATGTCAAATACGAGACTGGATAGACCCAGATTCCTTTCATGGCGGAGGCAGATGGTCGAAGCGAGAGACAGGCAGCTCAAAGTTGGAAACAGCTGCCATCTGTAAAGCCTTTAACGTCTATTCCTAGCCCACTTACCTAGGGTTCTTTGTCATATCTCCTTGCTATATTGATATTGACAGGATCGCTATACGGAACAAGCCATCTAAAACAGAATCTAAACATTGAACTCATTCTTTTAGCCACTGTCTTGATTCCTTTTGAGGTTGCTGCCTGAGTCTGCTAAAAGCTGCCTTTTACTGCTGGTAACTGCTGGTAACTGCTGGTAACTGCCAGCGACTGCTTTGATAACTGTTCTAAGCTTTAACTAACTGTGCATCCTTCTATCTACAAAAAAATAGCACATCTACTGGTAAAATACGGCCTTATAAAAACTTGTCTTCTGCCACCTATATACCAGCCTTTTTTCAGCCATCTCACCATCTCAGATCACCATCTCTCCTCTTTGCTGCAAGTGTCTGTGCTTTTAAAGTTTTAAAGTTCAGGCTCATTACGTCTACTTCTGCTGGTAACTGTCATTAGCAGGACACAAAGTTGGCTTCCTTCATAAAAGGCCTAATATTGCCCAAGGAAAAACTAAAAGAAAAACTTCTCCCTCTAACTTGCTTGATCTGTTGCTTGCCCCTTCTGCTCTTACTTGACTCAATATGGCTAGAAAACGAGGAAAAAGTGAATCTCTGCCGCTCTATGATAGCACAAACAGACTTCAACATCTCAGAGACGAACATCTACATGATATCGATGAGAAGTCCAAGCATAGGCATTCCCACCAAACCTCTGAAAAAGCCCAATATCCATCTGTCGCTGCATCCTCCTACGTCCCGAAAAAACTGTTGAAACGGTCTAACTTTTCAGTCGCTCTTGTTTGGGTCTCAACTTTGGTACTGATATGGATCGTCCTTTCGCAGCGCTCGGAGTGGTGGAGCGGACAACGCTACAAACCAGTTCAAGGCCTTGAATATGGTGACATTATCTATACTTCCGACCCTCTGATAGTCCCTGATATTGCTGAGCTATGGGACAACTCGGACCCCAAAGATCCAAGCACCGTAACTGCTTCTAAACTTGCCAAACCCACCTCAGCTCTAGATGCTGCCGATGCCTTAGATGAAGACCTCATCGATCCCAGCGACCCGGCTGCTACAGAATCTTCCAAGAAACTTACAGAAAAGAAACCGAGATCAAGAGCTCAAATCGCCTCGTCAACCATCTTCAAAAACGCTCCCTCTCAAAACTCCCCTGAGCTCGTTCTCGTTCTAGCCATCAACCCAGAATCTTTCAATACCAACTATATGACTAAAATCATTGAAAATAGGAAACAGTATGCTACTAAAATGGGTTATGGGCTCTACGTGCGATACGTGACCGACTTCAAGTACGAATATAAAGATTCGTATGATCACGAATACCAACAGCAGCTGGACTCTACTGGAGTGGCCTCCAGCTTGAACTCAAAGGCTTGGAGTTGGGCCAAGTTGGCCATTATCAGAGCTGCAATGCACACTTTTGTTGACGCAAAACACTTTTGGTATTTGGATTCTCATGCATTAATTCAAAATATGGACATTGATGTCATTGACAAGTTTGTGAACCCAAAAAGCATGGAATCTTTGATGCTTAAAGAAAAATCCATCTCTATTGGACTAGACGAAGATCCCTTTAGTATCAAAACCTACAAGTTCACCAGACCTCAAGATGTCAAGCTTGTTCTTACCCACGACCATGAGGGCATCTCTGCTTCTTCTTTCCTTTTTATCAACACGCATCTTGACAATCGTCAGTTTGCTCACTCGCTTCTTGGATATTGGGGTGATCCTTTGAGTAAGTCGCACAAAGGTTATACTAACAGAGAAAATTCTGCTATAACCCATATTCTTCAATGGCATCCTGTTTTCCTCTATAGAACTGCTGTTGTGAAAACCAAGGAACTATTGTCTCATTCACCTGCTGGTTTGCTTGAGCTTGCACCTAGTTGGGACGCCAAACTTTTTGATCAAATATCCTTTAGTGAATCTGATCTAGCTGTCGCCATACCTCAATGTCGATATACCTCTTCACCAGCCTGTTTGAAACTGTTATCCCAATTCTGATCTACTGATTGTTGATATTTGAGTTTACTTTTTTGATATTTATTGGTAAGTGGTTTGGAGATATTCTTGTAACAAATAGTGGAGATATTCTGGTGATATATCTTTAACAAGTAGTGGAGATATTCTATATTTACCAAGTAATTTGGAGATATCCTAGTGATTTATCTGTAAAAAGTAGTGGAAATATGATTTTTGGAAATTTTCTAATGAATATCTGTAACAAGATTTTTGGAAATATATCTTGGTACAAAGTATTTTAGAAATATTCTAATGAATAACAATTTTTTTTGAATATATCTGTAACAATTCTTTGAATATATCTGTAACAATTTTTTGAATATATATGTTCATGTTCCCTCTCTAATACAATATTTCATTTAATATTCTCAATATATTCAAGCAGCCCTCCTATTACTGTCCAATCGTTCTTCCAACACTTTCAACGCAACAGCCCGTCTTCTTTCCGCATCAGCATCTGTCTCTCCACCAGCTAAACCAGCGCTATTTGCCATTACCGACGACACTCTTCCACTAGCTCTCATGCTCGCTCGAAGATTTCCCTGTTCTACATCCTCCTGAGCAAAAGGAGTACAAATGCGAAACGCTACCAAAGATTTGAACACAATCCGAGAAATAGCATGAACCAGCTCTCGAATCAGTCTGGGATAAAAGAAAGTGTTCAACGCAAACACCTCCGAAGCATCACCACGAATCTTAGTCTTGTCGACCTGGCTGCCGGTGCCATCGTTATACATCGTCGACGTAGGCAATACGGGATCAACATACGAGACCTTGAAAAACCTCAGATATACCCACGCGGTGAAAAATCCGGTCCAAGCGAGGGAAGCAATTTCCACTCCTCTCCAGACCCCCAGAAGACTATACACGGCCAGCACGGGCATGACCAGGTGCTTCACTTTCACCGTGAAGAGCCCGCGGAAGAGCACGATGCTGTGCTCGGGCACCAGCTGCTTTAGAGCGACCAACACTCCCATCTGGAACGGAATTCCTCCATTGACCATTCGCACCACGTCTCCAGTCCAGATTCCCAGCACCATCTTGACAATCAGCACCACGGTCGTGCCCACCACGGGCACTACAGCCAGCAGCGCCAGGAATACACAGAGCTCCTTCGACCTCCACACGCGCTCGCAATACTTGCCCCCGAACACGAGCGTGGCTGCCGTTATGGCGAAAGACAGCACGTTGGTTTCTGTGAATGCTGATGTTACCAGTGTCCATGGGTACGTAATGGAGACAGCTGGAGCTACCCAAGTTAGGTAGGGGATAAGAATGTCATGAAATCGAGGTTCTGGCAGAACAGCGTCTGGGTCTTCTGGGTTGACATGGAGTGATCCTTCGTTGTACGTGCGGACGAGGGCTCTATAGACGTTCAGTCTCAGCGAAAGTGTTGCAACTGATAGCACGATCAGAGCTCCAACGGCAAATCGAGTTACGGGTGGTAGGTTCAATCTCATTTGTATTCTTGGTCTCTTCTAATGAGTGATCTGAGCGTTGGATGAACTAGATTGTCGATTGTACAAGTGGTTTGATTGGTGAGAAAACTTCAATCGGTGCTTTAGGAGTCAAGATGCCATCAAGATTGAGTGGAGAAAGAATGTTTAAAGTAGGAATAAGAAATAGACTTCAAAAATATTTGGAATTTAATATTGATGGAGCTAAAATAATTTTGTTAAAAAAATGAACGGTAGGAGAATCGAACCCCTGTCCTTCGCTTGGAAGGCGAAGATGATAACCACTACACTAACCGTCCAAAATTCTTGAAAGCTATTACATTCATGCACTATATCCTTTACCATTAGCACTAAATTTTGCATAAACTCTGTTCCTTCTCAGTTAACCTTAGAGTGGAAAGTTGAAAATTCCATGAACTGCGAAATTTTTCAAAGTAAATAAATGCTGTCATGCAAAATATGATGTTTCAGTTCAAGATTTGGAGAAAACACAAATAATATACATGTATAAATAACTGGGAATATATCAGTATAAACAACTGGAGATATATCAGTACAAATGAATCAATCCATAGCACCAAAGACAGTGTGCTCTAAATCGTCGACGACGGCCTGATCATCGTCGTCGTCGTCATCGTCGTCATCGTCATCGCAGTCAAGCGACAACTGAATGTTGACTTTTGACGGAGGGTTGAGAGCAGACATTCTCCTGCTATAAGACTTGACGGAATGGTGCTTGGTTGAGTTTTGCATAGTTTTGCGTCTTCGCACAGAGTCGGCAGTGACCAAATCATCATATCTAAGTATTCCATTGAGGCTCGAGGGCTGGACATGGCCATGAATGTTATTAGTGTTTGAGTAGATATTGGAGGCTGGAAATAGAGAATCTGTGATAACTGGAGAGGCAGACGGGATGGTTTGCGAGGTTGGAAAGATGCTGGTGGAAGATAGAGACTCTGAGCGGGAGTGGTGAGAGGAGCGTTTTTCGATTCCATTGAAAGCGCTTGGGGTGAGAGGCTGCGGTGGAGGAGAAGGGGTGGAAGAATCATCTGCGAGGCTTGGGGAAGTGTACGGAGTTTTGATATCGGTATCAGGTTTTGAGAAGCTGGATCGTCGGCTGGGTAGGTCGGAGTCTGAGTCTTTGAGGGAGTCTGGGGAGTCTTCTTCGTTGAGGGAGACCAAGATGGAGGCAGCTTCTAGCAGCTGGACTTGTTGGTGTTTAGAGATGAGTAGCTTTGAGGTCATGCTCCATTCAGGAGTGTGTTCCCATAGATGTTTGGCCAGGCTGGAGATGTGTTTGTAGCCTTTGCCGCAGGCCTGGCACTTGAGTTCTTCCTTCAGTCGGCCAGTTTCGCCTTCTGAGATTCTTCTAGCGACGAATCTTCTTGATAGATATGGAACGGGTTGGCCCTGGGTGTTGGAGACACCTGGAGACAGGTAGGATGGCGTTGGTAGGGAGACAGGGAGGCCATTGGGGTTTGGAGTGGATGGGATTGAGCAAGGTGAGAAAGAATCCTGGAGGTTGAGGGTATGATGAGGGTGTTGTTGATGTTGAAGAACCATGAGAGTCTGTGATGGAGAAGTGAGAAAATGGTTATTATTTGAGTCTCCTACAGTCAGTTTATTGAAGCATAAGGCGGTGAAGAGAAGTATGAGGTGAGAGAATAAGTTGGAATAGAAAGTGGAATAAAAGAAAATAGGAATTAAAAATAATATGAATTAAAAGTATGAATTAAAAAATAAAAATAAAAAAATAAAAATAAAAAAAGTATGAATTAACAAATAA